>ONZH01025015.1:0-54747 GCA_900303285.1 Rhinella marina
GGTCTGATGGGGCGCATTGTGTTGATCTGAGGTCTGATGGGGGCACATGGGAACACATTGTGTTGATCTGAGGTCTGATGGGGGCACATGGGGACACATTGTGTTGATCTGAGGTCTAATGGGGCACAAGACGCTGATCTGAGGTCTGATGGGGGCACAAGACGCTGATCTGAGGTCTGATGGGGGCACAATGTGTTGATCTGAGGTTTATTATCCCTGTACAGTGACATCACTGTGTTTATTATCCCTGTACGGTGACATCTGTGTTTATTATCCCTGTACGGTGACATCTCTGTTTTTATTATCCCTGTACAGTGACATCACTGTGTTTATTATCTCTGTACGGTGACATCTCTGTGTTTATTATCCCTGTACAGTGACATCGCTGTGTGTATTATCCCACTGCAGGAAGAGGTAAGTGGTCTGTGTTTATTTTCTATTTTTCAGGGTCGTGAATGCAGAGGACTAGCTTTTTTTTTTTTTTAAATAAAATGGTCAAACAGGGGTCTGGGGGAGTGTTTATTTCAATAAAATGTTTTATATACTGGTGTTTGTGTATTTTTTTTTTTAACAATACTACAGTTTTAGTAATTATGGCTATCTACAGACGGCCCTGATTACTAATACTGGGCTTAGTGCTTGCCGGTATGCAGGCCAGCACTAACCCCAACATCTATTACCTCGGCACACACCACCACCAGGGGTGCCAGGAAGAGCCGGGTACCCGCAGGACCGGACCTTCTAAATTGAGGGTCTGGCTCTGGGGCGGCTGCAGGCTGGTACCATTAGGCTGGGAAGGGCCAATAACCGTGTCCCTTCGCACCCTGGTAGTGCCAGGCTGCAGCTGCTGGTTGTATCTGGCTGGTGAAGGAAAAAAGGGGGGGACCCCACGCCATTTTTTTAAAATTATTTCATTATTTTTGTAAAAAAATGGCGTGGGGTCCCCCCCTTTTTTCTAATGGTACCAGCCTGCAGCCGCCCCAGAGCCAGACCCTCAATTTAGAAGGTCCGGTCCTGCGGGTACCCGGCTCTTCCCGGCACCCCTGGTGGCGGTGGGTGCCAAGGTAATAGATGTTGGGGTTAGTGCTGGCCTGCCATACCGGCAAACACTAAGCCCAGTATTAGTAATCAGGGCCGTCTGTAGATAGCCGTAATTACTAAAACTGTAGTATTGTAAAAAAAAATACACACACACCAGTATAAAACATTATATTGAAATAAACACTCCCCCAGACCCCTGTTTGACCATTTTATTAAAAAAAAAAAAAAGCTGGTCCGACGCAGTCCACCGAATCCGACGTAGTCCTCTGCATTCACGACCCTGAAAAATAGAAAACAAACACACAAACACAGACCACTTACCTCTTCCTGCACTGGGATAATACACACAGCGATGTCACTGTACAGGGATAATAAACACAGCGATGTCACTGTACAGAGTTAATAAACACAGCGATGTCACAGTACAGGGATAATAAACACAGAGATGTCACAGTACAGGGATAACAAACACAGTGATGTCACTGTACAGGGATAATAAACACAATGATGCGACTTGTTAAGAAAAAAAAGTTAGCCATTTTGCAATCTGTAAAGTTTACCCGAAAGGGAGGGGGCCCGCGAAATTTGCCTGTAGGGGGCCCCGAAATTCCTGTTCCAGGGAGTACGTGTCCACATGCAATCTCCATCCTAAAAGTCATACTGAGGCTCACCACCATGCTTTACACTCCAATCTTATTGAAAGACAGACAATCAGGGGTTCACCGCCAGGTTGTCAGGCAGCATTTTTAAGTGGGTCACCATTACCGTGTCCCTGAAAATCGCCTTGGGGTCATCCCCAGACTATTGGCCAGATTTAGAAAAAATTGTGCAATTAGGGAGCCTCAGAGGCATCCCTACATGCTGCCCCTGGTGTTTCCTATGCATTTCCAAGGTGTTTCCATCATTTTCTGAGGTTTTCACATGTTGGGGCAACTTTTAGGCCCCATTCACACGACCGTATGGCCAGGGGCATACATAGAAATCATTGGGCCCCATAGCAAGAATCTGAATGGCGCCCCTAACCCCACACACTACCCCGGCCCATCCCACATGCTACCCTGGCTCCTCCCATGCCACGCCCCCATTTGCCAATAAAGAAATGTATACCTGAGCTACCGATTTTTTTTTTTTTTTTTTTTTAAACTAAGAAGACGTAATGGGAGCTGCAACAAGGATAGATTAAACTAAGAAGACTGAATGGGAGCAGCAACAAGGATAGATTATACTGTATATTATACAGCATGGTATATAGATTATACTGTATACTATACAGCATGGTGTACAGATTATACTGTATATTATACAGCATGGTGTACGGATTATACTGTATACTATACAGCATGGTGTACGGATTATACTGTGTATTATACAGCATGGTGTACGAACTATACTGTATACTATACAGCATGGTGTAGGGATTATACTGTATACTATACAGCATGGTGTACGGATTATACTGTATACTATACAGCATGGTGTACGGATTATACTGTGTACTATACAGCATGGTGTACGGATTATACCGTATACTATACAGCATGGTGTAGGGATTATACTGTATACTATACAGCATGGTGTACGGACTATACTGTATACTATACAGCATGGTGTACGGATTATACTGTATATTATACAGCATGGTGTACAGATTAAACTGTATATTATACAGCATGGTGTACGGATTATACTGTATACTATACAGCATGGTGTACGGATTATACTGTGTATTATACAGCATGGTGTACGGACTATACTGTATACTATACAGCATGGTGTATGGATTATACTGTATATTATACAGCCTGGTGTATGGATTATACTGTATACTATACAGCATGGTGTACGGATTATACTGTGTATTATACAGCATGGTGTACGGACTATACTGTGTACTATACAGCATGGTGTAGGGATTATACTGTGTACTATACAGCATGGTGTACGGATTATACTGTATACTATACAGTATGGTGTACGGATCATACTGTGTATTATACAGTATGGTGTAGGAATCATACTGTACATTGTATAGCATGGTACAGGGATTATAATATATACTGTACAACAAATGCATGGCGGTTACACCATGCAGGACAATATAACCCCTGCGCCACGCTGTACAATATACAGTACGTACAGTGTATGCATATACCCACACACACATACATACATACACACACACACATATACATACACACACATATATACGTACACACATACTACACACACACATACATACATACACACACATATACATACACACACATATACATACACACATACTACACACACACATACATATACACACACATAAAACATAAAAACGTACTTGTCCTGACGCTGGAGGGGGCTGGGGCTTGGTCTTCTTTCTTCTTTGCCGCTGCTGCACAGGTCTTCCCTGTGCCACGGCTCCTATGAAGAAGCTTTATAGTTGTCCGTGCGTATGGACAACTATAGGCATTTTCAATGGGGCCGCCCGACGGGTGTTCCGTGCGCACGGAACACTCGCCGGCCGGCCCCATTGAAAATGCCTATAGTTGTCCGTACGCACTGACAACTATAGAGCTTCTTCATAGGAGCCGCGGCGTATCTATCCGCAATTTTGCGGATAGATACGGCCGAACCTTTGGCCCCTGCAAAATGATTCGGGTCTCCCATAGACTTTAATGGGATTCGGTATTCGGGCCGAATCCACGAATCCCGCGGTGGGATTCGAGCCGAATACCGAATCCCCGAATCTTTTAGGATTCGCTCATCTCTAATATTTATATATTTTTGTATTTTTATCTTTTTTATTACTGTGTTATTTTATTTATCATCTATTTTATAATTGTGCACAATCTTTTTTCCTACTGAATTTATTTATCTTTACCAAAGATCTTGTGGGTAAGATCTCTAGGTTGTGGCACCTCATCTTCAGTGTTTTTGGGACTAGTGAGCCACTTGATAGTTTGTATTCTCATTGTAAGTATATAGATATATGTAACCTGCTTCCCCACACTTATCACTGCTGACATCCCCTGACAAAGCTCCACATTTTATCAGTCATACACATGGATAAGATCTCCATACTACACTGGGTCATTACACATCTCTTCTTGAATGGTCTTGTATAGTGTTGAGCGAGCTTTGTGCTCGTATGCTTGGGTGCTCTGGCCAAGCACTAGGGGTTGCTCGAGTGCTCGGCTGAGCACCCGAGAATAATGTTAGTCAATGGGACTAAACCAGGCACCCCTCGGAAGAGGGGCGGGGGTGTCTGGTTAATAGAAAAATGTCAGAATCGCGACTTCTCCTCTTTTACTCCCTTCACTCGTAAAAGTATGCTAATTAACTGAATTTGTACGCATTACAAATGCGTACGCATTAGCGTACAAAATGCGTACACATTTAGCGTACAAATCAATATTACAGTGCGGGGAAGAGACTCGAGCATTGCGCTCGAGTACACTCGGTGTTCGGTCGAACACCGAGCGGACCCGAGCGTAGGCATGCTCGGCCAAACAGCGAGTTCGGCCGAGCATGCTCACTCAACACCAGTCTTGTATGGAGATTTTCTCTCCTTGGATGATTTATTTATTTTTGCACTTTACCTCTTTAGCACTTTGGTTGATTATTAATCCTGCAGACCAGTCTATATCATTGTGTTCACATAAAGGTTTTTTTTGCACTGTAAGATTTTTTCTATATGAACTTTATACTTTGGCCTATGTACTATGTAGCATTATCCAAGACTATTACTATGATATAGACCTTGATTAGATTTTATCAATCCCTTAAGAGTTTACCTTTGAATTTTTTTGAGATTACTTAAGATTTAATAAATCTAAACTGAATCACGGAAAATAAAGTGGTCTAAAATGGCAGAGAAGTGCTCAAAACCCCATATGCTGTTGCGCATATCAAACCGGGGGAGCAAATCCTGCACATGTGATCAATTGCTAACAGAAATCCCCAGCAAAAATGCATATAATGGAGGATGCCTGCAGCGGACCACTTGTACCACAAATATATCCTACACAAGAAAACCAATTGTGCGGATGTGACAAACTATATAATCAAACAAAATCATGGAAAAAGGTCCACTGCAATGGTAAATGCAGTTGATAATACATGGCTAAACCCTCACACTGATGTTAAAATGAGACTTTTGCCAATATATTCTTAATATCGAGAACATACCAGAGCCCGAGCAAATATAACTTAAACCTGACCACTATAGTACCCTACATGTTATGCATTCACATCATGTAGACAGTGCAAATATCCAGGAAGAAAATGCAATACAAACCTCAAATCCCATTAAAGTTTTGAATAATTCGTAACTGGTACATACACAAGTGTGGAAGAGTCTAAAGTCTGAATTTGGGACAAAGCTTAGTCCTTTCAGCAAGATTCGTATCTGCTCCACAATTACAACTGTTGATGTTAATACAAGAACACTATTCATCATTTCTTGTAGATCTACTTGTAATTCTTCAAGGAAGGATATCTTCTTTTCTCCTCTTTCCTCTTGATCATTTCATATATGTTCAGTTTCTTAAGAGAACGGCTTATAGCAAATGAAATAAACTTAAAGAGGTTGTCCGGTCCCAAAATCAAAATTCTTTTTCCGTGCTCCTAACCTCCCTCACCATGCCCCCATTACTTGTTTTTCATGTCTGAGCTTTGCTTCCCCCCTGGAAGACAACACTTTATCCTGGCAGATCTGTTTACTTTCTTCCCTTCTTGTTTTGTTGAATACATAACTTTATTGATACATAAGCCTGGCTGCACTGCACAGTGATGAGTCACAGGCTGGACATGCCCCCCACACTGCTCTGTCTGCAGGATATACTCCCTCTATAACTCCTGTGTCCATGTCACTACACCAGGGTCAGCAACCTCTGGCACTCCAGCTACTGGGAAACTACAATTCCCAGCATGCTCCATTCGTTTCTACGGGAGTTCAGAGAATGGCATGCATGCTGGGAGTTGTAGTTTCACAACAGCTGAAGGTTGCCGATCCCTGCACTACACCCAGACATGAATCTACTTCTCACTCTCTGTGTCTCACTGTGTCTACATCCCATCACTGACCGTCCACAGGCTCTTCCCTCATCATCTCCAGAGTGCAATAAACAGCTTGAATCTGCAAGCACATCCAATCACATTTGTATCTAATCCTATCATGTACAATTTTTCTAAGCCCGATGTTCTTGTGTGTGATACAGCCTGCTGAGCTGTGTATCTAATCCCATCTTGTATGATACTGTCTGGTGTCCTGTGTATCTAAGCTTATCATGTCAGATATTGTCTGCTGTTCCTCTGTATCTAAATCTTTCATCTGCGATACAGTCTACTGTTTCTGTATGATCCTGCCTGCTAAACTGTGTATCTAATCCTATTTTATATGATACTGCCTGCTGGTGTGTATCTAATCCATTCTTGTATGATACTGCCTGCTGAAGTGTGAATGTAAAGACTCATGCACACGACCGTATTAGTTTTGTCGTGGATCCGCTAAATAAGGATACCGTATGTCTCTGGTCTTCATTTTTTTTCAGAGCCATTGACTTCTATGGGTTTGAGGTCTGCATTTTGAGGACCAGAATAGGACATGTTTTACCTTTCACACATGCGGATATGAAAGACACATAGACATTACCCGTGTGCTTTCCACATCCGTATGTCATTTCTGCAAAAGGTAGAACAAGTCCTATTCTGGTCCTCAAAATGTAGACCTCAAACCCATAGAAGTCAATGGCTCTGAAAAAATGAGGATAAAAGACATACAGCATCCTTATTTAGCAAATCCACGACTTGCAGACCAGAAAACTGATACAGCGGTGTGCTGAGTCCTAATCCTATTTTTTATCTGCTGAAGTGTTTATCTTGGCCTATCGTGTGGTACACCATTTGATCAGCCCGGGGAACACAGTCCGTGTGCAGGACGCATCTCCCAAGACCGACTGCACTCTCCTGACCCGAACTGGCTGTATGCCAGTAATGTATGATACGGCTGATCTCCATCTTATAGGGAGGTAAGTACACAACAACTGCCCCAACGGTCAGATATAGACTGGTTATATCATACATTATTATCATACAGGCAATGCAAGTCAGGGAAATCGCAGTCAGCCTGGAAAAGGTGACCGACACAATGACCGGGACATGGATTCCTGGGCCGATCACGGTCGTTTGCATGAGCCCGATCACTCATACTGAGCCCCCATAACAGTGACATCCACAGCGCCCCATAAGATGGACATCCAAAGGGGACCAATAACAGTGACCTCCATAGTGCCCCAATAGTGCCCCATGATATTCACAGTGCCCCCATAACATGGACATCCACAGATCCCCCATAATATTGACATCCACAGATCCCCCATAACAGTGTCCTCCACTGATCCCCATAACAGTGTGTCCTCCACTGATCCCCATAGCAGTGTGTCATCCACAGATCCCCCATAACAGTGTGTCAACCACAGATCCCCCATAACATTGTCATCCACAGATCCCCCATAACAGTGACATCCACAGTGTCCCCATAACAGTGACATCCACAATGCTCCCATAACTGTGTCATCCACAGATCCCTCATAACAGTTTGTCATCCACAGATTCCCCATTCCACAGATCCCCCATAACAGTGTGTCATCCACAGATCCTCCATATCAGTGTCACCCACAAATCCCCCATAATGGTGACGTCAATAGGGGCTATGTTGTGTTGCATTTTCATTTTTTTTAATATATAAAAATAAACATTTTGAGGGGACTTGAACCTATAACCAACTACATGAAAAACCACTGCTCTAACCACTGAACTACATCATTCAGTGTTTAAGAGCCTCTAATCTTTTCTGTTTCAAAAGCTTAATAGACTGTTCCTGTGTATGATATATTTATATGTAGTAGAAATATCATTTTATATTTTTTAGTAACTGCAAAAAGTTTTATGACACATACTAAATTACAATTAACACAAAACCATTCATTATAGAAGGACAATTAAGATAATGGAAGCACCGTCTCCATCAAATGACGGAAATAAACGTGATGGAAATAAAGCTTTTACGCCATTATGTGCTATAAAACTTTTTGTAATTACGATAGATAGCAGGAAGACAAGAAGACGGGAACTGTCCAGATGAAGAGAAACCTGGTAAACTGGAGTCACGTGACCAGACCCTGGAGCCAGAAAGAAGCAGGGTGGAGGAGGGTGAGTATGTGACTGAAGTGCTTCTTTCCACAGGTTAGTTTAAAGGGACATATAATAGGGTTTGCCAGGAGAACCTCTTTAAGAACATTTTTCTAGATTATTACCAATATTATATCAGGATGACATCTTTACTGAAAGGTGTTGAAAAGGGAGTTAAATATGTAGATAGACAAGAGAAGACTTTGGAAGATTTGTTAAAACCAAATTTGTTTAGGAAGCCAAGAACTCAAAAAACCTTGCTAACCATAGAGGTTCAAGTTGCAATGTGTGCACCTATGCTCAGACTAGAGGAACTTTATTACTTGTTATAATAGAGAAGGTGTATGACATTAACCCTTACACTCCCAGCGCCGTACATGTACGGCGCTGGGGCGATGCGGGCACATGGCGCCCGCTCGCAAGTGCGGCGGGCGTCATGGCCGGCAAGTCTCTGCTGTTTCTAACAGCAGAGACTTGCCGCTACTTACCGCCATCGGCGGCGTCTTCCTGGGCGTCTAGATGCCGTGATCACACGTGATCACGGCATCTAGTGTCGTTTGAACCCGGAAACGTTCGCTTCCGGGTGGTGTACAGACACCCCGTGTGGCCAATCGGGGTGTCTGTACACTGTATGAAAACTGTAATCCTCGCTGGTGAGGATTACAGTTTTCAAAGTGCAATTCTTATTCTGGCCACTAGATCGCAGGCCAGGATAAGAAATGAGCAATTCATGGATTTCTGAGTCTATAAAATCCATAATTGCTCATAAAGAAAAAAAAAAAAAGCCACAATATATAAGCCCATATTTGAGCTTTCAAATAGTAAAAAAAAAAATTTTTAAAAATGTTAAAAAATATATAAAAAATAAAAAAGATATAAAAGTTCAAATCACCCCCCTTTCCTTATAATTAAAAAATAAATACCTAAATAACAATAAATATAGACATCATGGGTATCACCGTGACCGAAAACGCCCGTACTTTTAAAATATAAAAAAAATTCCAATACGGTGAATTGTGTGGCGGAAAAAAGCGTCCAAATGGCGATTTGCTGTTTTTTGTCGCTTTTTTTTTCTAAAAAAAATAAAATAAAAAGTGATCAAAAAGTCATACACACCCCAGAATGGTATCAATAAAAACTTCAGATCGTCCCGCAAAAAAATGAGCCCCCATACAGCTCTGTACACATAAATACCAAAAAGTTATAGGGGTCAAGATGTGACAAGGAAAAAAAAAAAAAAAAGGGCAACTTTCTAATTATTTTATCACTATGAAAACGCAGGAGAAACTATACATATTAGGTATTGCCGGATTCGTACTGACCAGTAGAATGAAAGTAAAGGATCAGTTTTAATGCACATCGAACGCTGTAAATAAGAAACTCGTAGAACTGTAGCGGAATAGCGTTTTCTTTGCAATTTCACCCGGTTTGGAATTTTTTTCCCGCTTCCCACTACACCATATGCAATATTAAATGGTGGCGTTGGAAAGTACAACTTGTCCCGCAAAAAAGAAGCCCTCATACAGCTATGTGAACAGAAAAATAAAAGAGTTATGGCTGTTTGAAGGCAGGGAGTGCAAAACGAAAATGCATGACCGAAAAAACCTCCGGGAGTGAAAGGGTTAAGGAATTTATCCATTGTGTCAACAATTTTGCTATTTATAACATTCATTGTACTGATTGCAATAAATCATATGCAAGGTGTACAACCAGGAAGCTAAAAACTAGAATTTCAGAACGTACATGAGACATTAGTAAGAAACCCATAGCTACATCTTGCATAGTGAACATTTCATTAAAAAATATTCAAAACTTTGCTAAAAAAAATTTTCTTCAATTGAATTGAGAAAGTACAAAAACCAATGAGAGAAGATTATACAAAAAATGTATTTAATCTAAAAGCATATTAGATCCTTTGCTTGAATATAAAGTTTTTTACTGATTTAAATTACAAAACTGATTTATTATATTTTAATTATAATTAGGATCTTACTTATAATTAATGGATTATGTGATTTATGACCCAAATTATGTTATAGTATCGCTCACTTTGAATACCAGCAAAGCATTTGAATATGTCTCTGCTGCAAGATGGGGATGTGGGCAGTAAGGCTGGTATGGTGATACCAGTGATCTGAAACTCTCAATCGGAAAAGACTGTATTATATTACTTTTATTAATTTAACTACACCATGTTCCAAATTATTATGCAAATTGGATTTAAGTGTCATAAAGATTAAATTTTTGTTTTTCAATGAAACTCATTGATGGTATTGTGTCTCAGGGTTCTTTGGATCACTGAAATCAATCTCAGATACCTGTGATAATTAGTTTGCCAGGTGAGCCCAATTAAAGGAAAACTGGATGTTCCACAATATTAAGTAGGCCACTATTTTCAAGTAAAATGGGAAAGAAAAAGGATCTCTCTGCTGCTGAAAAGCATCAAACAGTGCAATGCCTTGGACAAGGGATGAAAACATTAGATATTTCACGAAAACTTAAGCTTGATCATCGTACTGTGAAGAGACTTGTGGCTGATTCAGAGCACAGACGTGTTCGTGCTGATAAAGGCAGAATGAGGAAGGTTTCTGCCAGGCAAGTTCATCGCATTAAGAGAGCAGCTGCTAAAAAACCATTACAAACCAGCAAACAGATATTTGAAGCTGCTGGTGCCTCTGGAGTCCCTCGAACCTCAAGGTGTAGGATCCTTCAAAGGCTTGCTGTGGTGCATAAACCTTCTATTTGGCCACCCCTAACCAGTGCTCACAAGCAGAAACGGTTGCAGTGGGTCCAGACATACATGAAGACCAAATTTCAAACAGTCTTGTTTACTGATGAGTGTCGTGCAACCAAATGGATGGAGTAGTGGGTGGTTGGTGGATGGCCACCATATCCCAACAAGGCTGCAACGTCAGCAGGAGGTGGAGGAGTCATGTTTTGGGCCGGAATCATGGGGAGATTGTTCGTAGGCACCTTTAGGGTTCCTGAAGGTGTGAAAATGACCTCTGCAAAATATATGGTGTTTCTGACAAACAACTTTCTTCCATGGTGCAAAAAGCAGAAATGTGCCTTCAGGAGCAAAATCATCTTCATGCATGACAATGCACCATCTCATGCTACAAAGAATACCTCTGTGTCATTGGCTGCTATGGGCATAAAAGGAGATAAACTCATGGTGTGGCCACCATCTTCCCCTGACCTCAACCCTATAGAGAACTTTTGGAGTATCATCAAGCAAAAGATCTAAGAGGGTGGGAGGCAGTTCACATCAAAACAGCAGCTCTGGGAGGCTATTCTGACATCATGCAAAGAAATTCAAGCAGAAACTCTCCAAAAACTTACAAGTTCAATGGATGCAAGAATTGTGAAGGCGATTTCAAAGAAGGGTTCCTATGTTAACATGTAACTTGGCCTCTTAGGATGTTTTGGATTTAAATAGCTTTTTATTTCAGTGAATGTGACCTCCTAATGCTGCAAATTCCACAAATGAGCATTTTCAGTTCTTAAAAAACATATAAAATGTTTAGAAACTCTACTATGCATAATAATTTGGAACAGTACATTTTGAGTTTTTTTTTAATTTTTGAAGAATATACTGTTATCATTGGAAGGTTTGTTCAATAAAATTCGATGTGTACTCTAACGGGTGATGATTTTTATTATGCTGACTGTCATTTGCACCAACCATTTAGGAAAATCAGAGATAGATATCATTTGCATAATAATTTGGAACATGTAATTAATTTTATCAAGCGCCAGAGAATCTGTTTCATTTAAATATTTTTATGACTGGTCAAAAGACTCCATATAATAGAGTTTTAGAGGTGTCTGAAACTTAAGTGGAAATATCCAAATTTGGTATCTCTATAGCCATGTTCAAATTCACAAAAAAATTAGGCAGCACTCCAAATATAGTGAATAGGTGAGGACCTGTTTTATTCCCAAGGCAAAGTTTTTAGCCCAGCACAATGTCAAGCTTTTGTTTTTTGTAACCATGCTCACCTATAGAATAAGGAGAACAGGTTACTTTTTAGAGATGAGCGAACGTGCTCGTTATGAGCACTGTAGCGCTCGGCTCCCTTGCGCAATGCCCACAGGCATTGCGGATCCGTCCTCAGCTGCGCGTAAGTCAATGGGGATGGATCCATTTGGTATGACACTCATACCAAACGGATCCGTCCTCCTCACCCGACTGAAAGTCAGTGGGGACGGATCCGGTCCCCATTGACTTACATGCAGCTGAGGACGGATCCGCAATGCCTGCGGGCATTCGTTCTCAGGGGAGCCGAGCGCTACAGTGCTCGTTACGAGCACGTTCACTCATCTCTTTTACTTTTACCATATAGGAAAACTTCTAAAAAAATTTCAGCTCCCCACTTTGTGTGAAGTAATAAATGGTGCCATTCGAAAGTACAACTTGTCCTATATAAAACAAGCCCTCATATGATCAAGTGAATGGAAAAATAAAAATATTATGGATTTGGTAAAATAGAAAGCAAAAACAAACATATTAAAATGGAAAAATACCCGATCCTGAAGGGGTTAAACTTACTATGAAAATGGTATCATCTCATATTTCATTGTCTTGTAACCACCTTATTATTGTTTTACTACAAATAAATCAGTTAAAGGGAGTTTCCCACAGAGATCTTTTGAAATTCAATTGTTGGTTTATATTGCTCTCTGTGGACATTACAGCCAAGAGGACTCTCTGAGTGTAAAGAGACATTGCTCTGTCAGTATTCACTTACTATAAAATTTATTATAAAAGAAGTTTGGCAAAAAATATAAAGAACAGATCAGAAGGTAGCAAGTCATACAGTGGAGATCCACATCTTCCACATATACAATCTAAAATTTACAATGGCTTCTGACTTGTCAGCTTTTTCATTTGCCACAACACCTGATTTTATTCTACTGTTTCCTCATACTATACATACACATGGCTAATGCCTCATGTGAATTTTTAAATGTTTCAAAATACTTCATTTTTTAGTAAAACATTTCCCTCATTGTTTACATATAAATGGCTTCTCTCTTGTGTGAATGTGAATATGTTGACATTTCTCACATTCAGGACATGAAAATGACTTCTATTCTGTGTGAGTTTTCTGATGTCGAACAAGATGTGATTGCAGACTAAAACATTTCTTACATTTAGCACATGAATATGGCTTCTCTCCTGTGTGAATTCTCTGATGTCGAACAAGTATGGATTTCTGACTAAAACACTTATCACATTCTGAGCATGAAAATGGCTTCTCTCCTGTGTGAATTTTCTGATGATCTACAAGACTTGTTTTCTGACTAAAACTCTTCTCACATTCAGGACATTTAAAGGGCTTTTCCCCTGTGTGAATTCTCTGATGTTTTACAAGACCTGATTTATCACTAAAACACTTCTCACATTCAGGACATGAAAACGGCTTCTCTCCTGTATGAGTTTTCTGATGTTGAACAAGAAGTGATTTCATTCTAAAACATTTCTTACATTTAGTACATGAATATGGCTTCTCTCCAGTGTGAATTCTCTGATGTTGAACCAGACTTGATTTCTGACTAAAACTCGTGTCACATTCAGGACATATAAACGGCTTCTCGCCTGTGTGAATTCTCTGATGTTGAACCAGACATGATTTCTGACTAAAACACTTCTCACATTCCGGACAAGAATATGGCTTCTCTCCTGTATGAATTCTTTGATGTATCACCACTTCTAATTTTGAAGCAAAAAATTTCTCACATTCTGAGCATGAATATGGCTTCTCTCCTGTGTGAACTCTCTGATGTCTCAACAGTTGAAATTTTGAAGTAAAATATTTCTCACATTCTGAGCATGAATATGGCTTAACTCCTGTGTGAATTCTTTGATGATTAACAAGATTTCCTTTTCTAATAAATGATTTCTTACATTCTGGACATTTAAACGACCTTTTATCTTGGTGAATTTTCTTAGATTTCTTTTGAAAAAGTTTACTGTATTCAGATCTTGACGACATTTTACTCAGTCTGTGTTCAGTTTTATTACCAACAAGTTGTACTTGATTATCTTCTACTTTAGAAGAGGAAGAAAAAAGATATGTCTAGTAGCCTCTTATCTTGTCCTCACCTGGAGAAAGAAGAACATATTTATAAGATAAAAAGTCCTTATTTAATTTCCTACTAATTAATTAATACTACAAATATATAAATATATGTAACCTGCTTCCCCACACTTATCACTGATAACATTCCCTGACAAAACTCCACATTTTGTCAGTCATACACATGAATAAGAGCTCCATGCTACACCAGGTCATTACACACCTCTTCTTAAATGGTCTTGTGTACAATATTTTCTCCTTGGATGTCACATTCAGGGACTTATGTTCCTTTATTTATTTTTGCACTTTATACCTTATCACTTTGGTTGGTTATTAATCCTACAGACCAGACTATATCATTGTGTTCACATAAAGTTTTTTTTTGCACTGTAATATTATTTCTTTATAAATTTTACACTTTGGCCCATTTGCTATGTAGCATTAGCCTGGGCTAAACCATTTTTTATGAGATTGCTTAATTAATAAATCTAAAACATGACAATCATGTATCTCTATCAGAGAGGTGCAGGTACTTTATAAACTGCTAACACGATTGATAATTGAAACTTCTGCACTCTCTCATTGAACACTCATTCAATACATTTCTATTTGGTTTTTATGACTTAGATCATAAACAGCAAATATTTTCAGTCAACAGTAGTGATGAAAGAAAACAGAAGGAGTGTTGGCTTCTTCCTCCACCTCTTCAGCTTCTCCCTCCTACACCGCCATAATATATTACCCCCCACTGTATTAATTTCCTTATAGAGAACAGTATCGTCTGCAAATTTAAAAATTCTTCTCTATAAGCTCCTTATAAAGTCATTACTTAATATCTAAAAATTATAGAACTTAGATTTGACCTTTATAGCATCCTACATGTATATAAGACACGATCAGTCACCATGTGCTTTCAAGGCTATGATGCCATATGGTGTGTTTTGAATTTACATCCTATGGTCAATGCAACATCCCATGTAAAAACTGGCATATGGATCCAAAATACCATTAAAGATTTGAATAATCTCTATACCCTCTAAAACTGGTACATACTGGCAACTCTGTACCTCCATATTGTATAAGTATACATTAGAAGACAGCACCCAAGTAGGACATGACATTAGGAAATATATCACAGAAATCATGAGGGCACACAATAACCTAAAAAGGCAATGTTTTGTGCCCAACTATACTCTACTCTATGTATTGTCTACAATATGTGTTATGTGTACAGACCTATATTATATAACTGTAGATACACAGATATCTCTAGTTAGGGGAGCAGATAAAATTATTACAAAATGACAAAAATTATTGGTACGGTCCAGTGATGGCAGTCATAATCGGTGATTGTCCATGTTCACTGCACAGTTATAGGTATGTACTATCACATGTATGAACACTGTACAGACAATCACCAGTCACTGCTGCCATCAATCAACCTCCAGGAAAGAGTTATTCCCATTGTAAGAATTTCCTCGATCTTACTAGGTCTGATTCTAAGGTTCAGAGCAAGAAATGAAATACAAGAAGAAATGTAGAAAATGTGTATTGTAAAAGGTGGAAAATCAGTGTCCAGTTATGATGGGAGTTATATGAAGATCTACATGGAGACATACACAAGAGACATTATAGAGAGAGACACATTGTCCTTATGCTTAGCACATATTACAATATTTTATAATTCCTTCCCCTTACAGTCAGTTCAGTGACACTTACAAGACATAAACCCTCCACACACTCAGGACTTGATCTCCAGTCAGTGGCTTCTCATTAGCAAGTCAGTGATCAAAGTAAATACTATTGGTAAATCTCAGCTTTCTGAGCCATGCTTGGGTCTTTTATACCCCTTTGGTGGCTATAACTATCTGCTCCTCCTCTTACCCTCAGGAGACATCCAGTCTCACCTTCATAATCAATGAAACATTTCAACATTAGATCTGGGTTCCTGCATTATAATATACAATAGAAAAATAATGGTGCCACCTCCTCATCAACCAGTTTAGCATTTTCTGGCCTCCTGAGATGGTCCTTCATTTACACATTGTATTTGCATTGTAGAGACCTAATGTTCACACTCCTATTTAGCATCTGTAAGAGATTCCTGGGATACTCCAAGACCTTTTCATATGTGAATCAGTGTAAATAATGAGCATTTTACATCCTGTTGAGATGCATTCCATCCAGACCTACAACCACATGACTCTCTATCTATAATTCACGTACATGAAATTCTCTATATTATATCCAGTAGAACAGATTATAAGACGTTCAATATAAACCCTCTATGACAACTTTATATGATTATTTATTATTTTCAGATATCAGGCCGATACGATTCAGTTATAAATGATACAATTTAATGAGTCAGATTTAATCAGACACACACATTTCATTTTGAGACTAGAGATGAGCGAGCATACTCGTCCGAGCTTGGTACTCGTTCGAGTATTAGGGTACTCGTAAGTACTCGCAGCTCGGACGAGTATCTCGCCATACTCGAGGAAATGGCAACTTCCGCATCGTGATTTTCTGGCGCCTAAAAACACAGCCAATCACAAGCCAGGAGACTCTGCGTACCACCCAGCATCACGTGGGGCCCTTACATGTCGATAGCAGGGGTTGGCTGGCCTGATCAGGTGACCCAGGAATATACTACCGACTGGCCACGGTGCTCGTCTCAGATGCCGTCTGGATGTCGTTAGGGATAGAGCTGCTGCCTTTCAGGGACAGTGTTAGGGCCTGCATTTAGTTGTCTGTTAGGCAGGGATCACCCACAAAGAACCCAACAGCCCTTCTAAGGGCTAGAAGACATTTTATTTTATTATTTTTGTCACTTGGCTGGCTGGCACTAGTAGTGCAGCTATCGCCATATCTAACCCTGTTTTTTTTTATTGTTCTATCTCAGTGATACAAATCCATTACACACAGCACTGTGGAACCATTCTGTGTGTCACAGTTCAGCACTGACTCACTCCAATCCATATATACTGTCCAGGTGACACTTTCTGTACGTCACAGAATACAACCAAGTCATTTTCTACCAATATCATCTACCGCTTGATCCAGAAAATTCTCTGTGCGACATTTGTCTGGGTCGCAGACTAAATAGTCACCGTTAACAGGGTGTCAGTGAGTTCTACCATAGTTCTTGCACGTCACGTTCCCAAAAAAACAAAATATTAAAAAAATTTTTTATTTTTTCAGTTGTTTTAGCTCAGTGATACAAATCCATTTTACTCAGCTGCGTGTAACCTTACTGTGTGTCACAGTTCAGCACATTCGCTCCCATCCGTATATACTGTCCAGGTGACACTTTCTGTACGTCACACAATACAACCAAGTCATTTGCTACCAATATCATCTACCGCTTGATCCAGAAAATTCTCTGTGCGACATTTGTCTGGGTCGCAGACTAAATAGCCACCGTTAACAGGGTGTCAGTCAGTCCTACCATAGTTCCTGCACGTTACGTTCCCAAAAAAAACAAAATTTTAAAAAAATATAAAAAACAAAATATTTAAAAAATATATTTTTTCAGTTGTTTTAGCTCAGTGATACAAATCCATTTTACTCAGCTTTGTGTAACCTTACTGTGTGTCACAGTTCAGCACATTCGCTCCCATCCGTATATACTGTCCAGGTGACACTTTCTGTACGTCACACAATACAACCAAGTCATTTGCTACCAATATCATCTACCGCTTGATCCAGAAAATTCTCTGTGCGACATTTGTCTGGGTCGCAGACTAAATAGCCACCGTTAACAGGGTGTCAGTCAGTCCTACCATAGTTCCTGCACGTTACGTTCCCAAAAAAACAAAATTTTAAAAAAATATAAAAAACAAAATATTTAAAAAAATTATTTTTTCAGTTGTTTTAGCTCAGTGATACAAATCCATTTTACTCGGCTTTGTGTAACCTTTCTGTGTGTCACAGTTCAGCGCATTCGCTCCCATCCGTATATACTGTCCAGGTGACACTTTCTGTACGTCACACAATACAACCAAGTCATTTGCTACCAATATCATCTACCGCTCGATCCAGAAAACTCTCTGTGCGACATTTCTCTGGGTCGCAGACTAAATAGCCACCGTTAACAGGGTGTCAGTCAGTCCTACCATAGTTCCTGCACGTTACGTTCCCAAAAAAACAAAATTTTAAAAAAATATAAAAAACAAAATATTAAAAAAAATTATTTTTTCAGTTGTTTTAGCTCAGTGATACAAATCCATTTTACTCAGCTTTGTGTAACCTTACTGTGTGTCACAGTTCAGCACATTCGCTCCCATCCGTATATACTGTCCAGGTGACACTTTCTGTACGTCACACAATACAACCAAGTCATTTGCTACCAATATCATCTACCGCTCGATCCAGAAAATTCTCTGTGCGACATTTGTCTGGGTCGCAGACTAAATAGCCACCGTTAACAGGGTGTCAGTCAGTCCTACCATAGTTCCTGCACGTTACGTTCCCAAAAAAACAAAATTTTAAAAAAATATAAAAAACAAAATATTTAAAAAATATATTTTTTCAGTTGTTTTAGCTCAGTGATACAAATCCATTTTACTCAGCTTTGTGTAACCTTACTGTGTGTCACAGTTCAGCACATTCACTCCCATCCGTATATACTGTCCAGGTGACACTTTCTGTACGTCACACAATACAACCAAGTCATTTGCTACCAATATCATCTACCGCTTGATCCAGAAAATTCTCTGTGCGACATTTGTCTGGGTCGCAGACTAAATAGCCACCGTTAACAGGGTGTCAGTCAGTCCTACCATAGTTCCTGCACGTTACGTTCCCAAAAAAACTAAATTTTAAAAAAATATAAAAAACAAAATATTAAAAAAAATTATTTTTTCAGTTGTTTTAGCTCAGTGATACAAATCCATTTTACTCGGCTTTGTGTAACCTTTCTGTGTGTCACAGTTCAGCGCATTCGCTCCCATCCGTATATACTGTCCAGGTGACACTTTCTGTACGTCACACAATACAACCAAGTCATTTGCTACCAATATCATCTACCGCTCGATCCAGAAAACTCTCTGTGCGACATTTCTCTGGGTCGCAGACTAAATAGCCACCGTTAACAGGGTGTCAGTCAGTCCTACCATAGTTCCTGCACGTTACGTTCCCAAAAAAACAAAATTTTAAAAAAATATAAAAAACAAAATATTTAAAAAAATTATTTTTTCAGTTGTTTTAGCTCAGTGATACAAATTCATTTTACTCAGCTTTGTGTAACCTTACTGTGTGTCACAGTTCAGCACATTCGCTCCCATCCGTATATACTGTCCAGGTGACACTTTCTGTATGTCACACAATACAACCAAGTCATTTGCTACCAATATCATCTACCGCTCGATCCAGAAAATTCTCTGTGCGACATTTGTCTGGGTCGCAGACTAAATAGCCACCGTTAACAGGGTGTCAGTCAGTCCTACCATAGTTCCTGCACGTCACGTTCCCAAAAAAACAAAATATAAAAAAAAATAATTTTTTCAGTTGTTTTAGTTCAGTGATACAAATCCATTTTACTTAGCTGCGTGTGACCTTTCTGTGTGTCACAGTTCAGCACACTCACTCCAATCCGTATAATCTGTCCAGGTGACACTTTCTGTACGTCACTTAATTCTACCGGACTTAATTTTTTATTTTTTTTTTATCATACACCTATATACAAAAAATGTTGAACCCCAGGGCTAAGGGTCGAGGGCGAGGGCATGGGCGTGGGCATTCAATTACTGCAGGGGGCAGAGGCCATGGTCCTGGGCAGGGTGAGACAGTACCCGCTGATGAGGGAGCAGGGGAATTCCGCAGAGCTACACTCCCTAGCTTCATGTCTCAACTTACAGGGACACGTGGTAGAGGACTGTTGAAACTACAACAGTGCGAACAGCTGATCTCGTGGATTGCGGACAATGCTTCAAGTAATTTGTCCACCAGTCAGTCTTCCACGCAGTCCACCCACGTTACCCAAGGGAGCACTCCTCTGGCTCCTCCACCTCAACCTCCTTCCCCCCAGTCTGCCCCCTCCCAGGAAAATTTGGAATGCGATCCTGCATACTCTGAGGAACTGTTTTCTGGACCCTTCCCAGAGTCACAAACCACTTCTCAGGTTGCTGCTGACCTCATTCCCGATGCCCAAGTTTTCCAACTGTCGCAGTCTGTGGGTGATGATGATGATGATGACAATGTTGACTTAGTGGAAGAAGTTTGTAAAGAGGTGTCGGACGATGAGGAGACATGGTTGTCAGACAGTGGTGAAGTTGTTGTTAGGGGAGGAATTCCCAGGGGGGAGCAGACTGAGGAATTGGAGGATGACGAGGTGACTGACCCAAGCTGGGTTGATATGCCGAGTGAAGACAGTGCTTCTGAGGCGGAGGCGAGTGCTGCACCAGAACAGGTTGTAAGACGCAGTGGTGTGGCCAGAGGGAGAAGCAGGGCCAGAGCTGGTGCATCAGCAGCAACTGTTCCACGTAGTGAAGCTCCCGTGGCGAGGCCTAGATGTTCGCAAGTCTGGAGGTTCTTTAAAGAAAGTGAGGATGACCGACGGACTGTGGTGTGCAACCTGTGCCACACCAGGATCAGCAGGGGTGCCACCACTACTAGCCTAACCACCACCAGCATGCGCAGGCATATGAGTGCTAAACACCCCACTCAATGGAACCAAGGCCGTTCACCACCTCCTGCGGGTCACACCACTGCTCCTTCCCCTGTGTCACTCGCTGCCTCTGCTAGTCAACCCCCCGCGTCACTCGCTGCCTCTGCTAGTCAACCCCCTGCCCAGGACCCTGGCACAAGCGTCTCCTGATGGAAAACCACACCTTCGCCTCCACGATCCTCCACAGCGTCCACCAACGTGTCCCAGCGCAGCGTTCAGCTGTCTTTACAGCAGACACTGGAGCGCAAGAGGAAATACAGTTTCACCCACCCACATGCCCAAGCCCTCAACGTCCACATCTCCAAATTGCTTAGCCTGGAGATGCTGCCCTATAGGCTGGTAGAGACCGAGGCCTTTCGAAATTTCATGGCGGTGGCTGCCCCTCGGTATTCCGTCCCCAGCCGCCACTATTTTTCACGATGTGCCGTCCCAGCCCTACACCAGCACGTGCCACAGAACATCATACGTGCCCTGACCAACGCTGTTTCTGAGAAGGTCCACCTAACCACGGACACGTGGACAAGTGCTGCCGGGCAGGGACACTACATCTCACTGACGGCACATTGGGTTAACTTGGTGGAGGCTGGGACCGAGAATGACCCTGGGGCCGCTCATGTACTGCCCACACCGAGGATTGCGGGGCCTACCTCGGTCACGGTCTCTCAGACGTACTATGCCTCCTCCTCCTCCGACCCCTCCTCCTCCACCGAATTACCATCCGTGGGCACGGCGCCTTCAGTCGGTAGCTCTAGGCGCAGCAGCAGTGCCGTGGGTAAGCGCCAGCAGGCGGTGCTCAAACTGCTGAGCTTAGGTGACAAAAGGCACACCGCCCAAGAGCTGTTACAGGGCATCACGGTGCAGACCGATGTGTGGCTGGCACCGCTGAACCTCAAGCCAGGCATGGTTGTGTGTGACAACGGGCGTAACCTGGTGGCGGCAATGCAACTCGGCAGACTGACACATGTGCCATGCCTGGCCCACGTGTTCAATCTTATAGTTCAGCGGTTCCTCAAGACATACCCCAATCTGTCTGATTTGCTCACCAAGGTGCGCCGCATCTGTGCACATTTCCGCAAGTCTAGCACAGATGCTGCCACTCTCAGGGCAGCGCAGCGCTGCCTACAACTGCCCGCTCACCGACTGTTGTGCGACGTGCCCACGAGATGGAATTCCACATTAAACATGTTATTCAGAGTTTACCAGCAGCGCAGAGCGATTGTAGACTGCCAGATGTCATCTTCCACCAGAACTGGTAGTCAGGTCTCTCAGATTCCTCAAGTCTACAATGAGGAGTGGACGTGGATGTCTGATATCTGCCAGGTGTTGAGCAACTTTGAGGAGTCAACACTGATGGTCAGCGGCGATGCCGCCATTATCAGCCTCACCATCCCGCTGCTTTGCCTGTTGAAAAAATCACTGCTCAGCATCAAGTCGGATGCTTTGCGCTTGTCACAAGAGACGGTGGAGGAAGATACGTCGCTTGATAGCCAGAGCACCCTCCGGTCTGTTTCTCAGCGCGTATCGGAGGAGGGGGATGAGGATGAGGAGGAAGAGAATGTCGGCGAGACAGTAGAGGGTACCAGTGCTCAGTCCTTAACTCTTGAGCGTGTATGGGCTGAAGAGGAGGACTTGGAGGAGGAGGAGGAGGAGGAGGAAATGGAGAGTCAGGCCAGTGAGGAGAGGGAATTCTTGCGTGTTCGGACTCTGGCGCACATGGCAGACTTCATGTTAGGCTGCCTATCCCGTGACCCTCGCGTTAGAAGAATTTTTTCAAACACGGATTACTGGGTGTTCACTCTCCTGGACCCACGGTACAAGCAGAACCTTTCCACTCTCATCCCTGCAGAGGAAAGGAGTATGAGAGTGAATAGGTATCAACAGGCCCTGGTGCACAAGCTGAAACAATTCTTCCCATCTGACGCCGCTAGCGGCAGAGGGCATGGTTCTGTGGGCCAAGTAGCGGGGGAGAGGAGGCGAGCAGGCAGCTTGTCCAGCACTGGCAGGGGAACGCTCTCCAAGGCCTTTGCCAGTTTTATGTCACCCCAGCAAGACACTGTCACCTGTCCCCAGTCTAGGCAGAGTAGGGGGGAGCTGTACAGAAAGATGGTGAGGGAGTACCTAGCTGACCATACCAACGTCCGGACCGATCACTCTGCTCCATACAACTACTGGGTTTCAAAGCTGGACACGTGGCCTGAACTGGCGCTGTACGCCTTGGAGGTGCTGGCCTGCCCTGCCGCTAGCGTTCTGTCAGAGCGGGTATTCAGTGCAGCTGGTGGCGTCATCACCGATAAGCGTACACGCCTGTCAACTGACAGCGCTGACAGGCTGACGCTTATTAAAATGAACAAAGCCTGGATTTCACCGGAATTCAAATCTCCTCCGGGTGAAAGCAGCTAAAGATTTAAATAACTACCACCTACAGGCCCTCTATTCAAACAATTTTTCCAGAGGTCCACCTACAGGCCCTCTATTCAAACAATTTTTCCAGAGGTCCACCTACAGGCCCTCTATTCCAACAATTTTTCCAGAGGTCCACCTACAGGCCCTCTCTTCAAACAATTTTTCGGGAGGGCCCCCTACAGGCCCTCTATTCAAACAATTTTTCCGGAGGTCCACCTACAGGCCCTCTCTCCAATTCCAGTTCCAAGTTTTATTTGCGCATACTGCATGCATTTTTATTTTTGGGATAGGTGTGAAAAATAATATTACTTGCGAATCTATATTGCCAAACATTGGATACGGTAGCAAGTAGAAGACCAAACACATGCTGCTCACAGGGTTCCGCAAATTCCTGGTCCACCCGCAAATTGCTTGTCCACATTGTAATGGAGAACGAGGTTCTGTGGATGAGCAACAAGTCCTTCTGCACTGAAATCGCTGACAAAGTCTCCATCTAAGAAGCTACAGACCATTGTGGAGAGAGCGGCACAGCTCGCCATCAAAGTGAGGAACCCCAACGCCAGACTGCGCAGAGAAGATAACGAATAAATATCTCTGTGGTTATTTTTGCTAAATAAAAGTTAAATAAACCCTCCAAAAAATTCATCTGTTAAGGTGCCTGATCCACCCAAGTTGAATCTGTCCCATCATGAGAAAGTCCCCCCCAAGGAGTCCCCTCTGTAACTTGCTTCCCATACAACTACCTCACCCCCCCGACACCTGTGTCTCGCCATTGTCCACCACCTCCTCAGACAACACTGGTAAATCCACACTGTCAGCACACGGAAACAGCAAAAGGTCTTGCGAATTGGGGCAGAGAATGTTCTGGGCTAGCACATCAGAGAAGGGGTGACTATGGGGTTCCAGGGAGTACGTGACCACATGCAATCTCCATCTAAAAAGTCATGCCACACTTGATCAATCTCATAATTTACGACTGTACCGGTTGATGCTAAATTTTTAAGTTGGGGTCCTGCGTCGTCATTCTAAATACATCCGGCTGTTGTCACCAACACACACGCTAGCCCAGGGGGCACTCCTCTGGCTCTTCCACCGAAACCTCCTTGCCCCACCCTGCCCCCCCACCTACAGGCCCACTCTCCAAACAATTGACGTCTTTTTTCCTATCTTTCTCTCTCTCCAAACTATTTTTCCGGATAGCTGCCATATACGGTATTAAACTGAGAAGAATACAGAGAACACATGCTACACTTGATCTAGTTCATAATTTACGACTGTACCGCTTGATGCAACAGTTTTCAAAAATCCATTCTGGCTGTTGTCACCACCACACACGCTAGCCCAGGGGGCACTCCTCTGGCTCTTCCACCGAAACCTCCTTGCCCCCCACCTACAGGCCCTCTCTCCAAACAATTTACCCCTGGTAGGGGGACGTATTAGATATTGTACTGATTCTGCATTGCCTCCTGCGATAGACGGGAATGGAACCCAGATCAACTGCTTGGGAAGTAGCTATGCTCACCACTATACCACCAGCAGGCACAGCAACTGATAAGAACAGATACTCAACTTGATGTCAGCTGCAGTGCCAGCATGAGCAGTGGTGTCACCTGCAGGCGGTGATGGACCTTCGTTGCACCTAGTTGGGTGCTTCCCTAACATGTGATGGGTATTTGCCTCGCCTTTCTTGGTCTGGGTGAGCACAATTGCCATGAGGGTAACCACCAGGCTGTTGCCTGAGAATTTGGGGTAATGGTGGGATTAAGCAGCCTCAGAGGCATCCATGCATGCTGCCCCTGCTGTTTCCTGTCCATTTCCGTGGTGTTTCCATCATTTTCTGAGGTTTCCAGGTTTTCAGGCAAACTTCCCTGTGAAGAGCTTTGGTCCCCCGCTAAAATGCTCGAGTCTCCCATTGACTTCAATGGGGTTCGTTACTCGAAACGAGCACCCGAGTATCGGGAAAAATTTGTCTCGAATAACGAGCACCCGAGCATTTTAGTACTCGCTCATCTCTATTTGAGACATATTAACTGTTTTATATGTAACACAATCTGTACAAGGCCCACACTTATCTGCTCTGTAATTCACTTGTGGCCATTGCCATGATATAAGTTCACTCTGTCCTCACTGTTCTTTCAGATATCTGTGTCTTTATCTCCAGTTTTGAGAATCTAGACCTCTTCTGGTCATCTGCTTGGATTTCTCCTGACTGTGCTTAGTCCTTCATTAGATGCCACTTAAATCATTTCATCTTTAGTCCATATGAGGCTTCATAACATTTAATCAACTTAGAGAGGAAAGTAATTTGCTTGTTTGTGAACTCTGGATTTATTGAGACTGAATATAGAAGAAGAAAAAAATAATATGAAAATGTAAAATAGAAGGATGCTGCTTGTTACACTATTGCTTCATTAGAGTTATTTTTGGTGCCTAGTAAGAAGCAATGCGATAAATAAAAAATTAAAGAGGTTATTGAGGTAAAGATAATGATGATCTTATCCTTAACTGTTATAGGGAGCCACCATCTATGACCAAAGCTGTAGTGAGCCTAGCTGGCTACTGGCAGCTTTCAAAGCACAGTGCCATAGATTGTACAGTGTATATACTTGGTCACTTAGAGTCATGTGATTGTCCACATAACAATATTGAGAGATCCTCATCTGGATGTTAGCCTCACAATGACTACTACTCGAGTCATTCAGATGGTGATTGTGCTTCCCCACATAACAGTGCAGGGGTCTAGATGCGAAATAATGAAAAAAAAAATAATAATGTGCAAGTAAACCTATCTGACTGTGCACTACTTCATTATGGACATTATCTTGGTTGTCTTTTTTGGGTGGGATATGAAATGTGTTTACAAGTATTTTTATTGGCTTTTTTGGCTATGCATTCTTGAAAAAAAATAGCCATAGCTAGAACATGCCACATTTTGACCTAAATATGCTATCAAAAGTAAAAAAAAAAAAAAAAAAACACCACAGCTAAATCACAATGTTTGTTGTGTTTAACCCCTTCCTGACATCTGTTGTACTTGTTAGGCGAATTTTGGCTCTTTGAAGGTACCCACTCAGGTACTTAGCGGGCACCATAGCCACCAAGTGACACTGAGTGGCAATTGCACGATTCTTTATAACTGGCACTAATATTGACCTGTAAGGCTGAGTTCAGACTTGAGTCGTTTGGTGAGTTTTTGCCCCTTAACTGCCCAAATACATAAAAGTGTGCAGCGATTCTAAGAAGCCTGTTATGTGAGTGTCACACTGGCTCACAGTATTCTTCCACTACCACAGTAGAACACCGAGTGTACTCAAGCGCAATGCTGGCATTCACTGTAATGTTGATTTCTACGCTAATGCTACGCATTGTCTGCTAATGCTACGCATTGTCTGCTAATGCATACAAATTTGTATGCTAATGCATACGCATTTAGACGCTAATGTGTACGCATTTAGACGCTAATGAGTACGCATTGTGCGCAAATGCGTACAAATTCAGTTAATTAGCATACTTTTACAAGCGAAAGGAGTAAAAGAGAAGAAGTCGCGATTCTGACCTTTTTCTATTAACCAGACACCCTCCCCTCTTCGGAGCGGGTGGTGCCTGGTTTAGTCCCATTGACTAACATTATGCTCGGTTGCTCGGCACAGAAGTGCTCGCTCAACACTACTCCCTATGCGTTTTACTGTAAGGCACAGTGTTCTACACCACTATCCAGGCTCTCTGCAACCCGGAAGTAGTCATAGTAGACGCGATTCGCAACGAATTTATTCAGATCAAAGCTAATTTTTTCGGAAAATTCGGCGAACCAGCCAAATCGAATTTTTGAAAAATTCGCTCATCTCTAATCATAATGTTCTTGCTGATGAGAAAGGTAGATATGTCATAACAGTAATCTCTACTAATAGGGCATTGTATACTATAGCAAACTTATATGAGGAGATTTCATAATCTCCGGATCTTAAAATGGATCAGAACTCTCCTCCTTCACACCAACCTATAAAAGCAACTTTACAAGATAATCTCATAAAAATAATATGGCTTTCAGAAAAAGGAGACACAAATGCATTATTTATTAAAAAATGCTTCATTCTATAAAAGTGAAACAAAAGAAAAATAATTAATTAAATAAATAAATATATAAATAAACCAATAAAAGTGTCACCTTATCCTATAATTTCCTAAATAGGGTCACTTTTTGGAGTTTCTACTCTAGGGGTGCATCAGGGGGTCTTTAAATGTCATATGGCACCTTTCCCAGTAAAATCTACCCTCCAAAATCCATACGGAGCTCCTTTCCTTTTGTGCCCTGCCGTGTGCCTGCACAGCAGTTTATGACAACATATGGGGTGTTTCTGTAAACTGCAGAATCTGGGTAATAAATATTGAGTAGCATTGAGCGGGCATGCTCGGCCGAACTCTCTGTTCGGCCGAGCATGCCTACGCCCGGGTCCGCTTGGTGTCAAAAGTCAATGGAGGACGGATCCGTTTGGTGTGACACAATAGTAAACGGATCCGTCCTCCATTGACTTTCAATGGAGTTTATGACGGATCCGTCACCTATCACGTTTTTTTTTTAATTCTTTTTTTTCATTGAAGAATTCAAGGTGTAATTTTTTTCATTCACCAGCAGAGGGCGCAATGTAATGAAGAGGCTCCACTGCTGAGGAGAAGAAGCCTGAGGTGGAGGAGGTAAGTGGTTTGTGTTTGTTTGTTTGTTTTGGTTCTGGGGCAGCGACAGGCTGTTACTGTTAGGCTGGGAAGGGCCAATAACCGTGTCCCTTCCCACCCTAGTAGTGCCAGGCTGCCGCTGCTGGTTGTATCTGGCTGGAGAAGGAAAAAAGGGGGGACCCCACGCCATTTTTTAAATTATTTAATTATTTTTGAAAAAAATGGTGTGGGGTCCCCCCTTTTTTCCTTCTCCAGCCAGATACAACCAGCAGTGGCAGCCTGGCACTACCAGGGTGGGACTGGACACGTTTATTGGCCCTTCCCAGCCTAACAGTAACAGCCTGCCGCTGCCCCAGAACCGGACCCTCAATTTAGAAGGTCCGGTCCTGCGCGTACCTGGCTCTTCCCGACAACCCTGGTGGCGGTGGGTGCCGAGGAAATAGATGTTGGGGATAGTGCTGGCCATACCGGCAAGCACTAAGCCCAGTATTAGTAATCAGGGCCGTCTGTAGATAGCCGTGATTACTAAAACTGCAATGTTGTAAAAAAAAAACACACACACACTTATAAAATATTTTATTGAAATAAATACTCCCCCAGACCCCTGTTTGACCATTTTATTTAAAAAATAAAAAAGCTGGTCCGACGTAATCCACTGAATCCGACGTAGTCCTCAGCATTCACGATCCTGCAAAATAGAAAACAAACAAACACAAACCACTTACCTCCTCAGGCTTCTTCTTTGTAGTAATTCCTCCCGTCCAGCAGGTGGCGCTGTGGTGAAACTTACCACTCTGCGCGCCATCTTCTGGCTGGACGGGAGGAGGGAGCTGCCAGGGAAGGTAAGTAGTGTCTCTGTGTGTTTTGAGTTTTTTTTTTGCTGCTAACCCTTGATGTGTTACAAAAAAATGAAGTAAAATGGAAAATCTGTCAAAAAAGTAAAATTTAAAAATTTAATCTCCTTTTCCTTTAATTCTTGTGGTACACCTAAAGGATTAACAACGTTTGCAAAATCAGTTTTTAATAACTTGAGGGGTGTATTTTCTACAAAGGGGTAATTTATGGATGGTTTCTACTATGTAAGCCCCATAAAATGACTTTAGAATTTAAGTGGTCCTTAAAGTGGGTTTTGGAAATTTTCTTAAAAATGTGCTTCTAAAATTTCTATTTCTGATTCTAAGATCCTTAAAATAAAATTACATTTACAAAATGATGCAATCGTGAAAGAGGACATATGGTGATTGTAAAGGAATAACTCTTTTATGATGTATCACTATCTGCCTTAAAAGCAGATATATTCAAAATTTGAAAATGTTTCTAAATTTTGTGTAAATTTGGGATTTTTTAAAAATAAAGGTAAATTATATCGACTAAAATAGTTTTTATTATAATGAGCTACAATGTGTCGCAAGAAAACAATCTCAGAATTGATTGGATAAGTAAAAGCATTCTGAAGTTATTACCACTAGGGATAAGCAAATCGACTTCGGATCCATCCGAAAAACATCCGAAGCCGATTCGCATAAAACTTTGTTCTAATACTGTACGAAGCGGGCGCTCCATACTCCCGATTGCCAAAATTATTACTTTGCAAAGTCTAGCGAGACTTCGTGTAATGACTTCATAAATTAATTTTTACTGTAAAAAAACATTTTCCAACCGGGTTCTGTTCCAAGTGGTACCCTTCAAAAGAGGGTTTCTTCACAGAGGATCAAAAATACCAAACTTCAAAAAAGCAAAATAGCATAATTTAGCCAATTAAGAGAGGCCATAGGCCTAACTAACTGGGACAAAGTCCCCAAAAATGAAAATAATAAATATAGCCACAAAATGTGATATTTTTAAAAGCATACTAAAATCTAATTGTGAAAGGTACATACCTTATGGGAATTAAAGAGTGAATAACAAGAAAAAACAATGTGGATAAATAGAATTGTAAAGAAAGCAATAAATGATAAAAAGAAAGCTTTTAAATTACTAAAACAGGAGGGGAGGGAGGAAGCATTGAAAAACTATAAGGAAAAAAATAGAATATGTAAAAGACAAGTAAAAGCAGCCAAACTAGAGACAGAGAGATTAAAGAGACTCTGTCACCAGAATCAACCCTATTAAACCAGATATACTGCCTGGTAGGGCTCTTCATGCTGATTAAAACAATATCTTTCTTTTGTCTGCGTGATAAACAGCTGCAGAGAAATCAGAGGTTTTATTTATATGCAAATGAGCAATTGGAGCACCAAGAGGCGGGGCTGAATCATATGAGCACTGCTATACAACACCCCCTATGCTCTGCACACTCCCCCCTCCCCTTGATTGACAGGGCTAGACATCAGGCTGTGGGCAGAGTGTGCAGAGCCCTGCAGGTGTTACATAGAAGTGTTTAGAATATTCAGCCCCGCCTCTTGGTGCTCCAATTGCTCATTTGCATATGAATACAACCTCTGATTTCTCTGCAGCTATTTATCATACAGACAAAAGAAAGGTACAGTTTTAATCAGGATGATGAGCTCTACCAGGCAGTGTGTCTGGTTTAATAGGGTTGATCCTGGTGACAGAGCCTCTTTAATTGCCAAAGAGAGTAAAACTAACCCTAAAATTGAATGGTAAAAAGTATAAATCTGAAGCTGTCGACCCTTTACAGAGTAATGAGGAGAGAGTTGCAAAGAGCAATGAGGGGAAAGCAAAGCTACAAAAAAATTTTTCCCTCCACTGTATTCACTGAGGAAAATAAACTATCAGATTAAATGCAGAATGTAAAAGTAAATTCCCCATTAAAAGTGCCCTGCCTGACCCAGGAAGAAGTGCAGTGGCATCTTAAAAAGATTAAAATAGTCCTAAGAGAATTAAAGGGGTTGTCTCACTTCAGCAAATGGCATTTATCATGTAGATAGGTCATTAGGATAGGTCATCAGTATCTGATCGGTGGGGATCAGCTGTTTGAGAAGGTACTGGCACTCCTGTGAGCACCTCTACTTTCTCGCAGCTTGCCAAGCACAGTGCCATATATTGTACAGCGGTTATGCTTGGTATCGTGTTCTGCCCCTTCCACTTGAATGGGGCTCCACTGCTCCTAGGCCACGTGACCGATGAACGTGATGTCACTGGCCTAGGAAAAGCTAAGAGAAGGCCTCAACACTCATGGGAAGGCTGGTGCCTTTTCAAACTGATTGGCAGGGGTCCAAGGTGGCGGACACCCACCGATCAGATATTGATGACCTATCCTAAGAATAGTTCATCAGTAGTAAAATCCTGGAAAAACCCTTTAAGGCCCTGAACAACCAGTGGGATCCATCAGACTTCATAGTCAAAAATATCAGTTAATCCATCTACGTTCAGAGTCTGACCTGTTAATTGACCATGCAAAACCAAAAATGAACTATTACTGATGTATTCTTGTCCACCATTAAAAATGAAAAGAAGGAAGTGTGAGAAATTTTACTATAAAAGGCAAGAAAAAATATATTTATAAAAAAAGGTGATCAGTGAAATAATACATATAGTCTGAAAAGTGTAAGTATAAGCGAGTTACGGTAAAAAAAAAAGTATGTCATTTATATTCTATCCTTTAACCACTTTCCAACCGCCCATAGTATATAAATGTGGTTGTCTATCTCTGAATGGACGTTTCTGAACGTCCATTTAGAGATAGCAGCTGCACACTAATCGTGCAGCTGCACAGCGGGGAACCTGCTGTAAGTGACAGCAGGGTATCCCATAGAGAAGGCAGGGACCGTTCCCAGGAGTACATATGTAATTTAAAAAATCTTACAAATAAAAATAAATAAATAAAATAGACATATTTGGTTTCACTGCAACCCCAGTTAAACGCCTTAAAAAAATAAACATTATACCAAAAAAGAATTTTTAATTACCTCACCTCTCAAAAAACATATCAATCAATCAAAAAGTCGTATGTATCCCAAAATGGTAGCAATAAAAACATCACCTCATCCCGCAAAAAATGAGCCTCCACAAAAGATTATAGCCAGAAAAATGAAAAAATATGGCTCTAAAAAAATTGCAACACAAAAACATGTTTTTTTTCTAAAAATGCTATTATTGTGTAAAACTTAAAAAATAAAAATTATAAATAGACATATTTGGCATTGTTGCATCTGTAACAACCGGATCTATAAAAATATCACATAATCTACCCCATCAAGTGAACGGTGTAAAAAAAAAAAATAGAAAAATGACACCAAACTGCTTTTTTGTGTGACTTAACCTCCCAAAAATGAGATAAAAAGTTAAAGAAAGCTAAATGTACAACAAAATGGTGCCAATAAAAAGCACAGCTTGTCCCACAAAAAATAAGCCCTCACGCAGCTCAGTCCACAAAAAAATTAGAAAGTTATCGCTCTTAAAAACTATGACAGAAAATTCCATGTTAGAAAACCACAATTGGGGTGTTACTGTATTCAGGAGAAAATAGGGAGCAAATTGTGGAGGGATATTATCTTGTTATCTTTTGTGTATAAGAAAGTTTCGTTCTAACGCACCATTTTCTTGTAAAAAAAATAATAATAATTTTTCATTTTCGAAGCCAAGGGTTATAAATTGTATGAAACACCTGTAGGGTCAAGTGCTTGCTTCACCGACTAAAAATTCCCTGGGTGGTGTAGTTTATAAAATGTGGTCACTTTTTGGGGGTTTCCACTGTGTGGGTACCTCAGGGTCTCTTCAAATGCAACCTCGTGCCCAAAAAACATTCCAACAAAATCTGCCCTCCAAAAACCATATGGCTCTCCTTGACTTCTGTGCCCTTCCGTGTGCCCATACAGCTGTATACGACCACATGTGGGGTGTTTCTGCAAACTGCAGAATCGGGGTAATAAATATTAAGTTTTGTTGTTAACCCTTGATGTGTTACAGGAAAAAAATTGATTAAAATAGAAAATCTACAAAAAAAGTGAAATTTTGAAATTTCACATCTATTTTTCTTTAATTCTTGTGGAATACTTAAAGGGTTAACAGCATTTCTAAAACCAGTTTTGAATAGTTTGAGGGGTGTAGTTTCTAAAATGGGGTTATTTATGGCTGGTTTCTATAATGTAAGCCCCATAAAGTGACTTCAGAACTGAACTGGTCCTTAAAAAAGTTAATTTAGCAAATTTTCAATAATTGCTTCTAAAATTCTAAACCTTCTAATGTCCTAAAAAAAAATAAAATTACACTACCAAAAGGATGCCAACATAAAGTAGACATATGGGGAATGTCAATTAATGAGTATTTTATGGGGTATCACTATCTATCTTAAAAGCAGAGAGATTCAAATTTAGAAAGTGAATTTTTTCAAATTTTCATTAACTTTTGGATTTTTTTTATAAATAAAGGTAAAACATATCGACTTAAATTTACCATTAACATGAAGTACAATGTGTCACGAGAAAACAATCTCAGAATGGCTAGGATAAGTAAAAGCGTTCCAAAGTTATTACCACATGAAGTAACACATGTCAGATTTGCAAAATTAGGCCTAGTCAGGAAGGAGGTAAGTGGCCCGGATGGGAAGTGGTTAAGGAATGTAAGAAGCATTATGTAGGTTGCACTAATGGCCCTTTATAAACATCTTACAGATGTAACAAATTTAAAATGGACAAATGTATTCATGTTTCTTAACATATGAGAGATAGTCATGCGGGCAGAATTTCCACTTTTTCTGTCTTAGTTAGGGCTCGTTCACATGACCATGGTTTGGTTCTGCATCTGAGCTGCATTTTTTGCAGCTCGGGTGCGGACCCATTCACTTCAATGGGGCCGCAAAAGATGCAGACAGCACTCCGTGTGCTGTCCGCAGCCGTTGCTCTGTTCCGTGGCCCCGCAAAAATTTACATATCATGTCCTATTCTTGTCCGTTTTGCGGACAAGAATAGGCATTTCTATAATGGGCCGCCTGTTCCATTCCACAAATTGCGGAATCTTTTACAGTGGTTTTATCAAGCCTATTAGCCCTACTTGACCCAGATACTAATGTATACTAAATGATAAAAGATAACTTTTATTGTGACAATTAAAATCCTATAGTGTGAGCTTTTATCACATTAAAATGACCGCTGTCATTATATGCTGCCCCTGTTGTCTTGCGCTTGTGTATTCGTGAGTGTGGGGAGGCGCTTATTCCACCTCACTCCACCAAATACCTATTGTTAGATTTAGCGTATTACTGCTCTAATCGCTAGCTGAGTTTTGAGCTGCATGCAACATACAACAGAAATTAAAAACTCCTTCTGCCCTCCGACATGTTTCATCAGATTAACTGGCTTCCTCAGGGGTAATGGGCAGAGTCAGTAGGGTCGTTTGTAGATGTGTTTGGCACAAATTGTGGAAGGCACATTGGTGGTATCCGTGTTTTGCTGTTCCGCAATTTGCAGACCGCAAAACACGGCACGTTCGTGTGAATGAGCCCTTATTGACAAGTTTATGAAACCAAGCTGGGGGGGGGCTAATTATGGAGGAAAATTACTAAACAGAGATAATTTTTGGATTTTGTACTAGGGACAAGCCAAGCAGAAGGTTTACATTCACGTTATACCCCGATTCTCTGTTATTAAATTAGTTGTTATATATACCATAATACGATATACTACCGTGTGTGAATTTATGCTGTTTTGTAAGTTTGAATATTCTTACCTTCACATTGTGCACTTTATGCTTGCTGATTTTTCTTTTTATGTGTTACCCTTTAACGAATACATATGTGTTACAAATATTGGTTGCCTGGTGAGGTAGGGATTAAGGTGGTTATGCTGTTTCCCCCCTCCCCCCGTATTTTAAAGCTCTTCATATCATTTTTAATTAACCTTTAATTAAAGTTTGCTTTAATTTGAAACATGTAAATCATTAAAGAGGACCTTTCACTGCTCCCGAAATGCCTACTTTAATAGCTTCATGCATTCCCCATATAATTCTGGAGCATCTATTCTTATGGCTCTATATGTGCCATTCCTTTATTATTTGTAGTAGAAGTTATGAATGAATTGCTATCAGTTTGCAGTAAGGGTACAGAGGGGAGGTAGCAAGTTGGGGTGTGTATCTGCACAGACTCTCTGTATCCAATCAGTGCAGCCATTCTAAGACTGTGCAGGGACACACCCCCAACTGGTTATGTCCCCTCTGTACCCTTACTGCAGACTGCTAGTAATTAATTCATAACTTCTAGTAGAAATAATAAAGGAATGACACAGTATAGAGACATAAGAATAGATGCTCCAGAATTGTTATTACATGGGGAATGCATGAAGCTGTTAAAACAGGCATGTCAGGAGCAGTGAAAGGTCCTCTTTAAGATGATATCGGGACTCATGGTGGAGTTCTTAACTGGATAATAATAATAATTGAATTTTAATTGGATTCTCCTTGACAGAGAAGGAACAGATATCTATAGCCACCAAAGTGGTATAAAAGTCCCAAGCATGGCTACGAAAGCTGGAATTCACCAAGGGAAGTTACTTGGAGCACTGACTTGCTGAGAAGACACTGACTGTAGATCAAGTCCTGAGTGTGTGGAGGGTCCATGTCTGGTAAGTATCACTGAACTGACTGTAAGTGGAAGGAATTATAAGATATGATGGTAATAATGATGATACAATCTAAGAATATCTCAAATAACACAACCCCTTCAATAGAGATGCAGCCAGTGTTATTTAGACACTAGAGACACTAGGATGACGATAGTTGGTTGTAGAACTTTAATGTGTTTTCATTGCAGTAAAGAGCACCTTTCACCACGCCTGTTTTAATAGCTTCCTGTATTTCACATGTAATAACAATTCTGGAGCATCTATTCTTATGTGTGTATGTTGTGCCATTCCTTTATTATTTCTACTAGAAGTTATGAATGAATTGCTAGCAGTCTGCAGTAGGGGTACAGAGGGGAGGTAACAAGTTGGGGGTTTGTACCTGCACAGTCTGAAAATGCCAGCACGGATTGGATAGAGTGAGTCTTTGCAGGTACCTGCAAAGACTCACTCTATCCAATCCGTGCTGGCATTTTCAGACTGTGCAGGTACAAACCCCCAACTGGTTACCTCCCCTCTGTACCATTACTGCAAACTGATAGCAATTCATTCATAACTTCTAGTAGAAATAATAAAGGAATGGCACAACATAGAGTCATAGGAATAGATGCTCCAGAATTATTATTACATGGGGAATGCATTAAACTATTAAAACAGGCATGTCAGGAGTGGTGACAGGTCCTCTTTAACACATTAAGTCAATTAAAATAACAATGGCTACATCTGTACTGAAGACCACATGAACATCACCATATTTGTGTTTCGGTCAACAAACTCCCATTAGTAGAAAAGATTAATATGGTTTGCAATACGGATCACAATAGGACTTGCTTTATAATTTGCATAACAGACACACAGATGCGGACAGAGCACGGATGACATCCTTGTGTTGTCCATTTTTTTTGCCAACACATAGTAATGAATTGGACCATGTGCTTACTTCTAAAATTGCACCCAGGTGGAAAATATAGTTGAGTGCATGAAGCCTAAAAGATGTAAACTCTAGTTTCTAAGCACTTAGAGATTTCTAACTGGCACTTAAAGGGGTTGTCCCACGAAAAATATTCTACAGTTTTCAAACCAGCACCTGGATCTGAATACTTTTGTAATTGCATGTCATTAGAAATTTTGTATAGCTACTGAGTTATTCAATAAAATCTATCTGTATAGGACCACTTAATTTCTTATTTCTTTGACCTATTCACTGAGCAGGCCGCACATGCTCAGTTTCAACTTTTAACTGTCTCCTGAGCTGTGATAGGCAGAGCTGAGACACGCCCCCTGAGCTGCAGCAGAAAAGACACTCCCCGAGCTGTCAGCTTGATATGAATCTAGTAGAGCAATGAATGTGGAGATCTCTGGATCCATGTGAGGTACAGGGCTGGTTCTAGCTTTATCAGAAAGATGTTGTCATGTTCTATATGATGTCTGATTTTTATTTTTTACATTATTCGTGGGATAACCCCTTTAATCCTGATAGTTTAATGTGTTGAGCAGAATCTGTTGATAGTCCTTGTAATCAGTGCATTTAACTATTTTTGATTAGCACTAGTGTTTCTAACTTGACTTTAAGCTACTGAAATATATTCCCTGGCCAATAATAAGGAACACACTCTAATATTTTGTTGGACAATCTTTAGCTTTGATTATGGCACCCATTCTCTGTGGCTTCGTTTCCACAAGCTTCTGCACATTTATTTCTGTCCAGAGATGCAGCACTTTCTTCTCCAAGATCTTGTATTGATGATGATATTGAAGATTTGGACTACTACGCAAAGTTTTCTCCGGCACATCCTAAAGATTCTTAGTGGGGTGTGAAAGTGATGTCTCATGCTCCCTGAGCCCTTCTTTCACAATTTGAGCATGATGAATCCATTGTCATCGTGGAATATGCTTGTGTCAGCAGGGAAGAAAAAATACATTGATGGAATAACCTGGTCGTCAGCTGAGCTCAGTCTTTGGGCACATAATGTTGCTAAACCTAGACCTGACCAATTGCAGCAACCCCAGATCATAGCACTGCCCCCAGTAATCTTTTTTTTGGCCAGGCAGTTTTAATTGCACTTTTTAAGTAAAACTATAACAGAAAATCTCTTATTTTATTTAAAAAAATATTTTTCCAGATGAATACTGGATGGGAGGCTCCTATAGAAGTAGAAGATAATCAATCACAGTTTGGCAATAATAGAACTGGACACAGACTGGGTAAAATGCTTGCAAGCTCTGAATATAGAAAAAATTATATATTCTTATTATGGACAAGAAAAGTCACAAAGAAGAAAGTCTACGATCATGGTCAGAATGCGAGAAAACTTTTACTGTAAAATCAAGTCTTGAGAAAAATCAGTGGAACCTGTCTTGTTAAACCATTGTATGGTCTTGACCATCGTGCTGCAGCTCATTTTCAGGGTGTTTGCAATCTTCTTTTTGCCTAGACAATCTTTATGTGGAGCAACAATTATTTTTTTCAGATCAGCAGAGAGTTCTTTGCCATGAGGTGCCATGTTGAATTCCCAGTGACCAGTATGAGAGAGTGTGAGAGTGATAACACCAAATTTTACACACCTGCTCCCCATTCACACCTGAGACCTTGTAACACTAAGGAGTAACATGATACTGGAGAGGGAAATGGCTAATTGGGCACAAATGAGCATTGTCACCTAGGGGTGTACTCACTTTTGTTGCCAGCAGCTTAGACATTAATGGCTGTGCGTTGAGTTATTTTGAGGACAGTACACTGCTATAGATGGATCTCGATAGACTGGAGGCTTGAGAAGAGAAGTGGCAGATGAGGTTTAAAACTGACAAATGTAAGGTTATGCATATGGGAAGGAATAATGCAAGTCACCAGTACATACTGAATGGTAAAACATTGGGTAACTCTGACATGGAAAAGGACCTAGGAATTTTAGTGAACAGCAAACTAAGCTGTAGAAACCAGTGTCAGACAGCTGCTGCCAAGGCCAATAAGATAATGGGTTGCATCAAAAGACGCATAGATGCTGGTGATGAGAACATAGTCCTGTCACTTTACAAATCACTAGTCAGACCGTACATGGAGTACTGTGTACAGTTCTGGGCTCCTGTAACAAGGCAGACATAGCAGAGCTGGAGAGGGTTCAGAGGAGGGCAACTAAAGTAATAACTGGAATGGGTGGACTACAGTACCCAGAAAGATTATCAAAATTAGGGTTATTCACTTTAGAAAAAAAGACGACTGAGGGGAGATCTAATAACAATGTATAAATATATCAGGGGTCAGTACAGAGATCTCTCCCATCATCTATTTATCCCCAGCACTGTTACTGTGATGAGGGGACATCCTCTGCGCCTGGAGGAAAGAAGGTTTGTACACAAACATAGAAGAGGATTCTTTACGGTAAGAGCAGTGAGACTATGGAACTCTGTGCCTGAGGAGGTGGTGATGGTAAGTTCACTAAAAGAGTTCAAGCGGGGCCTGGATGTATTTCTGGAGGTAATAATATTACAGGTTATAGTTACTAGAGATGGGTCGTTGATCCAGGGAGTAATTCTGATGCCTGATTGGAGTCGGGAAGGAATTTTTTCCCTAAAGTGAGGAAAATTGGCTTCTACCTCACAGGGTTTTTTTGCCTTCCTCTGGATCAACTTGTAGGAAAACAGGCCAAACTGGATGGACAGATGTCTTTTTTCGGCCTTATAAACTATGTTACTATATTACCAAATTTACACTGTTATACAAGCTGTACAATGACCACTCTACATTGCATCGAAGTGTCAGATCTTCAGTTTTGTCCCATGAAAAGATATAATAAAATATTTATAAAAATGTGAGGGGTGTACTCACTTTTGTGAGATACTGTAGCTATTGGTAAATGCAGGTTTGACAGTGTTATCATCAGGGGCGTTGCTAGGTTAAAACATTTGGGGCTTGGGCCCCTGATGTTTTGTCCCAGACCCCGAATGTCCTGTCTGCCAGATAGATAAAACTGTATTGCCATCCTCAGAACGGCAATACAATTGAATCTAATGCCCTGCAAGAGCTGAAGGACCTGTGGTGACATCACAGTCCATGTGATCAATTCTAAATGCAGTATCTGAAAAGGACCTGCGATGATGTCACCATCATGTGACCAGTGCAGGAGAAGATGGCTTAGCAGTTAAGAGAAGTCCAGGGAAGTCCTGGGGTTAAGGTCTGCTACATGAGGAAAGGTAAATGAAAGGGTAGGTTACTCAGTGTGAAAGGCAGAGCAATATTGGGAATTGTAGTTATTTAACTGGGTCTGCATGCTAGGGCTGAAGGGAGGGAAGTTATTTACCTGGGACAGTGGGGTAGAGTGATGTTATTTACATGGGACTTAAAGTTTAGGGGGTGATGTAATTTTCATGGGACTATATGTATAAGGCGGCTGTGGGAGGTAGTGATATTATTCATATGGGACTGAATGTTGGGATAATGTTATTTACACAGGACTGCATGTTGGAGATGGCTTGGGATGGGGTGATATTATTTATGTGGGACTGTATATTGGAGGGAGCTGGAGAGATGGTGTGATGTTATTTACATGGGACTGTATTTTGGAGGGACTGAGGAATTATAATTTCTGAGGACAGTAAACAGAGGAATATAACTACAGGGGGCACTGCAGAGGGCATTATAAATACTAGGAGCGCTTCAGGGCAAGCATTATAACAGTAGGGGGCAATATAAATACAGGTGACACTTCAGGGTAAGCATTATAACAGTAGGGGGTAATAAAAATACTGGAGACACTGTAGGGGCATTTTAAATCCAGGGACATTCGGCTTTCTTATTACTACTGGGGGCCCTATTGGAGGGACTGATAGATCCGCCATATTTCTACTAAGAGCACTATGGGGTATTGAAGTGTCTGTACAGAGCTTTATTACCACTGGGTGAACAATAGGGGGGCCTTATTTCTAATGGGGGGCTCAGCAAGGGCATTATCAATACTGGGGGGCTCTTCTACTAATGGAGGCACTCTTGGGGAGCATTATCACTGTTAGGGGCACTGTAGGGGGTAGTATTACTAATGAGGGCATTCTAGAAGGGAATTGATATTGGTGGGACTATGAGGAGTACTGTTACTATGGGGGGCAATTATTTTTCTTCAAGGTATTATTTGGGGGTACAGAACAGTGAGGAAGCTAAGATGTCTGTATGTCACACTCTGCAGAGACGAGGCAGCTGAGAGAAGTTGTCCAGACCAAATGGAGAAGATAATGACAGAGAAGATCTACATTAGAGGAGACGCCACCTGGGAGGCACTGGATGTGAGAGGTACGTGCTGCTGTATAGCTGTATAGCAAATACAGTAAAATGTTTTCAGTGCTAGTGGTTTTTTTTTTTTTTTTTTGGGGGGGGGGCAGTTGGTCAACTTATAGAATTGGGCCATATGCATTGGGGCTTTGAGACCCTAGCAATGCCCCAGGTTAACATACAGCGTGTTTAAAAACACACTATGCCAGCACATGTCTCATGCTCTTTCATATACCAAAGCTTCCAAAAATTGTCTCTTATTGGGTGCAGATGGTGCTTAAAAACACACGGTGTTATGGGATAAAACAATAAAAAACAGTGGCTTGTTGGGGAACCAAGCATCTAAAAATTTATGAATTGATGGGGTCAGAAAGCCTGGCCTTATGTACTATTAATATTCAAAAGAAAAAGTGGAGTAGTTGTAGCTTTTGCAGTGGTGGTAATGGTAATAGTGGCTGATTCAGGTTAATAGTGGTGGCAATAGGGAATTAGCAGCAAGGAGCATCAACTGAGGCGGTGGCGGCAGCAGAAGCCCTATGGTACATGTTGGAAAACAGGCAGCAGCATGATGGAGACAGCAGCAGCTGTACAGAACATGATGGTAGGCAAGCAGGCAGCAGCAGTGGCATGATGGCAGCAGTGGCTTGATGGAGGCAGTAGCAGCCATACAGAACATGATGGTAGGCATGCCACAGTAGTGGCATGATGGTGGCACCAGCATGATGGACGAAGAAGGGCAGGCAGGAAGGCAGATAGCAACAGGGGCAAGATGGGGCACCATCAGATCTATTCATTGGCCTCAGCAGGAGGAGAGTGAAAATCCTCCCGAATCCAGACTTAGGCTCCATTCACACGTCCTGTTTTTCTTTCCTGATTCAATCCTGATTTTTTTCAGGACCCATTGAAATGAATGGATCCAGATCAGGATCAGGATCGAATCAGGAAAGAAAAACAGGATGTGTGAATGGAGCCTTAGTTCATTTTAGGATAAGTGATGTTTTGGACACTGGCAAAGGACAACTTGGTCCATTTAGGTGTCACCATGCCCCCTGCAGTACTGAAAACCACTCCCAAGATGACAGTGAAGACTGGGCAAGAAAGAAGAAAAAGAGCGTGCTGTGCCAGTTCGGGCTACTGTTCCAGTCTGCCTGCCCATGGAGTCAGGGAAATGGTTTTGCGACAAAGACTGGACATAGTTTATGTAGACCTGAACCTGGGCGTTGAGGTGGAAGCTCTTGGCTTTCTGATTAGCTGCAGCTTGACGTGGTGCATTGAAAAACTGCTCCATCAAGTTGAGAAGACTGAACTGTCTCCCACCAGCATGTCTGAAAGGGAGGCCCCTCTACATCCCCTGCGGAGTCCCCAACCTCCTGCTGCCAAAATCAGCATAAGCCACAGTAGCAGAGGCAAAGGTTTGCTTGCTGAAAGCTGAAACAAGCTGCGTACACAGTGTTTCCTGGTAATAACGTAGTTTGTCCTTCCTTTTGGTGGGAGGAAATAATTCCTACATTTTGCTTTGATAGCGAAGGTTTAAAAGTATGACTATCCTGTAATGATCAGACTACTTGCTGTCAATGATACGCCTGTGACTGCGCAAGCAAGCAAGCACACAGCTCGCCATTCTGGCCAGCTTGCCACAGGAACCAGTTCTTTCCAGATCTCCCGCCCACTAAGATCATTTGGTGTCCTGATCAGTGCCATCGTCATCACTACCCTCTTGCTCCTCCCCCTCGGATGTTATCATTCTGCAACATCTATCGTCTGGATGGTAAAATGTGTTATACAGTTTTCAGTTTATTCACCACCCACCCCCCAAAACAAAGAGTCACCCCCAGCCTCAGGTCCTCACTTCTCAATCCCTGGCTGACAGCTTTCCCTGCCTTTCCCTATATTACACAATTCTTTTTTTCTGATTCTATTATTTCTCTTTCATGTCCTGGCTGTAGAATAGAAGCTTGATTTTGACTTTTGAATGTCCTTAAAGAGGTTCCTCAAGTTAAATTTATTGATGACCTGTCCTCAGGACAGGTCATTAATATCAGATCGGATATCAATATCAATTACACCTACTCACCACTACCCCTGTTATGGCTAGGATGTAAACAGTGAAGAGGAGGCAGCGCTGGTACGGCGCGCACCTCTTCTTCAAACATCTGATTGGCGGGGGTGCAGGGTGTCGGACTCCCGCCGATCTGATATTGATGACCTATCCTGAGGATAGGTCATCAATAAATTTAACTCGGAGAACCACTTTAAGATCATTTTCTGTCAGACACTGTAAGAACCATCCACCCTCAATTATAGAATGACATTCTGCTGGTTCTGCAAGGGCATCTCCCTGCATGCTGCAACACTGATTGGTTCATCCATCATGTCTGTCGGCTAGGGAGCCAATCAGAGCAAGCGACAGCCCCACATTTTCTCTCAAGGTTATGTGAGCATCCTTCTTCTTCCTCCCTAGAGCTTTTTTCCCCCGACACAATGGCGTAGCTAGAACTGACTGGGCCCCACAGCAAATTTTTGTGCGGGCCCCCCCCATGACCCTCCTGGCATGGCATTTGTTCATATGTAACAGTGTGTTCACATCACTTTTTTCCTATCCGTTTGATATTGATAAAAAAGGTACCATATACAAATATGCAGCTCACCACGTTTTTGTATCCTGCAGAGTCCAGTACAAAAAATGCATATGTTAACGTATATGTTGTTTTACAATGGAACTGTATGGTGAACGGACGCCACCGTATGGATCAGTCTGAGGCATCTGTTAATGTATACATTTTTTGTATACATTAAACAGATGGGAAAAATGTGATGTGAACCCGGCCTTAGTGCCAGAATAAGCAGCAGGACACAGTGGAGCAGAGAGGCTGCCATGTACTGACAGAGCACAGCCTGGTCCTGGTGGTCAGGAGTGAGGACTGTGTTTCCCAAGGATCATTCATCTATTGGGAAATACAGGGCACAGTGTAATATACCGGGATCTATATACTATAAAGATATTAGCCCTACCCTGGAATCATAAGACAATTAGGGGGTCATTTATTAAAACAGAAATATACCTATATTAAGCGTATTTCTGACATAGATTTTGGCGCACACAATCTGCATCTTTTCCCCACTCATGCCAGGTCTAAAAAAGGTGGAGTGGGCAGGAAAGGGGATATAGTTATTGCCATACAGTTATTGGATAACACCATCATACAGTGACTGGATACTTCCATACAGTAATTGGATAAAACCGCCATACAGTAATTGGATAACACCACCATACAGTCACTGGAAAACACTGCCATAAAGTGATTGCATAACACCACCATACAGTCACCGGCTATCTCCATACAGTGACTGGATAACACCGCCATACAGACACCGGATAGAACTGTCATACAGGGATTGGCTAATGCTGCCATACAGTGACCAGATAGCACTGTCATACAGGGACTGGATAACACCACCATACAGTCACCGGATATCTCCATACAGTGACTGGATAACACCGCCATACAGACACCGGATAGAACTGTCATACAGGGATTGGCTAACGCCGCCATACAGTGACCGGATAGCACTGTCATACAGGGACTGGATAACACCACCATACAGTCACCGGATATCTCCATATAGTGACTGGATAACACCGCCATACAGTCACTGGATAGCAATGTCATACAGGGACTGGCTAACGCCGCCATACTCTAGATAACACCTCCATGCAGTGACCGAATAAAATGGTATAACAGGGCACAGTACACGAAATGACTAGAAGCACAGTACAGGGTATGGTAAGAGGGCACAATGCAGAGTATAAGGGAGCACAGTACAGGGTGGGTGGCACAGTACGGGGTGGCGGGCACAGTCACATGACCCTGAGCCATTAGAAGGACACCACCATAATGAGAGGCAGAGGTGTGAGACAGGGGCCAGGGGCCCTTGGATGGACAGGAAGGGTGGACACAACAAGTAGGTGAAAGGGGCTTTGAGGGGGATTCATACTAGAAGTAGGGGCTGGAGGTCTGTGCAGGGCAGCAATAGGAGAAAGGAAGGTGGAACAGGAGCTCTGGATAAATGAGGGAGGACAGGAGACAGCAGGGGCGCCATGAGGATGAGATAAGAGAAGGACAGGATATGGGGGGGAGCAGGTGTCATGGAGGCAGACTGCTTTATGAGGCAGTAAAACAACTGAATAGCATGAAGCTGCTGGTACACTACAACACCCAGCAGCAGCTTGAAGACTTCCCTGACTTTCCCCCTTCTGTCCCACAGAGCAGACTCACTCACAGACTGTCTGCCTCTCCACACACTTCTTCTCCAGCCCTGCCATCTCTTTCCTCCTCCAGCAGCACGTCCTGTGTAGAGGGGGCGTGTCTACAGCTGGTATGCCAGGTCCTGCTCTGCTGGAGTGAAGAGGGGGCGTGTCTGAAGCTCCGCAGCACAGGAGCTTGTAATAAAGATATCGGCAGGCCTCTGTGCTGTATGCTGGTACTGCTCCCGGGCCCCTTCCGCCCTCGGGCCCCGAAGCAGTGGCTTCCCCTGCTTCCCCGATAGCTACGCCCCTGCCCCGACATGTCCAGTAAACACGTGCCATATAACTGGATTTGTCTGAAACCAGCATGAAAAGGTTCGGGTTTGTCTGTCAGTATGTTATGAACTGGTTTGCTCATCTCTAATTATAACTATTCAACTATTGTTTTAGTATAAATAAATGCGTTAAAGGGAGTTTCCCTCAGAACTCTTATGAAATTCAATCTTGTGGTTTATATTGCTCTCTGTGTACATCGCAACAAAGGGGAGACCCTCTGAGTGTAAAGAGACAGTATTCGCTTATTGTAAAATTTATTCTAAAAGTAGTTTGAAAGAAAAAAGAACACATTATAAGGTAGGAGGTCCTATAATGGAGCTCCACACCTTGCACATTCCATACAATCTGAGTATTAAAGTGGTTTCTGACTTGGTATGCCACATGACCCAATTTTATTCTACTTTTTTCTTGTACTGTAGATACAGTCAGGGCCGCCGATAGGGCAGTACAACTGGTACTGCCCTATGGGGCCCGGACTCTAGGACACTGGGGGGGGGCCCAGCCGGTGGGCCGCAGACTGTGCGGTCTGTGCCGCACGATAATGAGTGGAGGCGCCGGGGGCCGCTGGCTAAGTGCGCAGTGCGCACAGTTCTTTAATACTTACCCTGCCGCTGGCTTCGGTCTCCGACTCCTGGCTGCGCGCTTCCTCCTGGGCTGGCTGTGTGATCCCGCGAGATCCAGCGCTGGGTCACAGGTCTCGCGGGATCACACACTGCAGGAGAAGAAGGCGCGCGCAGGAGAAGGAGAAGAAGACCGGAGCAGCTTTTTGTAAGTATTTTTTGTGGCTGGGGCCCCCGGGGGGGGGGGGGGGGCGGGGGGGGGTGGTTTGGCTGACCTGAGGTCTGATGGGGGCAGAAATGGCTGACCTGAGGTCTGATGGGGGCAGAAATGGCTGACCTGAGGTCTGATGGATGGGGGCACAAGAGCTGACCTGAGGTCTGATGGGGCACATTAAGCTGACCTGAGGTCTGATGGGGCACAAGACCCTGATCTGATGTCTGATGGGGGCACAAGAGCTGACCTGAGGTCTGATGGGGCACATTAAGCCGATCTGAGGTCTGATGGGGGCACATTAAGCTGACCTGAGGTCTGATGGGGCACATTAAGCTGACCTGAGGTCTGATGGGGGCACAAGACGCTGATCTGAGGTCTGATGGGGCACAAGACCCTAATCTGAGGTCTGATGGGGGCACAAGACGCTGACCTGAGGTCTGATGGGGCACAAGACGCTGACCTGAGGTCTGATGGGGCACAAGAGCTGACCTGAGGTCTGATGGGGCACATTAAACTGACCTGAGGTCTGATGGGGGCACATTAAGCTGACCTGAGGTCTGATGGGGGCACAAGACGCTGATCTGAGGTCTGATGGGGCACAAGACCCTAATCTGAGGTCTGATGGGGGCACAAGAGCTGACCTGAGGTCTGATGGGGCACAAGACGCTGACCTGAGGTCTGATGGGGCACAAGACGCTGACCTGAGGTCTGATGGGGCACAAGAGCTGACCTGAGGTCTGATGGGGCACATTAAACTGACCTGAGGTCTGATGGGGGCACAAGACGCTATTTGAGGTCTGATGGGGGCTCAAGACGCTGACCCAAGGTCTGATGGGGGCACGATACGCCGACCTGAGGTCTGATGGGGGCACGAGACGCTGATCTGAGGTCTGATTGGGCCACGAGACGCCGATCCCTGTACTGTGACATCACTGTGTTTATTATCTCTGTACGGTGACATCATTGTGTTTATTATCCCTGTACAGTGACATCACTGTGTTTATTATCCCTGTACTGTGACATCACTGGTGTTTATTATCTCTGTACTGTGACATCACTGTGTTTATTATCTCTATACTGTGACATCACTGTGTTTATTATCTCTGTACAGTGACATCGCTGTGTTTATTATCTCTATACTGTGACATCACTGTGTTTATTATCTCTGTACGGTGACATCACTGTGTTTATTTTCCCTGTACAGTGACATCACAGTGTTTATTATCTCTGTACTGTGACATCACTGTGTTTATTATCCCTGTACGGTGACATCACTGTGTTTATTATCCCTGTACGGTGACATCGCTGTGTGTATTATCCCACCGCAGGAAGAGGTAAGTGGTCTGTGTTTGTGTGTTTGTTTTCTATTTTTCAGGGTCGTGAATGCAGAGGACTACGTCGGATTCGGTGGACTACGTCGGACCAGCTTTTTTTTTAATAAAATGGTCAAACAGGGGTCTGGGGGAGTGTTTATTTCAATAAAATGTTTTATACTTGTGTGTTTGTATTTTTTTTTTTCCAATACTACAGTTTTAGTAATTATGGCTATCTACAGACGGCCCTTATTACTAATACTGGGCTTAGTGCTTGCCGGTATGGCAGGCCAGCACTAACCCCAACATTATTACCTTGGCACCCACCGCCACCAGGGGTGCCGGGAAGAGCCGGGTACCCGCAGGACCGGACCTTCAAAATTGAGGGTCTGGCTCTGGGGCGGCTGCAGGCTGGTACCATTAGGCTGGGAAGGGCCAATAACCATGTCCCTTCCCACCCTGGTAGTGCCAGGCTGCCGCTGCTGGTTGTATCTGGCTGGAAAAGGAAAAAAGGGGGGGACCCCACGCCATTTTTTTTTAAATTATTTAATTATTTTTGTAAAAAAATGGCATGGGGTCCCCCCTTTTTTCCTTCACCAGCCAGATACAACCAGCAGCAGCAGCCTGGCACTACCAGGGTGGGAAGGGACACGGTTATTGGCCCTTCCCAGCCTAATGGTACCAGCCTGCAGCCGCCCCAGAGCCAGACCCTCAATTTTGAAGGTCCGGTCCTGCGGGTACCCGGCTCTTCCCAGCACCCCTGGTGGCGGTGGGTGCCGAGGTAATAATGTTGGGGTTAGTGCTGGCCTGCCATACCGGCAAGCACTAAGCCCAGTATTAGTAATCATGGCCGTCTGTAGATAGCCCTAATTACTAAAACTGTAGTATTGTAAAAAAAATACACACACACCAGTATAAAACATTTTATTGAAATAAACAGTCCCCCAGACCCCTGTTTGACCATTTTATGAAAAAAAAAAAAGCTGGTCCGACGTAGTCCACCGAATCCGACGTAGTCCTCTGCATTCACGACCCTGAAAAATAGAAAACAAACACACAAACACAGACCACTTACCTCTTCCTGCAGTGGGATAATACACACAGCGATGTCACTGTACAGGGATAATAAACACAGTGATGTCACTGTACAGGGATAATAAACACAGTGATGTCACAGTACAGAGATAATAAACACAGTGATGTCACTGTACAGGGATAATAAACACATTGATGTCACTGTACAGAGATAATAAACACAGAGATGTCACTGTACAGGGATAATACACACAGTGATGTCACCGTACAGGGATAATAAACACAGTGATGTCACCGTACAGGATTATGTACACAGTGATGTCACCGTACAGGGATAATAAACACAGTGATGTCACTGTACAGAGATAATAAACACAGTGATGTCACCATACAGGGATAATAAACACAGTGATGTCACTGTACAGAGATAATAAACACAGTGATGTCACAGTACAGGGATAATACACACAGTGATGTCACCGTACAGGGATAATAAACACAGTGATGTCACTGTACAGAGATAATACACACAATGATGCGACTTGTTAAGAAAAAAAAGTTAGCCATTTTGCAATCTGTAAAGTTTACCCGAAAGGGGGGGGGGGGCCCGCGAAATTTGCCTGTAAGGGGCCCCGAAATTCCTGATGGCAGCCCTGGATACAGTTGGCTTCGTCCTTGTGTGAATTTTTAGATGTTGCAAAAGATTTGGTTTCTGAGTAAAATATTTCCCACATTCTGTGTCACGAACACGGGGGTAAGGTGCACCCTGACTAATCCCCACCAATGTCCCTGCCTACTTGCCTCACCCTAGGCTAAAGGTCCTAGGGGGACAACTGGACGACAAATCCCTACTCTGTAAAAGTGAGGGATTGGGAATGGGAGCAACAGAAGACAAACACAGGCACGAACAAACACAATACGAATAGTCAGCAAGCAAAGTCAAACCGGGAGCGTACGTCAGGAGCCGAGGGAAAAAGCAGAATCGAGGTCACAAGCAATAGGTCTGGATATACGGTAAGGTCACAAGTCAAATTACGCACAGCACTGCAAAGAAAGGAACTTCAATAACAGGCAACTTGCACTGGCAGTTGCCATCTTTAAATAGCTCGTCCCTAGGTCATGTGACGTGTCCAGCGTCACATGACCTGTGATGCAAACAAGGGCGTCGACCCATACTCAAGACAAATGACAATTAGCCATGTGGTGTGGTCAGCACCACATGGCTCCAAATAACAAAACATCAACAATAGCCATGTGGTGTGATCAGCACCACATGGCTGAGTAAATGCTCTTTAGGTAAAGCGCTGGCTGCCAGGCCAGTGCTTCAGTCACTGCTTGTTACATTCTGTACATATAAATGGCTTCTTTCCTGTGTGAATCCTCTGATGTTGAACAAGAATTGATTTCCGACTAAAACATTTCTTACATTCAAGACACGAAAGTTGCTTCTCTCCTGTGTGAATTCTCTGATGTCGAATAAGAGTTGATTAATAACTAAAACACTTATTACATTCAAGACATGAAAATTGTTTCTGTCCTATGTGAATTGTCTGATGTTTAACAAGACTTGTTTAATAACTAAAACTCTTCTTACATTCAGGACATAAATATGCTTCTCTTCTGTGTGAGTTTTTAGATGCCCGACAAGATTTGATTTCCGACTAAAACTCTTTTCACATTCAGGACGTGGAAATGGCTTCTCTCCTGTGTGATTTCTCTGATGTTCAACAAGAAGTGATTTCTGACTAAAACACTTCTCATACTCGGGACAAGAAAACAGCTTCTCTCCTGTGTTCTCAGATGTTTTACCAGTGTTTCTTTCAAGGTAAAACATTTCCCACATTCTGAGCATGAATATGGCTTATCTCCTGTGTGAATTCTCTCAATGTGCCATTCCTTCATTATTTGCACTAGAAGTTATGAATGAATTGCTATTTGTCTTCAGTATGGTACAGAGGGGAGGTAACAAGTTAGGGGTGGGTATCTGCACAGTCTGAACATGGCAGCACTGATTGGATAGAGTCAGTCTGTGCAGGTACACACCCCCAACTTGTTACCTCCCCTCTGTTCCTTTACTGAAGGCAAATAGCAATTCATTCATAACTTCTAGTGCAAATAATAAAGGAATGGCACAACAAAGAGCCATAAAAATAGATGTTCCAGAATTGTTATTACATGGAGAATGCATGAAGCCATTAAAACAGGCATGTCAGGAGTGGTGAAAGGTCCTCTTTAATAGAGTTTCTCTCCTAGTACGAGTTTCCTCCCTTTATTGTAAAAGATAAAAAATTGGTGTCCAGTTATGATGGGAGTTATATGGGCATATATATGGAGAAATACACAAGATACATTACAGACAGAGACACATTGTCCTCATACACAGCACAGATCACAATATCTTACAATTCCTTCCATTTACAGTCAGTTTAGTGATACTTACCAGACATAAACTCTCCACACACTCAGGACTTGATCTCCAGTCATTGTCTTCTCCTCAGCATGTCAGTGATCCAAGTAAATTCCCTTGGTGAATCCAGCTTTCTGAGCCATGCTTGGGTCTTTTATACCCCTTTGGTGGCTATAACTATCTGCTCCTCCTCTTCCCCCAGGAGACTCCCAGTACCACATTCATAATCAATGAAACCTTTCATCATCAGATCTGGCTTCCCTCATAACCATATACAATAGAAGAATAATGGTGCCACCTCCTCCTCAACCAGTTTGGCATTTTCTAGCCTCCTGTAATAATTAGTGATGATCGAGCACCCCGATGTTCGGGTGCTCGGGTGCTCTGGCCGAACACTAGGTGGTGCTTGAGTACCCAGCCGAGCACCCGAGTATAATGGAAGTCAACGGGAGAAGACCAGGCACCCCCTGCTCGGATGAGGGGAGGGTGTCTGGTCCATAGAGAAAAGTCAGAAAATTGTGGAAACACCACAGAAATGGTTAGTGAACAGCATGGAGAGGATGTCTGGATGCATCTTGGACACCGAAGTCGCTGCTATTAACAATGATGGCCGACTATTACACTTTTACGGAATGACAAAAATACCCCCCTCAAAACCCAAGATAACATCGATTTTACATTGTGGTATAATTGTGGGACTCCGACACTCATAAAGCCTATGCACTAAGGGAAAGGGCTGCCAAAAATTTCAAGGAACTGGCACTCCAATATCCCCTTTATTACACATTAAGGAGTGCATCAGACAAACCCTTTAAAAATTATGATTGATGACCTGCTGCTGACACGCAAAAACTATAGTGGTGACGTGCTGCTGCTGAGCTGACCGTGTAAAAAATTATGGGTGACATGCTGCTGCTAAGTTGACCGTCTAAAAAATTAAGGGTGACACGCTGATGCCGAACAAACTGTTCCAAATTTATGGTTGACACGCTGCTGCCGAGCAGAACGTCAAAAAAATGTACGTGTGACACGCTGCCGAACAGAACGTCAAAAAAATTTACGGGTGTCACGCTGTTGTCGATCAAACTGTCCCAAATTTAAGGGTGACACGCTGCTGCCCATCAAACTGTCCCAAATTTAAGGTTTATACGCTGCTGCCGAGCAGAACGTCCAAAAAACTTACGGGTGACACGCTGCTGCTCATCAAACTGTCCCAAATTTAAAGTTGACACGCTGCTGCCCATCAAACTGTCCCAAATTTAAGGGTGACACACTGCTGCTCATCAAACTGTCCCAAATTTAAGATTGACATGCTGCTGTCGAGCTGACCGTAAAAAAAAATTAAGGGTGACGTGCCGCTTAGCTGACCGTCTGAAACATTATGTGTGACATGTAGCAGAGCTGAGCGTGTAAAACATTATGGTTGAGGGCCTGCTGGTGAGCTGCCCGGCTAAAAAATTAGGGTGTAGACCCAGATGGTGAGCTGCCCGGCTAAAAAATTAGGGTGCAGGCCCAGCTGGTGAGCTGACCGGCTAAAAAATTAGGGTGCAGTCCCAGCTGGTGAGCTGACCGGCTAAAAAATTAGGGTGCAGGCCCAGCTGGTGGACTTCGAGGGCAGCCTAATAAGCAGTTTCATATGATGGAGGAAAAGGAGGAAGAGGACGAGAAGAGGAAGGGGTACATGATAATACAGTGTATTCAATGCACCCTAAAAGCCAGATTTAAGGTTCCTTCATGTTAAGCTGCTTTCCTCAGGTGGAGTAGAGAAGTCAGGGGCAATCCATGCCTTGTTCATTTTGATAAGTGTCAACCTGTCAGCATTGTCAGTTGACAGGCAGATCCACTTTTCAGATATTATGTCCCCAGCGGCACTAAATACCCGCTCAGACAAAACGCTGGCAGCAGGGCAGGCCAGTACCTCCACGGCGTAGAGCACCAGTTCGTGCCATGTGTCCAGCTTAGACACCCAATAATTATACGGCACAGAGGGATCGCTGAGGACTTGGCCCGGTCAGCTACGTACTCCTTTACCATCTTCCAAAACTTTTCCCTCCTTGTCACACTAGGCCGCTCATCAGGGTGAGGTTGCTGGCGGGGTGTCATAAAACTGTCCCAGGCTTTGGAGAGTGTCGCCCTGCCTTTGCTGGAACTGCTGTGTGTTCCCCTTGTCTCCCCTCCTCGGGTGGCCAAGGAACTACGTACTCTGCCGCCAGCGTTGTCAGATGGAAATTTGTGGAGCAATTTTTTGACAAGGGCCTTCTGGTATTGCAACATTTTACTTGTCCTCTCCACAACAGGAATGAGAGATGGAAAGTTCCCTTTGTAGCGGGGGTCGAGAAGGGTGAACAACCAGTAATCCGTGTTGCCTAATATGTGTAAAACGCGAGGGTCACGGGAAAGGCAGCATAGCATGAAGTCAGCCATGTGTGCCAGAGTCCCAACAGACAAGGCTTCGCTCTCCCCACCAGGAGCATGACTCTCAATATCCTCCTTGTCCTCTTCCTCCTCTTCAGCCCATCCACGCCGAAGAGATGGTGTAAACGTCCTATGGCTACCCTGTGTAGCGGTGGCAACCATCTCCTGCTCCTCCTCCTCCAATTGGCGCTGAGAAGACGGATCGAGGGTAGTCTGGCTATCACCCTGTGTAGGGTCTTCCCCCATTTCCACCTCTTCCACACGCAGAGCATCGGCCTTTATTGTGAGCAGCGAGCTTTTTAGTAGACACAGAAGTGGGATGGTTACGCTGATGGCATTATTGCCGCTCACCATCTGTGTAGATTCATCAAAGTTGCGTAACACCCCACAGAGGTCAGGATTCATTGCCCACTCATCGCTTGTGAAGAGCGGATGCTGACTGGAAAGGCGTGCTTTATAGCACCTGGTGACATGTGACCCGGCCAGCCAATCAGTGTAATGCCAGTAGCTAAGATGGCTACTGGCATTACACTGAATGCCATTCCTCCCCGCACGCTAATTGGCTAATTAGCGCGCAGGGAGGTGACTCGAGCAAGGCGCTCGAGCACACGCGGTATTTGGCCAAATACCGCGTGGTCCCAAGCACTGCCATGTTCGGCCGAATAGGGTATTTGGCCGAACATGTTCGCTCAGCACTAGAAATGATTATTCATTTACACATTGTATTTGCAGGGTAGAAACCTATTGTTCACACTCCTATGTAAGAGATTCCTGGGATACTCTGAGACCTTTTCATGTGAGAATCAGTGTAAACAATAAGCATTTTACATCTTGATGAGATACATTCCTTCCAGACATGCAACCACATTGCTCTCTATCTATAATTCACATATATTAAATTCTCCATATTATATCCAGTAGAACAGATTATAAGACTTTCATTGTTCAAAGGTTCTTATGCATTATAGATTTCACCCAGAGGGTGAATGACAAATAATGAACCCTCTTTGACAACTTTAACATTTTCCTTTTTTAAGGGTGTCTGGCTGTAAATCATACAATTTCCTGAAACACATATGCATATTTACATAAAGCAGAAGGTGGGCCAGTCCTTGAGCCTGTCGGTGTCTCTTGATCATATCATGGTAGCGCCCATGTGTGGAGCTATAACTACGGTCAATTACAATATATGTCCTTTACTGTCCATTGGGTAAATGTACTTCCAGGCCAGGCACACCAGAAACTTGGCCAGGTGACACAATGCCGCTCCTTCATTCTCATGTTGTGATTCCAGCACCAACGTCCTCCTCTGCCTCCTCATCCTCCACCTTGTCCACAGCCTCCACTGTAGGCAGTGGCAGCTCCTGCGTGACACTGCCGTTTGGTTGTTT
>ONZH01025016.1:0-50712 GCA_900303285.1 Rhinella marina
ATGTGAACAGAGCCTTTAATGTCAGCTTCCTTTATGGTCTATGGTATGGAAGCAGTTAATGGCAGCTTCCCTGGTGGTCTTGGTAGTGATCCACCTTCTTAGGGTTCTTGCACCACTACTATGTGTCTAGATGTTCTCAGGAACACGAAACAGAAGAAATCCCGCGGCGCAAAGGAACCAGCGATTGGTAGTTAAGTCCAAAATACGGTTCTGTATTGCATGTACAACGCGTTTCAGTGGTTCAAGACCACCTTCATAGGTACAGAAAGATGCTATATACATACACAAACAGGACTGACATTTATATATACTGACAGGCTTGAAAAAAACGCCAAAATGACACAGGGGTGGAGAGGGGGAGGTCCTAGACCTGCCCATAGGGGTGTGGACACATTAACATGACAGGTCATTGTAAGGAAAAAGAAAAAAAAAAACAAACATCGGAGGGGGAGGTCCTTGACCTGCCCATAGGGGTGTGGACACATGAGCATGAGTAAAAGGTCCTTGTTAGTAAAAACATTGGAGAGACGGTGCCTCACTATTTAAGATACGCTAATTGTTAAAACCCAACCAAAATCATAAGTAAAAGCAATGATTTATTAATACTAAAAACATCCGTTGGTGCTGGTGTGAACATGTGATAGAGTTGAAGTCATGTGATCGGGCGTTACCTAGCAACAATACACTAGCTGCTAGAGTGTACCAAAAGACGGGAGGAGATCCATCCTAATAGTAAAAGAGCTAAAAGACTGAATGAATGGAGGCTGCCAGCATTGAATGAGGGATGGGAGGGAGGCAAGGAGGGGTGAATGGTTTAAATAGAAACGGATGAAAAAAGAATGGAAGTTGATAGGAAGTTGACATTGGGAATAAGTAAAGTATTGGCTGAAAGAAAGGAGGAAGGGATGTTGGAGTATGAAGGAATATGTACAGATGGTAAATAAATAAAAGTGTGGTTACAGGGTGTGATAATGGATAATGGGGGTACAGTTTGAGGACCAGAGTAACTGGAGGGAGTATGAATTAAAAGAAATAGATATCATATAGGTATGATATAGGTCGTCACAGATTAATTTTAAAGGCTTCGTTAAGGCCCAGGGGGTTCAAGCAGTTCGGCTTATAGATCCAGAACATTTCTCTTTTCCGTAGGGTATGGATGGTATTATAACCCATAGGGTGGATCTGCTCGATTGGAAAGATGGAGAATCCAAAGAAAGAGCCTCCGTGTTTCTCAGCCACGCGCCTAGACACACTGTGGATAGTCCTTCCCACATATTTAAGGCCACAGGGGCAAATCAGCAGATAAATAACATTGGTGGAACTGCAGTTGAGATGTCCCTTAATAGTGAAGATCTCGCCGTTCGATCCCTGGAAGGAGTTGGTCACACTTATGGACCTACAGCAAAGACACTTTGGTTGGCCACATTTGAAGCTTCCTGGGGGTCCGTTAATGCCTGTATCGGAGCAGTGATCAGGGCCTCGTTTGAGCTTGCTGGGTGCCAATAGGTTCTTCAACGTCTGTGCTCTACGACATATGAGCGGGGGTCTTATAGGTAGAGACTTGTTCAAGAAGGGATCGCTTCTCAGGATGTGCCGGTGCTTCATCAGGATCTTTCTGATGGCACTATGATTATTATTATATGAGGTAATAAAGCTTGTATTGTACTGCCTATCCGCTGCAGACACATTTTCCCCTTTCTTGGAGAAGAGACAAGACTCCTGAGACAAGGCTCGGGCTCTGCTGTAAGCTGCCTCTATCACTGCTGGAGGGAAACCCTTCTGTATGAATCTTGTCCGGATGACTTCGCTCTGAGTGATGAAATCTGCATCCTCCGTACAATTGCGCCTCACCCGCTTAAATTGACTGAAGGGAATATTTATTTTCCACTTCTTATGATGTTCACTGTTGAAGTCAAAGTAGCTGTTACAGTCTACTTTTTTGAAGAATGTACGCGTGACGATCTTCCCTTGTGCAATGCCCAATTCCAAATCCAAATATTCTGCGCTGGTAGAGCGTGATGCCCCAATCATTTGTATTGAGGTGCCTTATGAAATTCTCAATAGATGTTACATTTCCGTCCCAGATGAAGATCAAATCGTCTATATATCGGCGATAAAACTTGATATTGGCCCAATGGCTGGATCTATAGATAAACAGACTCTCAAAGGCCCCCATGAACAGGTTAGCGAAGCTCGGCGCGAAACGCGTGCCCATTGCGGTACCTTTTGTCTGGAGGTAGATGGTATCTTCAAACATGAACGCATTATGGGTCAGAATAAATTGGATACTTCTGAGGATGAACAATTTCTGTTCAACCGGCATAGTTGGATCTTCATCCAGGAAATGTTTGACGCAGCCGATGCCCAACTCATGTGGAATATTTGAGTAAAGAGCTGTAACGTCCTGAGTCACCCATTGATAAGACTCCTTCCAGGCCTCATGTTTGAGGGATTGTATTAGTGTGGTAGAGTCTTTCAAGTATGAGGGAAGCTGGACCACATATTTCTGCAAGAAGATATCAACATAATGTGACAGATTACAAGTAAGCGAAGAAACCCCAGAGATGATGGGACGTCCTGGGGGGTTTGAGATGTCCTTATGGATTTTCGGTAAGTGATAGAAAGTTGCAATAGTAGGATCAGCGACATGAATGTATTCCTGTTCTTTTTTTACTGAGGATGTGGGAAGCTGAGTCGATAAGGGCCTTAAACTTTACCTTGTGCTCCATCATAGGATCTTCCTCCAAAACTCGATAATATTCTGTATCCGACAGGATCCGGAGAGCCTCCCTAATATAAGCATCCCTATTTTGTAATACAATGCCGCCCCCTTTGTCTGCACTGCGGATTATCAGATCAGTATTTTGATGGCTGCCCGTTCGCTACTCTTGAGATTATGCCCTGAGATAGGTTTCCGATGTGTGGTCCGGAAATCATTTATGACTAAATTATAAAAAGTATCAATGTAGTTACCCCTGTGATGTAGAGGGTAAAATCTGGTCCGTGGTTTCAGCCCTGAAGGGATGTAGTCCGTCTCATCAAGGGGAGTAGCCTTATTGCTCTTGTCCGTAATTTTTTTTTTTCTCCTTACAATGACCTTTCATGTTAATGTGTCCACACCCCTATGGGCAGGTCTAGGACCTCCCCCTCTCCACCCCCTGTGGCATTTTGGCGTTTTTTTCAAGCCTGTCAGTATATATAAATGTCAGTCCTGTTTGTGCATGTATATAGCATCTTTCTGTACCTGATGAAGGGGGTCTTGAACCCCTGAAACGCGTTGTACATGCAAAGGCAGTGAATACAAGTGCTGTGAGTACATGTCTGCCTGCTGGGATACTCAGCAGCATATTGTTTGTGTAGGACTACAAGTCCCAGCTGTACAATGACACTGCTGATACACACAGGAATTTCTCCCTACCTGTTCTTGTACAATACAATTCCTCTACAGCTCTTGTGCCCAGCATTTGTCTCCTCTCACTGCTGCAGCTACTGTTTGTTGTAAAGCCTTGAGCCCTCAGTGTGTTCTGGCTGAAGGGGTTAATGTTTTATCTGAAGGAATCCTGGGAGAGAGCAGATAGCAGGAGCCTGGCAAAGAAAGGGGGCGTGGCCAGTGATGTCTGGTGTACAGACTGTTATCTGAACTCTGAGGCTTGTACACGAAACATCACAGAGCAGAGAGATAAGGTGACATCACAGGTCATGTGACCCTCAGTCAACTCTGAGAAACCAGCAGCTTTAGAAACACAAAGTATATGGGAAAGTTGTTATACCTGACAAGTTAGAAACATATAAAGAACAAAAAAATAACTCGGACAACCCCTTTAACTACCATCGGCTGGTTCCTTTGCGCCGTGGGATTCTTCTGTTTCGTGTTTCCTGATTCTTCGCCACTGTTGGGAGGCTCCAGGCATCCTCACGTGGCCCATATCCCTTGGCTGCATCACCAACCGATTCTGGAAGACACCATTGTTCTTCAAAGTGCCTATACTAGTGTTGTGCCTATGTTTTGCACAACCTGTCAAGGTGAGCCTCCAGTTGGAGTATCGCTTTATTTCTGAGTATCAACTATACTACCCTATGGTGCGCCTTTTCTGTTTCCTATAGCGAAACGACGCCTGCAAACTAGATGCTTCTCAGGCCCATGGTGTAGCTGGGTGACAGCTGCTGTAGGCCCCCAGATTCTCTGACATGGCATCGTCTGTATCCATCTCACATCTCTGTCTCTTCCTTTGTAGATCTATTTCATAACCCGCTGGAACAAGACGCCGGTTACCGCCATACCGTCATCCACCGCCTTCCCTCGGTGCAGCTGCTCGATCGTGAACGTAAGCGCGCCCTCCCGCCTGTTACCAATTCTCCCTGAAAGTAAATTCACAACACGTCAAACCCCACATGTGTCTAAATGGAAACAGATCCGCTGCCCGCGGTTCACATATTTCTGCAACAAGTGACAAAGTGCAGTGACAACCGACGGCGGATTTGTGAAACCAGAATGCAGAAAATCTGCACAATCCCAGGCGGCTGCTTTGTGTTGTTTAATCCTGTGTGGCAGTAAATTTACATCCCTCCGTCTGTACGAGGCGATGGGTCCTGCACGACATGGGGGAGGGGGGTATAATTTTTATAAACTGGATATTTTAGGATAATTAGAAAAACACCAAACTCACCCTCACCCCCCCAATCCTATATGGAGCTGGCTGCGTCACAGAGAGGACACCCCCCTCCAAACTCTTACTACAAGAGTGGAAGACAGTTGTCTATATGTCTGTGTATGCTGCAGCATTAAAGGGAACGTATCGTCAGTTTTATGGTGTCCTAATAGTGACAGATCCCTTAGCAAAATGCTGGGCCACTTCCTTTAAAGAAGAACTCCCGCAAAAATTTTTATTCTCTGACCTGTTAGAAAGCTGCATGATATAATCTGTAGTGAATGCAATCTTCTTATCAGTGATTGTATTTGTGAGTTATCCCCTCTCTTCTTATTGTAGCTGGGTCATGTGACCAACTCCCTGACCTCCAACTGACCCACGACAGGAAGCCAATTACTGCTCTATTCATTCCTATGAGACTGAAAGTGAGGCTCCCATAGGAATCCATAGAGAAATAGACTTCCTGTCCACACATAAGATGCTGTGTTATCTGGTGAGTCTGATTGCCGGTCACATGACACAGATGAGAAGCATCAGGGAGATATAACTCACAAATACAGTCACTGGTAAGAAAATGACATTCACTACAGATTACATCATGTACATTTCTAGCAGGACATGGAATAAAATTTTTTGCAGGACTTTAATTTTGCTAAAATTGTAATATTTGTATTGAACAGCTCCAGCCAATGGTGATGATCCCTGAATATTCATGAGCTCCTGGCTATCTCCGCCCCCTGCTGCTATTTCAGTTGGAAAAAAACTGTCAATCAGAGGCAGGGGGGCGGAGAAAACCAGGAGCTCATGAATATCAGGACTCATCGGCATGCGCTGGGGCTGTTAGAATCTTTAAAGGGGTTGTGTCATCTCCTACATTGGGGGCATATCGCTAAGATATACTCCCAGTGTCTGATGGGTGCAGGTCCCACGTCTGAGACCCGCACCTATCTCCAGATCAGAGCCTGCAAAGTAAAGGAGAGACGATCCTTTTTATGGGATTGCCGAAAAGAGCCGAGCGCTTGGCTATTACCGTCGGCCCCATAGAAGTGAATGGAGTGGCGGCTGCACTAGTGCGGTGCACTTCCCATTCATTTCAATTAGACTTCCGAAAATAGGGAGCCCAAGGGGCAGTACTTACCTGTTGTGAAGCCCAACCACACCCATCAACAGTAGCCCCGCTCCTCCCCTCTTCTTCGTCTCTCCTCCTAGCTACAGTAGTGTCACCGTGCTGCCGCTGTAAAACCTTCCCTGTCCGCCGGCAGCCTCATTAACTGAACTGCGCATACGGGGGGCACATGCATTTTTTGGGGGGCACAGAGAATTTTGAATTGGACATAAAGGTTTATCTAAAAATGACTGTAGCAGCGCTCAGAGCCATAGAAACGGTTAAAAGCACTGTGGGGCGGTGACACATTCCCTTTAACATTACCATTCACTGAAACTAAAGGGGCAAACCCTAAAAATTAGCCCCATACCATTACCCCCTCCTCCACTACATCTATCCCATATCTATCTATCTATCTATCTATCTATCTATCATCTATTTATCTATCATCTATCTATCTATCTATCTATCTATCTATCTATCTATCTATCTATCAATTCAGTTAAGCTTTATTGGCACGTCCAAGTAAAACATTTAGCATTGCCAAAGCAAAAAGAAATAATAGGTATTGTGGAGGGGGGTTTGATGTGGCAATTAGGGGGTGGATGTTGGGTTAAGGGGCAGTATAGGGGTATAATAGTCCATGGTGTAGGGGCAGTATAGGGGTATAATAGTCCATGGTGTAGGGGCAGTATATGGTTTAATAGTCCATGGTTGTAGGGGGCAGTGTAGGGGTATAATAGTCCATGGTGTAGGGGCAGTATAGGGTATAATAGTCCATGGTGTAGGGGCAGTATATGGGTTTAATAGTCCATGGTGTAGGGGCAGTGTAGGGGTATAATAGTCCATGGTGTAGGGGGCAGTATAGGGGTATAATAGTCCATGTGTAGGGGCAGTATAGGGGTATAATAGTCCATGGTGTAGGGGCAGTATAGGGTATAATAGTCCATGGTGTAGGGGCAGATTAGGGGTATAATAGTCCATGGTGTAGGGGCAGTATAGGGGTATAAATAGTTCATGCTGTAGGGGCAGTATAGGGGTATAATAGTCCATGGTGTAGGGGCAGTATAGGGGGTATAATAGTCCATGGTGTAGGGGCAGTATAGGGGTATAATAGTTCATGCTGTAGGGGCAGTATAGGGGTATAATAGTCCATGGTGTAGGAGCAGTATAGGGGTATAATAGTCCATGGTGTAGGGGCAGTATAGGGGTATAATAGTCCATGGTGTAGGGGCAGTATAGGGGTATAATAGTTCATGCTGTAGGGGCAGTATAGGGATATAATAGTCCATGGTGTAGGGGCAGTATAGGGGTATAATAGTCCATGGTATCTCATCTTCCTCTTAGTCGGTGGCAGGTGGAGACATATTGGGCAGTGATCTCCACAGTTGACTCCTCTTCTCCCAGTAGGATGTGGAGTTTTCTCCGCTCATCATCTATCTATCTATCTATCTATCTATCTATCTATCTATCTATCTTATCTATCTAATATCTATCCCATATCTATCTATCTATCTATCTATCTATCTATCTATCTATCTATCATCTTATCCTTCAGATGTCGCACAGAAGGAACGAGAAGAAGCTTTCCAGCTCTTTAATCCGCACAGAACATCCGTCATACAGTCGCTGGGTTTTGGGAGAAGAACAGACTCGGTCCTCGGTACTAGAGCCGCTCAGAGCTCTACAGGCCGCAGATCACCCAGGAGTAAGTGTTGTTCTAGATAAACTGCACATACAGTATATAATAGACCCCAGGGCTGTAATGTGTGATAATTAGTGTGGAGCAAACTTTTCGGCGTCCAAAGTTCAGGTTCGGGTTATCGACGACTCCCGTTATGGATTCCGAATTCCGTTATGGTCCGTGGTAGCAGAATATATAACGGGAATCTTCGATAACCCAAACCCTGAACTTTGGATGCCGAACATAAAACACTAGTGATAATGAAACCTATGTGTGTGCCAGTGGACCACAAAATATCCCTGCCGCACATTGATTTGAGGGGTTTTCAGTATGTACAAGGGTTATCCACAGGATAGAGGATAAGTGATGGGTTAGGGCGCTCACCGATCTCTACAACAGGCGGCCTATGTTCCCTATTTAAATAGATCGGTGGACATCCATGGTGCCTGCACTCTGCTATCACCGGCAGTCCCATAGAGGTGAATGGAGCCACAGCGTTCACATGTCCATTGCTCCATTCAAAAGAAGGAGAACAGGGCCCCATCTATTGATCCTGGGGGCCACAGCGATCATCTCTCAGCCAATCAGACAATTATCCCCTTTAACATGAAGTGTAATCAGTCTGACCACATCCCGCCACTGGTTACCCGTTCTCCGTGGCGCCATCCCTGCAGTACTGATACAGCAATGCTCTGATCCATTCAGCTGTCTCAGCTCTGCTACATCTGTATAAAGCAGGGGTCAGCAGCCTCTGGCCCTCCAGCTCTTGTGAAACTACAACTCCCAGGATGCACATTTACTCAGCTGCTCTCAAAACTCTCCTATAATTGAATGGGGCATGCTGGGATTTGTAGTTTTACAGCAGCTGGGGGGCCACATGTTGGGCATCCCTGAATAAGCCATCCCATACGGAAAAGAAACCAATCTGTAGACAGACGTTTTTAGGATATTCTTGCCCCTCATCAGTGCAGAGCAGGACACTGGATGAGACGCCTGTGACGTGGGTCTGGGGGGAATAAATTTCTCTTTGTAGAGACCAGCAAGTTGGCATAGTATAGGCCAGGCAATGCATCCTGGGAAAAAGTAGTGCAAAGTATGTCTCCTCCAGGATGAAGGAAATCCCATCCACAGTCTCCACAAGGAGAAACTTTATTCCTCCAGACCCACATCAATGGCCCCTGATCCAGCCCAACCAGTACCCCTGCTCTGCACCGACGAGGGGCAAAACTTCCCAACTTTGTAAAGAGAGAAAGAGGGACACATCGTGCGGCACACTAAGCGCGGCGCGGCAATTTTTTTTCAGCACTAGGCCACACCCAAAACATAACTATACACATAATCCCACCCAATCCCCTTAATGCCCCACATAGTAAACATTCCCCAGTTATGTACCACCATTAATATGCCCAGCTGTGCCCCCAGTAATATGTCCAGTTATGTGCTCCCAGTAATATGCCCAGCTGTGCCCCCAGTAATATGCCCTGTTATGTGCCCCCAGTAATATGCCCAGCTGTGCCCCCAGTAATATGTCCAGTTATGTGCCCCCAGTAATATGTCCAGTTATGTGCCCCCAGTAATATTCCAGTTATGTGCCCCCAGTAATATGCCATTATGTGCCCCCAGTAATATGCCCAGTTGCCCGTTGCCCCCAGTAATATGCCCTGTTATGTGCCCCAGTAATATGCCCAGTTATGTGCCCCCAGTAATATGGCCCAGCTGTGCCCCCAGTAATATGCCCTATTATGTGCCCCCAGTAATATGCCCAGCTGTGCCCCCAGTTATATGCCCACATTGTGCCTCCCTGTAATATGCCCAGTTTATGTGCCCCCAGTAATATGCCCACATTGTGCCTCCCAGTAATGTGTTGTCCTCCAAGTAACATGGCCCACATTGTGCCCCCCAGTAATATGTTATGCCCTAGTAATATGCCCACATCGTGCCCTCCCAGTAATATGTTTATGCCCCCAGTTAATATGCCCACATTGTGCCTCCCAGTAATGTTGTTGTCCCCCAGTAACATGCCCACATTGTGCCCCCCAGTAATATGTTATGCCCCTAGTAATATGCCCACATTGTGCCCCCCAGTAATAGTATGCCCCTAGTAACATGCCCACATCGTGCTCCCCAGTAATATGTTATGCCCCTAGTAACATGCCCACATTGTGCCCCCAGTAATATGTTATGCCCCTAGTAATATGCCCACATCGTGCCCCCCAGTAATGTTATGCCCCTAGTAACATGCCCACATTGTGCCCCCCAGTAATATGTTATGCCCCTAGTAATATGTCCACATTGTGCCCCCCAGTAATGTTATGCCCCTAGTAACATTCCCACATTGTGCCCCTCACCGAAAGTTAAAAAAATAAACCCCATATACTTACCTTCTTCCTAGCAGCATCAGGACATCGGCTGGTCTAGTCTGGAGAGGGCGGAGCCAAGGCTGACTGCCGGCCCCCCACCCACCCTGATCAGAGGTATGGAGAGCCTGCAGGGGGGATGGATGCTTCTTCATATAACAGGCAACTGTCTCTGCGTCCTATGGATACAGGGACAGCTGCCAGAAACTGGGACAGCGGGACAGCCACTGTAATCCGGGACTGTCCCGCTGGATCGGGGATGGTTGGACGGTATGCTACTGTGGAGAAGATTCTGATTTGAAAAAAGGCCATATGTTGACTCATAGGGAAGCTGCCCCCTATAGGTGGCTCTAGAGGAGAGCTAATCTGTGTAACTTTATTCTCAGGGTGCATTGCTTATAAGATCTCCCGAAGAAGAAGAAACCTTGGCCCTGATCCATCACTGGTCTAGATGGGGCTTGCTCCTCGTCATAAATGCTTCCTCTGGCAGTCCGTACATTTCCGCCTTTGTTTATGCCAGTTTCTGCTCCCTTTTAAAAAAAAACTGGCGAGGGCGGTGTAACAATGCCAGTTTTGCTCGTCTACCTGATCACTTCTGATCCCCAATAATCATTTTTGTCTTTGCAGGAAATCGTACAATTACAAGCAAATCAAACAGGTAAGAAAACGAGGAATTTGCTGTGAACCAAACCGCAGACTTTATTGTGCTTTTTATGCCACTTTATTATTGGAAGAAACAGAGGAAATGTTCTGCACAACCACATGTGAAGTGTACACCGTATATATGTTTGCATTTTTACCTGGCAGAATAAATGAAGAAAAGTATTTTCCACAAAAACACGTTTAAATACTGAGGTTAGAAGAAAATAAATAAGACCTCAGCATTTATTTTATGCATTTTTGGCAAAAACTGTGCTTAAAAAAAAGACACACTACAAACCGTCATGTGTGCCATATATGTGCATAAACAGCCACTTTTCTTGGGTTTCGCCAAATTTAAAAGAGGTGGGAAAGTGGGTGTGGTTCTCAAGGACTGGGCGTGGTCTACAGGTATTACGTTTATTAAGAAGATAGCTGCAATGTGGCGCAAATTTTGCTGAAAATCTTTACCTGCTAAGAATTTGATTTCATGATTTTAAATGGGTTCTGCCTCTTTCTCAAGTGCCCGCAGCCAGAAGATTCAAGCTTACCTGCTCCCCGCCGCTCCGGTGTGTCTAGGGCTGCAGCTATCGACTGTTTTTGTAATCGAGTATTTTTTTGATTAATCCAATGATTAATCGAGTACTGTAATGACAAAAAAAACTAATTAAAAGAACGTTTTTCTTTATAAAAACTCATCAGCCCCCATGTGCCATCAGCTGTCCCCCCCCAGTGTCACCAGCTGTCCTCCGTTGCCAACAGCCCCCCCCCCGGTGTCATCAGCTTACCCCCTGGTGCCACCAGCTTACCCCCTGGTGCCACCAGCTTACCCCCTGGTGCCACCAGCTTCCCTCCCCCGGTGTCATCAGCTGCCCCCCAGTGCCACCAACTGCACCCCCAGTGCCATCAGCTTCCCCCCCAGTGCCACCAACTGCACCCCCAGTGCCATCAGCTTCCCCCCCGGTGCCACCAGCTTCCCTCCCCGGTGTCATCAGCTGCCCCCCAGTGCCATCAGCTTCCCCCCAGTGCCACCAACTGCCACCCCAGTGCCATCAGCTTCCCCCCAGTGCCACCAACTGCACCCCCAGTGCCATCAGCTTCCCCCCAGTGCCACCAACTGCACCCCAGTGCCATCAGCTTCCCCCCAGTGCCACCAACTGCACCCCCAGTGCCATCAGCTTCCCCCCCAGTGCCACCAGCTGTCCCCCCAGTACCATCAGCTTCCCCCCGGTGTCATCAGCTCCCCCCCAGTGCCATCAGCTTTCCCCCCAGTGCCATCAGCTTCCCCCCAGTGCCACCAACTGCACCCCTAGTGCCATGAGCTTCCCCCCCAGTGCCACCAACTGCACCCACAGTGCCATCAGCTTCCCCCCCAGTGCCACCAGCTGTCCCCCCAGTACCATCAGCTTCCCCCCCCAGTGCCATCAGCTTCCCCCCCAGTGCCACCAGCTGCCCTCTCAGTGCCATCAGCTGTCCCCCAATGCCCTTTGGTGCCCCCTAGTGCCACCAGCTTGCCCCCTCAGTGCCACCAACTGCCCCTCCTAGCCATATCCCCAGCGCCAGTGAAATAAAATACTTACCTCTCCTGTTAGGGCGCCGCTCAACAGCTCATCCATCTTCTTCTCCACGCGCTGCACTGACGTCCTGATGTCACACAGCGTCAGGTCATACTGCATGCTTACATGGAGGAAAGTGCAGCGAGGTGTGGGCCAGCGGAAGACCCCGGAGCAGTGAGTAATAGCAAGCACTTCACTCCCGCTCCGTGGTCACATGACACAAATGAATCCTCCATGCAAAAAATTAGCTTTGAGGATTTTTTGTGTCAAATTACTAGATTTAATTGAGTAATTGTTTCAGCCCTAGGTGTGTCCATGTTCTAGTCCTTTACATCTCCCGCGGCATGGGTATGGTCACATGATCCTCTGCGGCCAATGGCTGGCTTCAGTAGTGACATGCTACTTGTGGCCACATCACTGCTGAAGCCAGTCAGTGGCTGCAGTGGATGTAAACTCTGTGGAGACTATAACATGGACACACCGGAGCAGCGGGGAGCAGGAAAGTGGGCACCGGAGAGAGTCATTATTCCCGGAGAACCCCTTTAAGAAAGTTCCAGCCCGCCAAATCAGTTAAACCATGCCCCTTTTAATAAATTTGGCGCAATCAAACTATTTTTTTAACTGATGTAAGAAGCTAAAATATAAAAGTGGGCTTCTTTCCAGAACCTGGGTCCTCTTAACCCCATCCCGCCTGCTGAGGCGACTTTCTTAATTCACTTCTACGGAAGTCACAGAAATGGATGAAAAAAAAGCAGCCATGACTCCCACAGAAGTGAATAGAAATAGCCCCAACTCTCCATTTACCTTTCATCCTGGAGGGGGTCCTCGGAGAAGGGTGCAGGTCCCAGTAGTGGGAACTGAATCTGACATTTATGGAAATTTAATGGGGGATTTAGATAGCAATATCTCTACAGCTCCCTCTAGTGGAGGCTGCAGGCAGCCAGAAGTCACATACAGGTATATGTTGCATTTCTTTAGAGCCAAAAAAGACTGAAAGGACATTATTCACTTTCTGACTCTCTCCATAGGAATGACCCTCTCACCCTTGAAGATAAAGTTCTCCTAAGAGGATATCAGAGATCCATTATGCAGTTTACTCTTCTCGACTGGAATAAGATCCCAGTAGCTAAACTTAAACGCTCGGAAGAGAAATCCATAGAGGCGCCTCAGTTAATGACGGTTGAGTTTCGGTGATAATGATAAGTGGATGAGGTGAACAGAAATGGTTAATCACTATCCGGGCCGCTGAGGCTGGACGGGGGGATGAGCAGAGGACGTCCCAGCGTGCCGCTCAAATATTGTGTTCAAAACACCAGCACGTCGGCCGACAGCTTTATGGATCAATGTTACATATTATTAGTGGTAAAAAAAAAAGAGGACATCAATATGAATAAAAGAAAACTCCAACCACAAGTCCTATTATTATCAATGGTGCAGTATCATCCCTGAGCTGTATGGGAGAGATAATACAAGAATAAAATCTATTTTCATTTTGCTATATATAATATCCCCTCTCATCATATCTTTACATCGTAACATGCAATATATTATTCTTTACCTTTCTCTTCAGCTAATAACTGCCCCCTGCTGAGTAAGCAGTAATGTGTACAAGAATATAACTACTACTATAATACTACATCCTATGTACAAGAATATAACTACTATAATACTGCTCCTATGTACAAGAATATAACTACTATAATACTGCTCCTATGTACAAGAATATAACTACTATAATACTGCTCCTATGTACAAGAATATAACTACTATAATACTGCTCCTATGTACAAGAATATAACTACTATAATACTGCTCCTATGTACAAGAATATAACTACTATAATACTGCTCCTATGTACAAATATAACTACTATAATACTGCTCCTATGTACAAGAATATAACTACTATAATACTGCTCCTATGTACAAGAATATAACTACTATATATACTGCTCCTATGTACAAAGAATATAACTATATAACTGCTCCTATGTACAAGAATATAACTACTATAATACTGCTCATGTACTATATACTCTATAATCTGCTCCTATGTACAAGAATATAACTACTATAATACTGCTCCTATGTACAAGAATATAACTACTATAATACTGCTCCTATGTACAAGAATATAACTAACTATAATACTGCTCCTATGTACAAGAATATAACTACTATAATACTGCTCCTATGTACAAGATATAACTACTATAATGCTACCTATACTAAGAATATAACTACTATAATACTGCTCCTATGTACAAGAATATAACTACTATAATACTGCTCCTATGTACAAGAATATAACTACTATAATACTGCTCCTATGTACAAGAATATAACTACTATAATACTGCTCCTATGTACAAGAATATAACTACTATAATACTGCTCCTATGTACAAGAATATAACTACTATAATACTGCTCCTATGTACAAGAATATAACTACTATAATACTGCCTCCTATGTACAAGAATATAACTACTATAATACTGCTCCTATGTACAAGAATATAACTACTATAATACTGCTCCTATGTACAAGAATATATAACTACTATAATACTGCCTCCTATATACAAGAATATAACTACTATAATACTGCTCCTATGTACAAGAATATAACTACTATAATACTGCTCCTATGTACAAGAATATAACTACTATAATACTGCTCCTATGTACAAGAATATAACTACTATAATACTGCTCCTATGTAAAAGAATATAACTACTATAATACTGCTCCTATGTACAAGAATATAACTACTATAATACTGCCTCCTATGTACAAGATATAACTACTATAATACTGCTCCTATGTACAAGAATATAACTATAATACTGCTCCTATGTACAAGAATATAACTACTATAATACTGCTCCTATGTACAAGAATATAACTACTATAATACTGCTCCTATGTACAAGAATATAACTACTATAATACTGCTCCTATGTACAAGAAATATAACTACTATAATACTGCTCCTATGTACAAGAATATAACTACTATAATACTGCTCCTATGTACAAGAATATAACTACTATAATACTGCTCCTATGTACAAGAAAATATAACTACTATAATACTACTCCTATGTACAAGAATATAACTACTATAATACTGCTCCTATGTACAAGAATATAACTACTATAATACTGCTCCTATGTACAAGAATATAACTACTATAATACTGCTCCTATGTACAAGAATATAACTACTATAATACTGCTCCTATGGTACAAGATATAACTACTTAATCTCCTCCTATGTACAGAATATAACTACTATAATACTGACTGCTTCCTATGTCACAGAATATAACTACCTATATACTGCTCCTATGTACAAGAATATAACTACTATAATACTTGGCCTCCTATAGTACAAGAATATAACTACTATAAATACTTGCTCCTATGTACAAGAATATAACTACTATAATACTGCTCCCTATGTACAAAGAATATAACTACTATAATACTGCCTCCTATATACAAGATATAACTACTATCATACTGCTCCTATGTACAAGAATATAACTACTATATACTGCTCCTATGTACAGAATATAACTACTATACATACTGCCTCCTATGTACAAAATTAACTATAACTACCCTATAATACTGCTCCCTATGTACAAGATATAACTACTATAATACTGCTCCTATGTACAAGAATATAACTACTATAATACTGCTCCTATGTACAAGAATATAACTACTATAATACTACTCCTATGTACAAGAATATAACTACTATAATACTGCTCCTATGTACAAGAATATAACTACTATAATACTGCTCCTATGTACAAGAATATAACTACTATAATACTGCCTCCTATGTACAAGAATATAACTACTATAATACTGCTCCTATGTACAAGAAATATAACTACTATAATACTGCTCCTATGTACAAGAATATAACTACTATAATACTGCTCCTATGTACAAGAAATATAACTACTATAATACTGCTCCTATGTACAAGAATATAACTACTATAATACTGCTCCTATGTACAAGAATATAACTACTATAATACTGCTCCTATGTACAAGAATATAACTACTATAATACTGCTCCTATGTACAAGAATATAACTACTATAATACTGCCTCCTATATACAAGAATATAACTACTATAAATACTGCTCCTATGTACAAGAATATAACTACTATAAATACTGCTCCTATGTACAAGAATATAACTACTATAATACTGCTCCTATGTACAAGAATATAACTACTATAATACTGCTCCTATGTACAAGAATATAACTACTATAATACTGCCTCCTATGTACAAGAATATAACTACTATAATACTGCTCCTATGTACAAGAATATAACTACTATAATACTGCTCCTATGTACAAGAAATATAACTACTATAATACTGCTCCTATGTACAAGAATATAACTACTATAATACTGCTCCTATGTACAAGAATATAACTACTATAATACTGCTCCTATGTACAAGAATATAACTACTATAATACTGCTCCTATGTACAAGAATATAACTACTATAATACTGCCCCTATGTACAAGAATATAACTACTATAATACTGCCTCCTATGTACAAGAATATAACTACTATAACACTGCCCCTATATACAAGAATATAACTACTATAATACTGCTCCTATGTACAAGAATATATCTACTATAATACTGCTCCTATATACAAGAATATAACTACTAGAATACTGCTCCTATATACAAGAATATAACTACTAGAATACTGCTCCTTTATACATTTTAATAATCAGGTATGAGGAGTAAATTCTTCTTGATAAATGACTGAGCAGTGCGCGGTGTCTGGGATGTAGCAGTGCTCTGCGTCTCCTCCCTTGGTCTCTGGATTGTCTACATGACAGGCTCACACACATCAGTTTGTAGAGATGATAAACAGGTTCTTCGTTCTGTCAACAAATCAAACTTTACACATTGAACATTCTGACATTGCTTTAGGTTTGGGGTTTTTAGTAACTTTCTTTGAGGCGCGACCACATGTCTACCTGAACATAACGGAGAAAAACATTTACGTAACCTGCACATGACATCTGTTGTGTATGAAGGGGAATTTTTCGGCACTGAAAGAAAACCAGAAAACCGTGGAGAAAGTTAACACGAGATGTCAGGTCGGCTTTGCCTCCTTGTGACCATATGACTAGGTTCCTCCAGAAGGTCCTGTCTTCTAGTTGGGTCTTCAGGATCCTAAATGACGTGTTCTTGAGGTTTATGATTGTCACCATGCATCTTGTTGTTGGTTGTCCTCTTGCCCTTGTTCTCATTGACTCTTCCAACCAGAGTTGTCTTCTGCAATGAGCTGGGTCCTCTCGAGAAGCTCGATTGGTTTCAAGTTGTAAATTGATCAAATTTGAAAATCTTCATACATTCCACTGGTTACTTTTGAGCTAATTGAGGGGTCCTCTGTTCAGGATCCTCAACTCTTGGCCAGAGTGGAGAGCGTCAAAGAGTGCCTCACACTCTGGAGGACCTGCCCTGTCCTCATTGATTTGATTGGACATTGTGCAGTACCTCATCTCTCCTGTGGTGGCACTGCAGGGAAATTAAACACTTTCTATCAGATTTCTTCTCAGATTACAGCTGATTACTGAGTGTCCCAGCAGAAGGACCCTTTGTAATCTGATTATCATCAAGGGACCGGTCTACTACATACTGAGTCTGAGGGACAGAATGGCACCAGTTGACATCAATAGGTCCCTCATGGGACCTGACTAGTTGGCATTAAAGTTGTCCTTCTCAGCCCGGTTGCTTTTAAGACCCTTAGAGCAGTGGTCCCCAACCTTTTTTGCACCAAGGACCGGTTTCTCGCTAGACGAAGGGGGGGGGGGGGAGGGGGGCTGTCGGCACTGACTTATTCACCCAAGGTGCATTTTAAAATATATAAATATGACATAAAATGCCCCTATACAGAGCCCCGGATATAAAATACCCCTTTTTTTTGGCCTCAGTAGATGCCCCCACAGTGCCCCCAATAATGTACCAGTAAGAAGTGCCCCCATAGATGCCCCCACAGTGCCCCATTAAGAAGTGCTCCATAGATGCCCCCACAGTGCCCCCTAATAATGTGCCAGTAAGACGTTCCCCCAATAATGTGCCAGTAAAAAGTGCCCCCATAGATGCACCCACAGTGCCCCCAATAATGTACCAGTAAATGCCCCCCACAGTGCCCCCAATAATGTACCAATAAGTGCCCCCAATATTGTGCCAGTAAGAAGTACCCCCCAATAATGTGCCAATAAGAAGTGCTCCCATAGATGAAAGTGATTCAGCATCTTGTGTAGATTTTATCTACGTAAAAAGGAGAAGGTACCAGTTAAAGGGGCGTCTCATTTGGAAATTTATGACATATCAATAGGGTCCCTCCTCTGGATCTGGCTCCTAACTTAAAGGGGTCATCATCCCATGAAAAATATTTGAAAGTTTTCAAATCAGCACCTGAATCTGAACACTTTTGTAATTGCATGGAATTAAAAATTTAGCATAGCCACTGAGTTATTCAATATAATTTATCTGTATAACGCCCCCTTAGCTGCAGAAGAAAAGACACTCCCCTGAGCAGCCAGCTTCATATAAAATATCAGAGCAATGAATGTGGAGATCTCTGGATCCAGGTGAGGTACAGGGCTGGTTCTAGCTTTGTTAGAAAAGAGGTTGTCATGTACTATATGATATCTCCCATGAATAATGTAAAAAAATGAAAATCAGACATCATCTAGTACATGACAACCTATTTTCTAACAAAGCTAGAACCAGCCCTGTACCTCACATGGATCCAGAGATCTCCCCCATTCATTGCTCTCCTAGATTTATATCAAGCTGACAGCTCAAGAGGAGTGTCTTCTCTGCTGCAGCTCAGGAGGCGTGTCCATGCCCTCCCTATCACAGCTCAGGAGGCGTGTCCATGCCCTCCCTATCACAGCTCAGGAGGCGTGTCTCAGCTCTTCCTATCACAGCTCCGGAGGCGTGTCTCAGCTCTCCCTATCACAGCTCAAGAGGCGTGTCTCAGCTCTTCCTATCACAGCTCAAGAAGCGTGTCTCAGCTGTCCATATCACAGCTCAGGAAGTGTGTCTCAGCTCTTCCTATCACAGCTCAGGAGGCGTGTCTCAGCTCTTCCTATCACAGCTCAGGAGGCGTGTCTCAGCTCTTCCTATCACAGCTCAGGAGGCGTGTCTCAGTTCTTCCTATCACAGCTCAGGAGGCGTGTCTCAGCTCTTCCTATCACAGCTCAGGAGGAGTGTCCATTCTCTCCCTATCACAGCTCATGAGGCAGTTGAAGGATAAAACTGAGCATGTGCGACCATCTCAGTGAGCAGGTCAAAGAAATAAGAAAAAACAAACAGCAGGTGGCGATACTGATATTTTATTGAATAACTCAGTGGCCGTAGTAAATTCTTAATTACGCGCAATAACAAAAGTATTCAGATCCAGGTGCTGGATTAAAAACTGTAGAATATTTTTCATGGGACGAACCCTTTAATCATGGGATAACCCCTTAGTGACCACCAATACACCTTTTCACACTGGCCCAGTCTTAGCGCTGCAGGGGTCCCCCATGCAGCAGGGAGCGGGTGCTTGGCTCTCACATGAGAGCCACGCTCTTGCGGTAACAGCCCAGACTGGCAGGAGTGCCGGTTCGGGCTGTTTAACCCCATACAGGCGGACTACATCTGTCACCCATTGGCACCCCACAAATGCGATTGTGGGGTGCTGATGTGTGTAAAGGCTGGCTGGGGCCTGATGTAGGTCCCAAGCCAGCCTTAAGTGTTGTCCTGCAGGCTGCACCTCTCTGGCACAGTCTGTTGACTGTGGATAGTGCATAGTGCACTGTATTTTAATCAGAATCAGAATATAGTCTGTTATAGTCTCCTTGTGGGACTACAACTTGTCCCGTAAAAAACAATCCCTTGTTCAACTATATAGAAGGAAAAATAAAAAAGTTACAGCTCTTGGAAGGCGACGATGAAAAAGAAAGAAAAACTCTTGTTCAGTAAGGCTCAAAACAGGCTGGCCACTATGGGGTTAAGAACGGTGTAAAGAAAGGAGATGTTGTGCAGTGTAGTCCTGTAGAACTGATTGGAGAAAGCTGCGCATGCGCAGCATCCTGTTCTTTTACATCCGGGGCCCATTCCTGAGACAGGACGGGGTCCCAGAGGAGGTCCTATCAATATACCGTAAAAAATGAGACAGCCCCTTTAATCTGACAGAATCCATAAACCAGTAATCCCGTCTCAATCCTGAAACTTTATTGCATCGTATCCCAGCGACAACTGAAGCGAGCATCACCGAAACATCTCAGCACCGACCACTGACGTGGAGGGGTTCACCCAAAGCTCAACGTGGTCCAAAAAACCAATATGGCCGCCTTTACAGCTACTCCAGTGGTCACCCAGCTTTCCTAGAAGTCAGGAGACTGGGAAAGCTGGGTGACATTCAGTAGAGCTGTACTGGTAACCACATTTCCCATCACCCAGCTTCCCCAGAAACGGATATTGACAGCCTTTATTTTAGTTCTGTTTCTGGGAAAGCTGGGTGACTATGTCTGACACAATGGAAGGTCACCCGACTTTTCCAGATTCCTGAAGGGACTATGTATGCATGAAGGCTAGGAGTCTAGGAAAGCAGAGTGATGACCACTGTGGCAGCTCAATGGTGGCCATACAGGTGATCACTCAGCTTTCCCAGACACCGATATAACAAACAATGTCCAAAAGGAAGCTTGGTCACCATAGATGTAGAGAGGTCACATGACGTGTAGCCTACAACCAGTGGGGGGGTGCTTGGGTGGAATTAGGGGTATTCTGGTCCTGAACAGACATGGTCTCAATCACATCGCCTCTCCCCCCAGCTGGGACTTGTAGTTCTACAGCAGCAGGGAGTGGGCTGCACGTCCTCATTGCAGAGCATCATAGGAAAGCGGTGGTCAGATCACTGTCCTGCTCCTTCCTGGGGGTCCTGATCAGTGGAGGTCTCCTCGGATGATGCAGAAGTCACAGTCTCCTCTGTCACTCTGTCGCCCTCTGCGGGCGTCTCAGGCTCTTTTTCTTTGGAAGTTTCATTTTCACCCCCGTTCTTCTCCGTCACCTCACTGGATTCAGCAGATGTAAGCTCTGCAAAATAAAAATAATAAAACCGTCTTATATCTGCTATAATGCAAGATCCTATGCAGCGCAACATATCTGTACATACAGTAAAAGGGCACCACCTAGTGGCTACAATTAGAATGGTGACAGCATTATAATAGTCATATTTATGTATATAGAAGCAGTATTATAATAGTTATATTCTTGTACATAGGAAGCAGTATTATAGTAGTTATATTCTTGTACATAGGAGACAGTATTATAGTAGTTATATTCTTGTACATAGGAGAAGTATTATAGTAGTTATATTCTTGTACATAGGAGCAGTATTATAGTAGTTATATTCTTGTACATAGGAGACAGCATTATAGTAGTTATATTCTTATACATAGGAGCAGTATTATAGTAGTTATATTCTCGTATATAGGAAGCAGTACTATAGTAGTTATATTCTTGTACATAGGAGCAGTATTATAGTAGTTATATTCTTGTACCTAGGAGCAGTATTATAGTAGTTATATTCTTGTACATAGGAGCAGTATTATAGTAGTTATATTCTTGTACCTAGGAGCAGTATTATAGTAGTTATATTCTTGTACATAGGAGCAGTATTATAGTAGTTATATTCTTGTACCTAGGAGCAGTATTATAGTAGTTATATTCTTGTACATAGGAGCAGTATTATAGTAGTTATATTCTTGTACATAGGAGCAGTATTATAGTAGTTATATTCTTGCACATAGGAGGCAGTATTATAGTAGTTATATTCTTTTATGTAGGAGCAGTATTATAGTAGTTATATTCTTGTACCTAGGAGCAGTATTATAGTAGTTATATTCTTGTACATAGGAGCAGTATTATAGTAGTTATATTCTTGCACATAGGAGGCAGTATTATAGTAGTTATATTCTTTTATGTAGGAGCAGTATTATAGTAGTTATATTCTTGTAGCATAGGAGCAGTATTATAGTAGTTATAATTCTTGTACATAGCAGCAGTATTATAGTAGTTATATTTTGTATATAGGAGCAGTATTATAGTAGTTATATTCTTGTACATAGGAGCAGTATTATAGTTAGTTATATTCTTGTACATAGGAGCAGTATTATAGTAGTTATATTCTTGTACATAGGAGCAGTAATTATAGTAGTTATATTCTGTACATAGGAGGCAGTATTATAGTAGTTATATTCTGCACATAGGAGGCAGTAATTATAGTAGTTATATTCTTGTACATAGGGGCAGCATTATAGTAGTTATATTCTTGTATATAGGAGCAGTATTATAGTAGTTATATTCTTGTACATAGGAGCAGTATTATAGTAGTTATATTCTTGTACCTAGGAGCAGTATTATAGTAGTTATATTCTTGTACATAGGAGCAGTATTATAGTAAGTTATACTTCTTGTACCTAGGAGGCAGTATTTATAAGTTATATTCTTATTCTTTTAGTAGAGCGTATTATAGTAGTTATTCTGTACCTAGGAGCAGTATTATAGTAGTTATATTCTTGTACATAGAAGCAGTATTATAGTAGTTATATGCTTGTACATAGGAGCAGTATTATAGTAATTATATTCTTGTACATAGGAGCAGTATTATAGTGGGTCATATTCTTGTACATAGGAGCAGTAGTATAGTAGTTATATTCTTGTACATGGAGCAGTATTATAGTAGTTATATTCTTGTACATAGGAGCAGTATTACAAGTAGTTATATTCTTGTACATAGGAACAGTATTACAGTAGTTATATTCTTGTACATAGGAGCAGTATTACAGTAGTTATATTCTTGTACATAGGAAGCAGTATTATAGTAGTTATATTCTTGTACATAGGAGGCAGTATTATAGTAGTTATATTCTTGTACATAGGAGCAGTATTATAGTAGTTATATTCTTGTACATAGGAGCAGTATTATAGTAGTTATATTCTTGTACATAGGAGCAGTATATAGTAGTTATTTCTTGTACATAGGAGCAGTATTATAGTAGTTATATTCTTGTACATAGGAGCAGTATTATAGTAGTTATATTCTTGTACATAGGAGCAGTATTATAGTAGTTATATTCTTGTACATAGGAGCAGTATTATAGTAGTTATATTCTTGTACATAGGAGCAGTATTATAGTAGTTATATTCTTGTACATAGGAGCAGTATTATAGTAGTTATATTCTTGTACATAGGAACAGTATTATAGTAGTTATATTCTTGTACATAGGAGCAGTATTATAGTAGTTATATTCTTGTACATAGGAGCAGTTTTATGTAGTTTATTCTTGTACATAGAAGCAGTATTATAGTAGTTATATTCTTGTACATAGGAGCAGTATTATAGTAGTTATTTTCTGTACATAGGAGCAGTATTATAGTAGTTATATTCTTGTACATAGGAGCAGTATTATAGTAGTTATATTCTTGTACATAGAACAGTATTATAGTAGTTATATTCTTGTACATAGGAGCAGTTTTATAGTAGTTATATTCTTGTACATAGGAGCCGTATTATAGTAGTTATATTCTTGTACATAGGAGCAGTATTATAGTAGTTATATTCTTGTACATAGGAGCCGTATTATAGTAGTTATATTCTTATACATAGGAGACAGTATTATAGTAGTTATGGTCTTGTACATAGGAGGCAGTATTATAGTAGTTATATTCTTGTACATAGGAGGCAGTATTATAGTAGTTATATTCTTGTACATAGGAGGCAGTATTATAGTAGTTATATTCTTGTACATAGGAGCGGTATTATACTATAGAAATTCCTTGCTCTTTTTGATTCAATATGAAGAATATGTATCTAATCCTATTTTACATGATGTCATATGACAGTGGATTACTGCAGCATTGTTACTTTTAGATGAATAGTTTCCTCTTCACTTTTACTCATCAGATGGATATTCAGCACAGATAGTGACACATTATACTGTTCAGAATAGAATTCTATCTTTCCAGTCCTACATCCACAGAAGTACATTATAATGGATTCTGTAAGCTCTGGCTCTACGTGCGGATGATTCCCACTGTGGTATAGGAGGCTGGAGGTAACAATTATAGGGAGGACGCTGGGTAGCGGAGGACAATGAAGAGTTTCCAGCCGTCCACCATTCTCAGCTTCTGAGCGGCAGCTACAAAGGCCTCTCCCGCTGAGCAGCCATCACACAATCTACTTCTTACACGTTGTCCTCGTGTCAGAGAAACCGAGATGACTATCAGAATGTGTGATGATGGGCAACGCTGAGTGCTCTGCATGTTGTGCCAAGAAGACAGGAGGGGGCGCCACACAATGCTGCTACCTCAAACAGTTGGATTTAAGGGGATATTCTTATTTAAAGGAGTTGTCTCATTTTAGGAAGTGGCATTTATCATGTATATTGTATTGTGATTGTCCATATTGCCTCTTCTGCAGCACAGATACGAGGTGGCCGGGACAGAAGCTGCTGCGCGTGCGTGCCTATGTTCACTTCCATCACCCGGGCCACCACAGACGCTGACATTTTTTCCTATATTGTGCAAGCACGACCACCACTAATGGATTGCAGGATGGTCGTAACCCCTGGAAACGAGCAGTGTATAATGTAATGGAAAAATGAATCCAGCCAGCAAAGGAGACAATATGGAGAATCACAATACATTAGTAAGTGCCTTGTATTAACTTTCTCTACATGATAAATGCCATTTGCTGAAGGGAGACAACCCCTTTCAGTATTTTATGGCACATAACTAGAATATGTCATTACTTTATGATCGGTGGGAGTCTGACCCTAGGACCCCACTAATCTGATAAATGAAGGGGCTGAGGTCCAGTTAGCTTGTCCTGAAGGGTGGTTAAAAGGGTATTTCAACCCCTTAGGCTACTTTCACACTAGCGTTTTAAAATTCCGGTATTGAGTTCCGTCATAGGGGCTTAATACCGGAATAAAACGCTTCAGTTTTGTCCCCATTCATTGTCAATGGGGACAAAACTGAACTGAAGACAACGGAGGCTCCTAAAAGCATTCCGTTCCGTCTTCAGACCGGAGAACAAACTGCAGCATGCTGCGATTTTATCTCCGGTCCAGGCATCCTCACCAAGACGGATCCGGAATGACCCCCAATGCAAGTCAATGGGGGTGGATCCGTCTGGTGTGACCATAATGGTAACCGGATCCGCCCTCCATTGACTTTCAATGGAGTCCATTACGGATCAGGCTACACATAGACACATACAGACATAGACACATACACATAAACATAAACATACACACACATATAGACAGTGGCGTAACTACAACTAACTGGGCCCCACAGCAAATTTTTGAACGGGGCCCCCCAGAAACTTCTTCGCAACCCACAACTCACATGCAACCGTCACTCTTGTGACTAGTCAAGATTGAGCTCTCCCAGACAAGGCCTGACAGCCGCTCCATCCGTTTCCTATAGTGTCACTGTATATAATGTCATTGTATAATACTGTTGAGGGGGCCCTGACAAAAAAATCTTTTAGTCTCCCTCCTGAGGGGGCCCCTTGTGGGTCTGGGCCCCAAAGCAGCTGCTTCCCCTGCTTCCCCTATTGCTACGCCCCTGTATATAGACATACAAACACACATACATACTTACATGCTCCCGGCAGGTCTTCGGAGCGTCAGAGGGACAGGACGGCGCGCACAGATGACGATTCCACCAGGCGCCCAGCAGAGGGCGCTGTGGGGAATCGTGACCTGTGTTAGCCGTCCTGTCCCTCTGACGCTCCGAAGACCTGCCGGGGAGCATGTAAGTATGTATGTGTGTTTGTTTGTCTATATGTGTGTGTATGTTTATGTGTATGTATGTACTGTGTGACATGTGTGGGGCCGGAGCGCGGTTCCGGCTCCACACATGTCACTGCGGCAGGCCTGATCCGGCAGCACCCTTCACCTGCCGGATCAGGCCTGCCGCCAGTGTGAAAGTAGCCTTAATTGGTCATAGGTAGAGATGAGCGAGCAGTGCTCGTTATGAGCACTGTAGCGCTCGGGTCCCGTGTGAAATGCCCGCAGGCATTGCGGATCCGTCCTCAGCTGCATGTAAGTCAATGAGGACGGATCGTTTGGTCTGACACTCATACCAAACAGATCCGTCCTCACCCGTCTTAAAGTCAGTGGGGACGGAACCGTTTGGTATGAGTGTCATACCAAACGATCCGTCCTCATTGACTTACATGCAGATGAGGACGGATCCGCAATGCCTGCGGGCATTTCACACGGGACCCGAGCGCTACAGTGCTCATAACGAGCACTGCTCGCTCATCTCTAGTCATAGGGAAAACATCATTCAATATATCCTATTGGGACAGAAGGTCCCTCATTTGGAACCCCCTTTTTTTTTTTTAAATTAGTGCTTAGAGTCACTAAGCAGCTCTCGCTCTCGTGGTTTTTACTGGTCAATGTAGTTCACTCATTTGAACGGCCAGCATGTCATTCTGCATGTCTCCTGTAGATGGCAGTGCTGGGTAAATGAATAGTTGGCTGCAACCAACTACTTTAACATTAGTGTTAGCGGGGTCTGGCAAGGGGAGCAGCCTGCCGGATCCGTACTAACACTAGCCCATGTGTGCCGCCGGAAGTCCGCTCTGGCCCCATTCACTATAATGGGGACGGGCAGGAGGTCCAGCTGCAGCAAGGCAAACAAAGCGGCAAAATTATGAAATCTACACCAGCTAATATCTGGCATAGGTTTCAGGCACTACTTGAATCAGAAAACAAGCTCTGCTTAGGCCCCACCCTCTCCTGCCCTTGCCCCACCCACTTTGAACAAGTTGCAAGCGTGGCGGAAAAGGGGCAAACGGGGCTGGCACAAACATTTGTGGCTTTCGATTTTGTAGCGGCGACAAAAGTCCTGAATGGAAACTTAACGGATCCCATTATATTCTATGGGGTCAGTGGGCTCTGTTGGGCAGTTATCTGCCGAATCCGTCCTTTCCGTTAAAGGAGAACGCAGGTGTGAAAGCAGGCTTAGCATTTTCTGACAGCAAGCAGAGATGGCATACAACCAGGACATGTGACACAGTCCCAGAACAGAGGGGGACAGCGCTGGAAGTCCTGACCTTTCTGGGCCAGCTTCTCCTGCCTCTTCTTCTCTTTGGCCGCCTCCAGCTCTTGCTTCTCTCGTTTCTCCTTCAAGATTTTACAGACTTTTTTGTGGGTGAACCAGTGCGGCTTCTGACAGTCCTGGCCGCAGTAGATGACCTGAAAGACAATGATGCAGGAGAGCCGGTAACAGCAGGGGTCTACGACTGGCAGGGCATGCTGGGAGTTGCAGTCCATACACGGTGCAGTCCATTGTCTTACAGCAATGTAAGAGATAGTTGTATTGTTAGACAGCTAGATGGCAGCAACGCGCAAAGGTTTCTTTAAAGACATATTGGGGTCATTTATCAAACTGGTGTAAAGTAGAACTGGCTTAGTTGCCCATAGCAACCAATCAGATTCCACCTTTCATTATCCAAAAGAGCTGTCCAAAATGAAAGGTGGAATCTGATTGGTTGCTATGGGCGATTAAGCCAGTTCTACTTTACACCAGTTTGATAAGTGACCCCAATAAAGTCTGTACTCTTAAAAGGGGCACTCCCATTTTTACCATTTATGGCACAGCCGCAGGATATTCCTGAAATGCCTGACAGGTGCAGGTCTCACCTTTTTGAAGTCTATGAGAGTCTATTTCTTACCCTACACCTCGTCCCAATGCAGACTCCATGCACTAGCTCCATTATGGGGGTCGCCTGTGACTGTATGAGGGTCTGTCATGGACGTTTTGCCCGAGGAGTCATTTGATATGGGCCTCAGTGTCCATTGCTCGTGAAAAAGCCTTTCAATCAGCGAGAACATGCAAAACTGGGATGCAGCGTCCTACAGTTACTGCCTAGAGGGCGACTTATCAGGGTATGTTCACATGGAGGATTTTTAGCGCGGCCAAAAATGCATGCAGAATTTTCCTATTGGTTTCAATGGGGAATCCACATGTTAAACCGTACAGTGCTTTTTTATTCCTGCTTATGATTTTAAAAACTGCACCAAAAACAATGGCAGGAAAGAAAACGCACAAAAAAAAAATCTGATGCAGGGTTTTTTCAGCACAGAAAATACGCTGTGTGAACAGACCCTTAGGGTGAGGATTGTTTTTTGCAAAGCGTAAAGCTAGGAGTTTGCTCCGCAGAGATATGCACCACCCCCGAGGATCTTTAGTCAGCAAGTCCTCGCACCTACTTAAGATCAGCAGAGCTCCGGAAGATGGTGGGACAATAGCGTCTAAGAGAGACAGTGATGATATACACCACATGAAAGTGCCAAGCTCTGAGCATCTGGATCCAGCACTTAGGAAGGTAAAGTTCTGTGACAGGCCCGGTGGCCAACCTCGATTTTAAAGGGTTATTCTCATCTTAGACAATGGGGGCATATCGCTAGGATTGTCCCACCTATATCCAGAATGGACCCCCCCCAAAGTGAAGGAGGGCGCACTGCGCATGTGCAGCCGCCCTCCATTCATTTTCTATGGGGCCGGTGAAAATAGCCGAGTGCTGGCTCGGCTATTTCCATCGGCTACATAGAAATGAATGGGAGCTGTGGCCGCGCATGCACGATGTGCTCCCATTAATTTCTATGGGAGCAGCGGGGGAGCTGATCCTGGTGGTGGCCGGACCCGGGAAACCTGGGGTCCTCCAGGCGCAGCGCTCCCCCCTCCGATTTCGATATACCGTGGGACCCGCACCTATAAGACAATGGGGGCATATCCTAGCGATATGCCCCCATTGTCTAAGATGAGAATAACCCTTTAAAGCGTCAAAGTTCCCCAAGATAAAAGACAGGCGGACTCACCAGTTTGCAGACAGAGCAGCGTTTATCTGCGCCTTTTTCTCCACACGTAGTGCAAAATTCGGCATCCACAAAGCCCACCTGGCCGGTAATGGCTTGTGTGAGCACGGAGAACGCCGTAGGGTCAGAGCCCTGAAGGAGACAAAATACATCACAGTCCACAAATCTTCAAAAAACAACATAAAGGGAAATTTATACATAAATATTCTGCAATAATAAAGTTGCACTTTTGCAAAAATTTCCAACTTTTTCTTTTCCTGCCACACTCCTTATATTTGTTATGGCCCCAGGCCAAGACGACCCGGCGCATGTATCAGTTACACCCGAAAACTGGCAGAAATTCTACCTGATATGTCTGCCAGCTCCTGGCGCTGTAAAATTCAGTTCTGGCGCCCACAAGGCAGAAATATTGGTGACTACTCCTTCCTTAGGGACTGTAATGGCTGCCATATTGATTCTCACCCAGAAGAAGATTAAACCAAGAAAGGGCAGAATATCATTTTAATTACAGGACAGAAAAGAACAAATCAAGGATTTATATTAAAGGGGCTGTCTCATCTACAGCTAGGATAGGCCCCCATTGTCTTATAGTGGTGGGACCCGCATCTATATCTGGAATGGAGCCCCAAAAGTGGTGACTGGAGGACTCTGGTCCGTTCACCTCCAAACGCGCTCCCCATAGAAGTGAATGGAAGTGCACCTAACATGACCTCCAACTGTTGCCATTCACTTCTGTGGGCCCTGGCTCGGCTATTTTCTGCGGCCCCATAGAAAATGAATGGAGGGTGGCTGCGTACGCAGTGCGCCCTCAAACACTTCCGAGGCTCCATTCTCAATATACGTTCAGTTCCCAGAGATAAGAACCTGCACCTGTCAGACAATTGGGGCATATTCTAGCGATATGCCCCTGTCGTCTGTGATGAGACACCCACGTAGAAGGAGAAGCTAGCTACTTCTTCCCTCACCAATGACATCAGCAAACAACCCACGAATCCTTTTTTCATTTAGTTTCACACTGTAACCCCATCCCACCCTGGACGGGTCTTTAAAGATGGTGCCCGCTCCTGAGCAGAGCATAGCCGCGGGTGGCCTGCTGATTCCTACAGCAGACACCCGCGGCTGATGTCCGCAACCGGCCGTAATGCCGATCACGGACATTTAACCCCTCGGATGCCGTGGTCAATCCTGACCACGGCATCCGAGTGCTTAAAACACTGGAAGTGCGCGCTTCCGGGGTGTTGCTCCGGCTCCCCCGTGTGGTGATCGGAGGAGCCGAAGCGTGTCTGCAGCAGCCCCTGTCATAGTGAATGACAGGAGGCTGCTGCATAGTATTTCCTATGGAGTCCATGCCTGTAATAAGGCTCCATAGGAAAGCATTAAAATCATCATAGACTCCAATGTAAGTGCATTGGAGTCTATGATATAAGCAATCAGATGATTGCTTCTTATAGTTCCCTATGGGAATGATTAAAAAAGGGTAAAATAATCAAATAAAGTTTTTTAAAAATAAGAAAAAAATAAAAATAATTCAAATCACTTCCCTTTTCCCAAAATAAAAATAAAAGCACTAAAAAAAAAATAAATAAATTACACATAATGGGTATCACCATGTCCTGCAGACCTGCAGAATGAAAGTAACTGGTCAGTTTTATTGCACATCGAACGCTGTAAATAAAAAAAACCCGTAAAACTGTGGCGGAATTGCATTTTTTTTGCAAAATTTCACCCGATTTGGAATCCCCCCCCTTCCCACTACATCATATGCAATATTAAATGGTGGCGTTGGAAAGTACAACTTGTCCCGCAAAAAACAAGCCCTCGTACAGCTATGTGAACAAAAAAAATAAAAAAGTTATGGCTGTATGAATGAAGGGAGCGCAAAACGAAAACGCAAAAAACCTCCAGGGGTGAAAGGGTTAAAAGTTTGGCTTAATTCAACAATTAGAGGAATGTGACGGCATAATTTTACAGGAGCATGCCCAAGTTTTTCCAAATCCCAGTAACAATCCTTACAATTTCCACGGGAGCGATGCTTCGGACCAGTTGCTGGAGGAGCGTGGCTTCACAATATGGAAATTTACGGATACTTTCCCTGATGAATTTTTCTTGAAAAACGGGAAAACAGTCGCCATCTCGTCCCTTCAGCAAGCTAAAATGTAACGGGGGAGACGATCGTCAGCAGTGCAGAAAACGATAAATTCATAGAAAATCGACGCGAGGAGCTAGTCCCGCTGTCCTGGTACGGGGGAGCTATGTCCCACTTTCTGGCAGCTGTTCCTGCATCCATAGGACGCAGAGACAGTTGCCATAATGAAGCAGAGCCAGCATCGGCTCACTGCTTCATCTTTCCTCCCCACTGCCGGCTCTCTGCACCTCTGGTCTATGTGGGGGGCGGGGCCGGCCAGCAATCAGCCTCCGACCCACCTCCTCCACAGACTAGAGCAGCTGATATCCTGCTGCTAGAAAGAAGGTGAGTATGTGATGTTTTGTTTTTACTTTCTGTGAGTGGCACAATGTGGGCATATTGGTGGCACAGCTGGGTATATTACTGGGGGCACAGCTGGGGGCACATAACTGGGCATATTACTGGGGGCACATAACTGGGCATATTACCGGGGGCACATAACTTGGCATATTACCGGGGGCACATAACTGGGCATATTATCGGGGGCAGATAACTGGGCATATTACCGGGGACAGATAACTGGACATATTACCGGGTGCACACAACTGGGCATATTACCGGGGACAGATAACTGGACATATTACCGGGTGCACACAACTGGGCATATTACTGGGGGCACATAACTGGGCATATTACTGGGGGCACATCTGGCCATAATTGTGTGAGGGGGCATAAATACTGTGTGGTGGCATGAAGGGGGAATAACTACTATGTGGAGGCATTAAGGGGACTGGGTGGGATTAGATGTATAGTTATGTTTTGGGCGGAGTTAGGGGCGTGGCCTAGTGTGGAAAAACTTTGGGAGGTATGTAACAGGAAACCAGCAGAATTGTGAATTCAGTTCTTAAAGGTGCCACCCATATTCAGAATGTGGCCCCTGGAATGATCGGTTGATTGCTCCAGACCCCACTGCCGGCATAACTTGCAAACAGCGGATTTTGCTGCTAATCTAGCTAATGGCGGCACCTTTTAATGAGAGAGTCCAGCGTGTTCTCCGGCTGGTAAGAGCTGCACTTCTGGAAGATACAGCTGATGTAATGCATCTTCATGGCCAGGATCTCGTTCATGTCTCGCTGCTTCATGCACTTCTCACAGATCAGATCCAGCACCGCGCTGCACTTCTTCAGGGCTTCCGGCTCCAACAGCAGCGGATTCTCTTTTATCAGGAAAACGATCTAAAATTTAAAAGCAATGTCATCTTTATTAAAGTCCCATTCTTTTTGTACATTTCTAATTGTTAGTTATACTCTGTGCTCACAGCGTTGCCACATTTCCCTTCAAAAAATACAAGCTGTGTAAAAAGGGTCGTGGAACCAGACAACACTTTGTATCTTCTAATATCCATGTCTAGGGTACTGAAAGTGTTAATACCAATATACCTGGTCTAAGGCAGTGAAGGTTTTAATGTAAGTATCCCTGGTGGCCTAGAATAGGAAGAGAAATTTTTCCAACATCCCTGGTGGCCCAGGGTAGGAAGGAGGTTAATTCCAATATCCTTGGTGGTCTAGGGCAGGAAGGGCATTTTGCCAACATCCAAAGGACAGAAAAAGGATTTATTCCAAAATCTCTGGAGGCCTAGGATAAAAAGGCTAGTGCCAACATCCCTGATAGTCTGGTGCAAAGAACTGGGTTAACGCCTGCCCTGATGGGAAGTGTCAGGAAGGGATTTAGTGACAACATGTGTGGTGGTCTAGGGCAAAGAAGGGAGTTCATTCCAACATCACAAAGTGGTCTAGGACAAAGAAAGGGTTTAATGCAAGCATTCATGGTGGTCTAGGGAAAATAAGGGGTTTAATGCCAACATCCCTGGTGGCCAAGGGCAGTATGGGGTTAATTATTCCTAGTGTCTAGTGTTTCATCTCCCAGGGATGCCTCCTCTTACAAGCAGCTGACTATGATGCGGTAATCACACTCGGCTTCCTGTAACTTCCCTGCACTGATGTCAGGAATCGGGGCAGGGTGGGAGCGTGGACTTTGTGGCTGCGGTTGAACAGCTGCAGGATTGGTGCAGTGTTCAGGTAGAGTGAAGCACTATGCTCGACCACGATAAGGGAAGAGCTTGCTGTGCAGAAGCAGGAAAACCCTTCTCAGTCACCGAAAATCCATCTAGTGTAATACAGTAAACAGGAAAGAGGGGTGTGCAGCTGCAGTTTGTATGTGAGGCTGCATCATGAGAGAGGGGAGGGACAGCAGAAGAAGAGAGACACCTGACTGGCTGACAAGTAATAAGTACCTGCCCTCTTGGTAAACACAGACAGAGGGACTGGGACACTTTAAACATGGCGGATCCCAGAATGAACCTGGTAGAACAGATTTCTGGTACTATACAAAAAACTAGCGAGCTTTACCTTCACCGGGTGGAGGTTGGTGGTGGTGATGATCTTGTGTAATGGTCCAGCTAATTTTACAGGTAACTTTGGTTCTTTACTTAGTCCTTGCGGTTTGGTGTAATAATCCAACTTTTCACGTGGGAAGAAATTGTTAATGACGGTGACGCAGTCGTGCTGGCCTGGAAGACAAAGACACAATAGAAGAAACGCCCGAGAAACACACATCTCCGAGGGGGGCGATACTGACACATTTTGGGTGACTATTAATGTATTCTATTCTTACTGTATGCAGACTGATCATACCTACCTAGAGCACTGTCTCCAACTTGTGGCTCTCCAGAAGTTGCAAAACTACAACCCCCAGCATGGCCTGACAGCCGCAGGCTGTCAAGACAAGGTGGGGGGCTTTAGTTTTACAGCAACTGGAGAGCCACTGGTTGGAAACGAACCAGTGTTCTTATTCATAGAAAAACAGATCCCGATATCCTGAAAATGGGGATGAAATATTAAATGGATTGTCCACTTAGCATAGCCACTGAGTTATTCAATAAAATATTTCTCTATAGCGCCACCTGCTGTTTCTTTTCTTTCTTATTTCTTTGACCTGCTCACTGAGAAGGCCACACATGCTCAGTTTCATCCTTCAACTGCCTCCTAAGGTGTGATAGAGAGAGCATGGACACGCCCCCTGAGCTGTGATAGGGAGAGCTGAGACACGCCCCCTGAGCTGTGATAGGGAGAGCATGGACACGCCCTCTGAGCTGTGATAGGGAGAGCTGAGACACGCCTCCTGAGCTGTGATAGGGAGAGCTGAGACACGCCTCCTGAGCTGTGATAGGGAGAGCTGAGACACGCCTCCTGAGCTGTGATAGGGAGAGCTGAGACACACCCCTGAGCTGGGATAGGGAGAGCATGGACACGCCTCCTGAGCTGGGATAGGGAGCGCATGGACACGCCTCCTGAGCTGGGATAAGGAGAGCTGAGACACGCCTCCTGAGCTGGGATAAGGAGAGCTGAGACACGCCCCCTTAGCTGCAGCAGAAAAGACACGCCCCTGAGCTGTCAGCTTGATATAAATCCAGCAGAGCAATGAATGTGGAGATCTCTGGATCCATGTGAGGTACAGGGCTGGTTCTAGCTTTCTTAGAAAGAGGTTGTCATGTTCTATATGATGTCTGATTTTCATTTTGTACATTAGTCATAGGAGAACCCCTTTAAATATAAAGTCAATTCTAATAAATAGAAAGTTCATTATAAAGGCACAGGTGGCGCTATTACAAGATATCTCCAAATCCCCTGCATGGATACAGAGTTACACAGTAAACTTCTGTCTTCTTGTAGCCACAACTAGGTGGAGCCTAAGAACTTAATGCAGACTGTGCTGCTATTAGTTCATTGTGCTGGTGGTAAGCTCTCCCTAGTGGTGGCTGCAGGCAAACTGAATTTTGAGTATAGTTTTGGACATGATGTAAAAGACGAACATTTGCTTTAAAGGCTTTGGACACTTATGAGATGGAAACAAATATTTTACATGTATTTACCTTGAATACAAAAGCTGCAAACGTTTTAGCCTGCAATCTTCATTTATTCCCAGACCCATTGATATTTTACACTTTTCTCAGGTGGAGGTGTCCCTCCCAGTAATAAATGCTGGATGTAAGGTCTATGTGTCAAGAATGCTGCTGCCTCCTCCTACAAACTACCTTGTGTGTGCTCTCCTCCCTTATTACAGTCTTTGTTAGCTCTCCTGCTTGGATACTTTCCTCCCTCTCCACCTCTGATCTGCCACATACAACCCCCTCCCCCTCCTTGCTGCTATCTCTTACACTGAAGAGAAGGGAGGGGTTGAGCAGAGAAAGCCATCAGAAACAGATTTATGTCGGATTCAACAGAACCAGCAGCTAGGTGAAGGACTTACACACACTCTGCAGATGCAAAATGGAAGGACATTTTTATTGAGGGCCAGTTAGAAGGTTGTTGTTTTTTTTTTTTTTTTTTTTTTTTTAAAGCAAATGAGTAATTTACAAAAAATTGCAAATTGTATCCATTTTAATAGTGTGGAGCCCCATGAACATTCATAGCTGCTATAAACTGTAGCGCTATCTCTGGATTACATGGACGATTGTGCCCTGTCTTATGCTGTACTTCATATCCTCTGCAATGTGGGATCCCCCCAACCCCCACCTCATTATGGGGGACTCCTTACTTAAAAAGTGCATATCGTATTTGGACAACCCCTTTATGTGTATGAGCAATATTACTAAAAAAGTTTAAGAAAAAGACAAGACTAAAGCAAAAACATAAAAGATTACATTAAAGGTTTTACCTACAAAAGCTGCCATTTGCGCGGCCGTCCTGCCCACGGAGTTGACCACGTCGGTGTCGGCCCCGGCCTCCAGCATCATCCAGACAATTTCCTTTTTCCCTAGACACAGCAAGACTCGTGTCAATACCTCAACCGACTTCTGCTTGCTGTCAGTGAATGGGAACGTTCCTGCTTACCTTCACCCCTTCTGCTCATGGCTTTTCTATACTGTATCACTGTAGATTAGATTGTTTTGTAACCTGATACATTGTAACAAACCCTCCTCAGGTTGTTTCATTATGGAACTACATAAACCTGGGCGAGCCCTTTAATAGGGCAGGGAGACTTGTTAAAGGGGAACTCCATCAGACCATTGCTGCAGGGAGCGGGTGACGCATCGCCATCACTGATGGCCTATAGGGGAAGATGGAGATCGGTCCCCAATGATCTTTCAGCATTACGGTCTCTGGTGGAGTGCCCCTTTAACTTACATTTAGCATCCACAACCTGGCTAAATCTCTGTGTGTAGGCAGCGGCAGACAGCATATCATTACCAGCTGCTGCACCACATCCTAAATACTATTCCGGATAGTCGCTTGGCATCTAGGACCAAGAACTCTGACTAACCGGATAATGGGGCACTCCGAGGGTTCACAGAGAACATGAGGATAATCATCCAGTAAGTGACATGTGGGCGAGGAAGATGCTAAATCTAAAAAGAAACACATACACTGACATCTCTGTGGTAGTCTAGGGGATCAGCATGGAATTCTGATATTTAAAGGGGCTGTGTCATCTCGGAATTCAATAGCATATTACTGGAATATACGATTAAAGGGGCATCTGTCAGCAGTTTTGTCCCTATGACACCGGCTGACCTGTTACATGTGCACTTGGCAGCTGAAGACATCTGTGTTGGTCCGATGTTCATATGTGTCCACATTGCTGGGAAAAATGATGTTTTATTATATGCAAATGATCCTCTAGGTGCAACGGGGGCGTTACCATTACACCTAGAGGCTCTGCTCTCTCTGCTGCGTCCTCTGCACTTTAATTGACAGGACCAGGCAGTGAAAATATCATCACACACTGTTCTGTCAATCAAGTGCAGAGGATGCGGCAGAGAGAGCTGAGCCTCTAGGTGTAATGGTAACGCCCCTGTTGCTCCTAGAGGTTTATTTGCATATATTAAAACATAATTTTTCTCAGCAATGCGGACACACAGGGGCGGATTGGCCATAGACCTTATAGGGAAATTTCCCGGTGGGCCGATGCCCAAGGGGCCGCCTGGGCCCTCCTCACGGACGGCCAGTGGAAGTTTTTGTGGCTGTATTTTGTGATGGACTGTGGTATTTGGCTCTGTTGGGGTGATATAATGTGCCACAATATGACATTGCTGGCTCTGACTTCCATCAATTTGGACCCGACTAGAAAACGGGCCACTTTTAGCATTTTTTCCAGGGCCACTTTAAGTTCCCAGTCGATCCGTGCAGACACATACAGTACAGACCAAAAGTTTGGACACACCTTCTCATTCAAAGAGTTTTCTGTATTTTCATGACTATGATAATTGTAGATTCACACTGAAGGCATCAAAACTATGAATTAACACATGTGGAATTATATACTTAACAAAAAAGTGTGAAACAACTGAAAATATGTTTTATATTCTAGGTTCTTCAAAGTAGCCGCCTTTTGCTTTGATTACTGCTTTGCACACTCTTGGCATTCTCTTGATGAGCTTCAAGAGGTAGTCACCTGAAATGGTTTTCACTTCACAGGTGTGCCCTGTCAGGTTTAATAAGTGGGATTTCTTGCCTTATAAATGGGGTTGGGACCATGAGTTGTGTTGGGCAGAAGTCAGGTGGATACACAGCTGATAGTCCTACTGAATAGACTGTTAGAATTTGTATTATGGCAAGAAAAAAGCAGCTAAGTAAAGAAAAACGAGTGGCCATCATTACTTTAGGAAATGAAGGTCAGTCAGTCCGAAAAATTGGGAAAACTTTGAAAGTGTCCCCAAGTGCAGTCGCAAAAACTATCAAGCGCTACAAAGAAACTGGCTGGCATGAGGACCACCCCAGGAAAGGAAGACCAAGAGTCACCTCTGCTGCGGAGGATAAGTTCATCCGAGTCACCAGCCTCAGAAATGGCAGGTTAACAGCAGCTCAGATTAGAGACCAGGTCAATGCCACACAGAGTTCTAGCAGCAGACACATCTCTACAACAACTGGTAAGAGGAGACTGTGTGCAGCAGGCCTTCATGGTGGAAACCACTGCTAAGGACAGGCAACAAGCAGAAGAGAACACAAGGAATGGACATTAGACCAGTGGGAATCTGTGCTTTGGTCTGATGAGTCCAAATTTGAGATCTTTGGTTCCAACCACCGTGTCTTTGTGCCACGCAGAAAAGGTGAACGGATGGACTCTACATGCCTGGTTCCCACCGTGAAGCATGGAGGAGGAGGTGTGATGGTGTGGGGGGGCTTTGCTGGTGACACTGTTGGGGATTTATACTGAACCAGCATGGCTACCACAGCATCTTGCAGCGGCATGCTATTCCATCCGGTTTGTGTTTAGTTGGACCATCATTTATTTATCAACAGGACAATGACCCCAAACACACCTCCAGGCTGTGTAAGGGCTATTTGACCAAGAAGGAGAGTGATGGGTGCTACGCCAGATGACCTGGCCTCCACAGTCACCAGACCTGAACCCAATCGAGATGGTTTGGGGTGAGCTGGACCGCAGAGTGAAGGCAAAAGGGCCAACAAGTGCTAAGCATCTCTGGGAACTCCTTCAAGACTGTTGGAATACCCTTTCAGGTGACTACCTCTTGAAGCTCATCAAGAGAATGCCAAGAGTGTGCAAAGCAGTAATCAAAGCAAAAGGTGGCTACTTTGAAGAACCTAGAATATAAGACATATTTTCAGTTGTTTCACACTTTTTTGTTAAGTATATAATTCCACATGTGTTAATTCATAGTTTTGATGCCTTCAGTGTGAATCTACAATTATCATAGTCATGAAAATACAGAAAACTCTTTGAATGAGAAGGTGTGTCCAAACTTTTGGTCTGTACGGTATGAACATGGGACCAACACAGATGTCTTCAGCTGCCAAGTGCACATGTAACAGGTCAGCCGGTGTCAGCCTTTAAAGTCCGATATCTCAAGAACAGGACACAGAAAGTGAAGGAGAGGGCACTGCGCTATATTCATTTCTATTAGGAAGACCTACAGAAATGAATGAAGTGAGCACCACGCAAGTGCGGCCACTACTCCATTCACGTGACTGCAGGATCGGACGACAAAAGGTTTGAGGTCTGTAACCATGGCGACACATAGGTCTCAGTTGGAGTTGTATGCACAAAATTGTTTAAGGTTTTTATACAAGAAAGCAATTAAAAATATATCTTGCACAAGTATACATACCCTTTAACTCCTTAAAGGGGCATTCCCATCACATACAATGGGGGCATATCGCTAGTATATGCCCCCATTGTCTGATAGGTGCGGGCCCCACCTCTGGGGAGAGCTGTGGCTGGAGGACCCCGGGTTTCCTGGGGTCCGTCCACCACTAGGTGCAGCTCCCCGCCGCTCCCATAGAAGTGAATGGGAGCGCACCAAGCACGCGCGGCCCCTGCTCCCATTCATTTCTATGGGGTAGACGGAAATAGCCGAGCCAGCACTCGTCTATTTTCGGCGGCCCCATAGAAATGAATAGAGGGCGGCTGCGCATGTGCAGTGCACCCTCCATTTCCCTGCTCCATTATCGTTGTAGGTGCAGGTCCCAGAGTTGGGACCCACAACTATCAGACAAGGGGGCGAATCCTAGCAATATGCCCCTATTGTCTGAGATGGCAAAACCCCTTTAAGATCTGGCTTATATTGGATCTTTGAACAAAGTGAGGTTCCCACAATGAACAATGACTGGATATAATCTGGATATACCATAAAAGTCTGATGGTCCTACGGGCCCCCACCCGGTCCCAAGATCAGGCTGACCGATCCAAACTACCAGTGGAGGAAGGTCCGCTCGCACGTGGTTACTCTCCAGAGATGGAAAGAGCAGAGTTTTAGATCGTTTCCCTTGTATCCGTCTAGACTGATACATTGTAACCAGTTATTGGGACTGGAGATAAAGTTATCTAGACTGGATACAACTGTAACAAACCTGCAGCTGTGAGAAGTTTTAAGTTTGTACAGGTTTTTCAGCCGCTGAGTGTAAGAAGGTCCCCATTCACCAACAGCAAGCAGAGATCTTTACACACAAAGTATATTGGACTTTTAAAGTTGTATTTCCAGAAAACCAGAAAGGGTGAACAATCAGCAGTCAGTCCCAAAAATCGTGTGGGACCTTTTAAAATCTCATTCACCTGGATGTAACCTGTGACAGCTGTGTTTCTGCTGCAGTGTGACTACGGCGTGATCTCAGATTAAGGGGCCAATACCTGACAGACAGGCGAACATCAGCGCCGTGTATCCGTGCTCGTGCTCGTTGCAGTTCACGTCAGCTCCGTGCTGTAGCAGCAGTTTGCACATCTCCACCTTCCCCTTGTACGCCGCGTGCATCAGGGGGGTCATTCCATGCTGGGAAGAGACACAAATGGGGAACGATGAGACTTAAAGCATTTCAGGTTCATTTTAAAAGGATGTGAGCACTTTAAAAAATAATAATAGCTCCACCTCCTGAAAGAGGGGGAAGCTAAAGGGGGGAGGCAGCGGGGGACACTGCAGGGGAGGGGGCAGCGGGGGACACTGCGGGGGGGCAGCGGCGGACACTGCGGGGGCGAGGGACACTGCGGGGGAGGACAGCGAGGGACACTGCGGGGGGGGGCAGCGAGGACACTGCGGGGGGGCAGCGAGGGACACTGGGGGGGGGGCAGCGAGGGACACTGCGGGGGGGGGCAGCGAGGGACACTGCGGGGGGGGCAGCGAGGGACACTGCGGGGGGCAGCGAGGGACACTGCGGGGGGGGCAGCGAGGGACACTGCGGGGGGCAGCGAGGGACACTGCGGGGACACTGCGGGGCAGCGAGGGACACTGCGGGGGGGCAGCGAGGGACACTGCGGGGGGCAGCGAGGGACACTGCGGTGGGGCAGCGAGGGACACGCGGGGGCAGCGAGGGAGCACTGCGGGGGGCAGCGAGGGACACTGCGGGGGCAGCGAGGGAACACTGCGGGGGGCAGCGAGGGACACTGCGGGGGGGGCAGCGAGGGACACTGCGGGGGGGCAGCGAAGGGACACTGCGGGGGGGCAGCGAGGGACACTGCGGCGGGGCAGCGAGGAGACACTGCGGGCGGGGCAGCGAGGGGACACTGCGGGGGGCAGCGAGGGACACTGGGGGGCAGCGAGGGGACACTGCGGGGGAGGAGCAGGACACTGCGGGGGCAGGAGCGAGGGACACTGCGGGGGGAGCAGCGAGGGACACGCGGGGGGGGCAGCGAGGGACACTGCGGGGGGGCAGGGCGAGGAACTGCGGGGGGGGAATCAGGAACAGGGTGTAAACTGTCGCGTTCATAGAGTGTACGTGGGGGGCCCGATCCAAACTTTGCCCTGGGACCAACAGCACTCTAGTTAACCCACTGATTCTAAGAATAGGCCATCAATATCTAAGTATCGGACAATCCCTTGAAATGGGACAAAATAGCAAAATAGAAAAAAATCGGGTGAGCGGCAAAGGTTTTTGTTTAACAGCACCGTACATAGGTATTACAAAAAATGTCGCAAAAGTATGACATGTGACTTGATGACATTGTATCACAAGGTGCCAGAAAATGTATACATTTTTCAAAAATTAATCTCAGAAATGTTTTCAATAGAAGCGGAGGAGATTATCTCTACAGGTTTCCCAATCGTCACCACGGCGATGGCTTTCAGTCCCGTGTAAGCAGCAATCAGAGCCCACGGTGGCCGCAGGTTGCCAAAGTTACTGATGAATAGCAACCGTTCCCATGCAAGTAAATAACAAAATAAGTGGACACGGTGTGCAAGTCCTGTGAACCCGACAGCTGCCGGATTATGAGATTTTCCGGATTATCAGACGGTTTTAGAAAAATGTATTACGTTTTGTTTTTTGTGGATTATTAGAATTTCTGGACTACTAAACGCTGCATTATGTGGAATTTATTGTAAAAATGTCTGAAATTACAATTCAACTGTTCAGGAATGGGAAGGGTCAGATGGAAGGGAGGGGGGATTGTACGTGAAAGGGGCAGAGCTGCAGTACCACTCACAACCTGGGGATAAGTGTGGCGCTGTTTTTACAGTTTTAGATTGAGACCTTCTACAAGTGAGATTGTGCTGACCGGTACAAAATTTTTGAGGGGTCCTCTATGGTTGCAGAGCTCATGGTTTATATAATATATACGGATCTGGTCTCACATACAAAACTTCATTTACACCGAAATAAAAATCCTTTAAGTAAATGAACAAAGTTATTGATCCTTCCTGGTAAGAGCTGAGAGTTATGGATCTGGAGAATGAATGCTGGGAATGTGTGCGCTGAGGGGTCGATCAATGTGACACTGGGGGTGCGCCACAACTAGAAGGCTTGTATCAAAGGACCGACATGACCAGCCCGGGGCCTAATGGTCACATCAGTGCATTAGTGCAAGCCGTGAGGAGGACTTCAACTTAACATGCTGACGGAGTAACACCCCAACTGTATAACATTAACTACACCGCCCTGTATTACATCTAAACACTAAGTAGAGAGAATGTGAGCAATGTGCAGACCTGCTATCAGGGGAGGAAAAAGCTTTGTGAAATATAGTTTTGGTCCCTTATATCATTCCTTAATATAGGCAAAAGATCATCTCAATGAACAAGAGTATAACTACTATAATACTACCTCTTATGTACAAGAATATAACTACTATAATACTGCTCCTATGTACAAGAATATAACTACTATAATAAAGCCTCCTATGTACAAGAATATAACTACTATAATACTGCTCCTATGTACAAGAATATAACTATTATAATACTGCCCCTATGTACAAGAATATAACTACTATAATACTGCTCCTATGTACAAGAATATAAGTACTGTAATACTGCTCCTACGTACAAGAATATAACTACTGTAATACTGCTCCTATATACAAGAATATAACTACTATAATACTGCTCCTCTGTACAAGAATATAACTACTATAATACTGCCTCCTATGTACAAGAATATAACTTCTATAATACTACTACTATGTACAAGAATATAACTACTATAATACTGCTCCTATGTACAAGAATATAACTACTATAATACTTTCTCCTATGTACAAGAATTAAACTACTATAATACTTCTCCTATGTACAAGAATATAACTACTATAATACTGCCTCCTATGTACAAGAATATAACTACTATAATACTGCTCCTATGTACAAGAATATAACTACTATAATACTGCTCCTATAAACAAGAATATAACTACTATAATACTGCCCCTATGTACAAGAATATAACTACTATAATACTGCCCCTATGTACAAGAATATAACTACTATAATACTGCCCCTATGTACAAGAATATAACTACTATAATACTGCTCCTATGTACAAGAATATAACTAATATAATACTGCTCCTATGTACAAGAATATAAGTACTGTAATACTGCTCCTACGTACAAGAATATAACTACTGTAATACTGCTCCTATGTACAAGAATATAAGTACTGTAATACTGCTCCTATATACAAGAATATAACTACTATAATACTGCTCCTCTGTACAAGAATATAACTACTATAATACTGCTCCTATGTACAAGAATATAACTACTATAATACCGCTCCTATATACAAGAATATAACTACTATAATACTGCCCCTATGTACAAGAATATAACTACTATAATACTGCTCCTATGTACAAGAATATAGCTAATATAATACTGATCCTATGTACAAGAATATAAGTACTGTAATACTGCTCCTACGTACAAGAATATAACTACTGTAATACTGCTCCTATATACAAGAATATAACTACTATAATACTGCTTTTATGTACAAGAATATAACTACTATAATACTGCTCCTATATACAAGAATATAACTACTATAATACTGCTCCTATGTACAAAAATATAACTATTATAATACTGCTCCTATGTACAAGACTATAACTACTATAATACTGCCTCCTATGTACAAGGATATAACTGCTATAATACTGCTCCTATGTACAAGAATATAACTACTATAATACTGCTCCTATGTACAAGAATATAACTACTATATTACTGCTCCTATGTACAAGAATATAACTACTATAATACTGCTCCTATGTACAAGAGTATAACTACTATATTACTGCTCCTATGTACAAGAATATAACTACTATAATACTGCTCCTATGTACAAGAATATAACTACTATAATACTGCTCCTATGTACAAGAATATAACTACTATAATACTGCTCGTAAGTAGAAGAGTATAACTAATAATACCGTAATACTGTGATTAATCTACTGCTGAAAGATACAAGGTAATATTATAAAATATCTGGACATTGTAGTATAAAATGCCGCAGTTTTCTTGAAGACTCCCTCTGAGGAGCAGGATGTCCTGATGCTGATGAATAATTTTCCATACTGAAACAATATAATAACAGATTAACTCGTTAGTGCCTGGGCTGTGTCATGTGACCTCAATTATTACCTCATCCAAACAGTTGACACGAACATCTTTGCTCCCCAGTAGTGTGACGGCTTCTTGGACATTTCCTGCAAAGAAAACAGTAGACGCTGAGCAAAAATCTGAAGATTTTGCTAAAATGATAATAAAATGCTTATAAAGGTACATCTACCTCTTAACACAATTTTTTTTTATTTACAAAAAAAAGTACAGATGCTTATTGGAAACTGTCAGACACTCTCCTTACAGTGGAGCTCGTATAATGCTGAGGGCGGTTAGCTTTTCCTACTATACGTTAGGTGACTGCAGATGTGGTGTAAACGCGACATGTGACAAGAGAATGCGAGAAAATGCAGTGAGTTCAGCTCTGCAGTATAATACAGGATGTAACTCAGGATCAGTACAGGATAAGTAATGTATGTACACAGTGACTGCACCAGCAGAATAGTGAGTGCAGCTCTGGAGTATAATACAGGATGTAACTCAGGATCAGTACAGGATAAGAAATGTATGTACACAGTGACTGCACCAGCAGAATAGTGAGTGCAGCTCTGGAATATAATACAGGATGTAACTCAGGATCAGTACAGGAAAAGTAATGTATGTACACAGTGACTGCACCAGCAGAATAGTGAGTGCAGCTCTGGAGTATAATACAGGATGTAACTCAGGATAAGTACAGGATAAGTAATGTATGTACACAGTGACTGCACCAGCAGAATAGTGAGTACAGCTCTGGAGTATAATACAGGATGTAACTCAGGATCAGTACAGGATAAGTAATGTATGTACACAGTGACTGCACCAGCAGAATAGTGAGTACAGCTCTGGAGTATAATACAGGATGTAACTCAGGATCAGTACAGGATAAGTAATGTATGTACACAGTGACTGCACCAGCAGAATAGTGAGTGCAGCTCTGGAGTATAATACAGGATGTAACTCAGGATCAGTACAGGATAAGAAATGTATGTACACAGTGACTGCCACCAGCAGAATAGTGAGTGCAGCTCTGGAATATAATACAGGATGTAACTCAGGATCAGTACAGGAAAAGTAATGTATGTATACAGTGACTCCACCAGCAGAATAGTGAGTGCAGCTCTGGAGTATAATACAGGTTGTAACTCAGGATAAGTACAGGATAAGTAATGTATGTACACAGTGACTCCACCAGCAGAATAGTGAGTACAGCTCTGGAGTATAATACAGGATGTAACTCAGGATCAGTACAGGATAAGTAATGTATGTACACAGTGACTGCACCAGCAGAATAGTGAGTACAGCTCTGGAGTATAATACAGGATGTAACTCAGGATCAGTACAGGATAAGTAATGTATGTACATAGTGACTGCACCAGCAGAATAGTGAGTGCAGCTCTGGAGTATAATACAGGATGTAACTCAGGATCAGTACAGGATAAGTAATGCAATGTATTGTACACGGTGACTCCACCAGCAGAATAGTGAGTGCAGCTCTGGAGTATAATACAGGATGTAACTCAGGATCAGTACAGGATAAGTAATGTATGTACACAGTGACTGCACCAGCAGAATAGTGAGTGCAGCTCTGGAGTATAATACAGGATGTAACTCAGGATCAGTACAGGATAAGTAATGTATGTACACAGTGACTGCACCAGCAGAATAGTGAGTACAGCTCTGGAGTATAATACAGGATGCAACTCAGGATCAGTACAGGATAAGTAATTAATGTATGTACACAGTGACTGCACCAGCAGAATAGTGAGTGCAGCTCTGGAGTATAATACAGGATGTAACTCAGGATCAGTACAGGATAAGAAATGTATGTACACAGTGACTGCACCAGCAGAATAGTGAGTGCAGCTCTGGAATATAATACAGGATGTAACTCAGGATCAGTACAGGATAAGTAATGTATGTACATAGTGACTGCACCAGTAGAATAGTGAGTGCTGCTCTGGAGTATAATACAGGTTGTAACTCAGGATAAGTACAGGATAAGTAATGTATGTACACAGTGACTCCACCAGCAGAATAGTGAGTACAGCTCTGGAGTATAATACAGGATGTAACTCAGGATAAGTACAGGATAAGTAATGTATGTACACAGTGACTGCACCAGTAGAATAGTGAGTGCTGCTCTGGAGTATAATACAGGATATAACTCTGAATCAGTACAGGTTAAGTAATGTATGTACACAGTGACTGCACCAGCAGAATAGTGAGTGCAGCTCTGGAATATAATACAGGATGTAACTCAGGATAAGTACAGGATAAGTAATGTATGTACACAGTGACTGCACCAGCAGAATAGTGAGTGCAGCTCTGGAGTATAATACAGGATGTAACTCAGGATCAGTACAGGATAAGTAATGCAATGTATTGTACACGGTGACTCCACCAGCAGAATAGTGAGTGCAGCTCTGGAGTATAATACAGGATGTAACTTAGGATCAGTACAGGATAAGTAATGTAATGTATGTACACAGTGACTGCACCAGCAGAATAGTGAGTGCAGCTCTGGAGTATAATACAGAATGTAACTCAGGATCAGTACAGGATAAGTAATGTAATGTATGTACACAGTGACTCCACCAGCAGAATAGTGAGTGCAGCTCTGGAGTATAATACAGGATGTAACTCAGGATCAGTATAGGATAAGTAATGTATGTACACAGTGACTGCACCAGCAGATTAGTGAGTGCAGCTCTGGAGTATAATACAGGATGAAACTTAGGATCAGTGCAGGATAAGTAATGTAATGTATGTACACAGTGACTGCACCAGCAGAATAGTGAGTGCAGCTCTGGAGTATAATACAGGATGTAACTCAGGATAAGTAATGTATGTACACAGTGACTGCACCAGTAGAATAGTGAGTGCAGCTCTGGAGTATAACACAGGATGTAACTCAGGATCAGTACAGGATAAGTAATGTATGTACACAGTGACTGCACCAGCAGAATAGTGAGTGCAGCTCTGGAGTATAATACAGGATGTAACTCAGGATCAGTACAGGATAAGTAATGCAATGTATTGTACACGGTGACTCCACCAGCAGAATAGTGAGTGCAGCTCTGGAGTATAATACAGGATGTAACTTAGGATCAGTACAGGATAAGTAATGTAATGTATGTACACAGTGACTGCACCAGCAGAATAGTGAGTGCAGCTCTGGAGTATAATACAGGATGTAACTCAGGATCAGTACAGGATAAGTAATGTAATGTATGTACACAGTGACTCCACCAGCAGAATAGTGAGTGCAGCTCTGGAGTATAATACAGGATGTAACTCAGGATCAGTATAGGATAAGTAATGTATGTACACAGTGACTGCACCAGCAGATTAGTGAGTGCAGCTCTGGAGTATAATACAGGATGAAACTTAGGATCAGTGCAGGATAAGTAATGTAATGTATGTACACAGTGACTGCACCAGCAGAATAGTGAGTGCAGCTCTGGAGTATAATACAGGATGTAACTCAGGATAAGTAATGTATGTACACAGTGACTGCACCAGTAGAATAGTGAGTGCAGCTCTGGAGTATAACACAGGATGTAACTCAGGATCAGTACAGGATAAGTACTGTATGTACACAGTGACTGCACCAGCAAAATAGTGAGTGCAGCTCTGGAGTATAATACAGGATGTAATTCAGGATAAGTAATGTATGTACACAGTGACTGCACTAGTAGAATAGTTGAGTGCTGCTCTGGAGTATAATACAGGATGTAACTCAGGATCAGTACAGGATAAGTTATGTATGTACACAGTGACTGCACCAGCAGAATAGTGAGTGCAGCTCTGGAGTATAATACAGGATGTAACTCAGGATAAGTAATGTATGTACACAGTGATTGCACCAGTGGAATAGTGAGTGCTGCTCTGGAGTATAATACAGGATGTAACTCAGGATCAGTACAGAATAAGTAATGTATGTACACAGTGACTGCACCAGCAGAATAGTGAGTGCAGCTCTGGAGTATAATACAGGATGTAACTCAGGATCAGTACAGGTTAAGTAATATATGTACACAGTGACTGCACCAGCAGAATAGCGAGTGCAGCTCTGGAGTATAATACAGGATGTAACTCAGGATCAGTACAGGATAAGTAATGTATGTACACAGTGACTGCACCAGCAGAATAGCGAGTGCAGCTCTGGAGTATAATATAGGAACTCAAGAACTGTATGACTTGCAATGTAAAATGCGATATGTAGACAGATATTCCAGATTATGAGATTTTGTATTCATTGGATAACAGTCTGATCTGGATGTGTCTTCAGTCTTACAGTCTATGTTACTATATTACTACTTCTAGGTGAATGCTGTTGGGGGCTGAGACAAGGGGACCGGAAGAACTGTGACAGAGGAGTATGTAGTCAGTAGTCACCGCCCAGAGGACTTTCCTGTCTTTTGCAGGAGTCTCCCTTACAGTTTGGTACTTTTGTATGTATTCCATGTGTGACTTTATCCCTGTACATGTACCATGGCTCTGACTACTGGATCCGGAGGCTCGTTCTCGGTGCTGATAACGTTTCTGAAATTTTACACATAAATTTTGCCTAATGAAGAAAATGAAAGAGTCGTTAATGAGCCCCGGGGCACCAGGCTGCTGCAGCTCGTCAGGTGGAGAGATCCCTCAGGGACCGAGCTCGGGAAGACTAATGGCAATTAACTGTGAGCGAGAAGCTAGCATCAAGTCTATTCGGTGCTGTAACTAGGACAGTACACCCGCTATAACATATGCAGTACCGTAATCTCCTTAATATCTGTCCCTTTCTTCCCTTCTGCAGCCATAAATACTCAACAAACATTCTGATACAACTGTGACATACAAAATGCAGCTACTTTATTTTTTACTTGGGGTAAAAAGTTTCTTCTAACCAATTGGAAACCGTCAACAAGTTGCTGTTGATGGATGTATTATGTTTATGAATATAAATATCCACTGAAGGTATTATGTACTCATGAGCCACGTTGAGTGTTCACATAACCTACAGTAGGACTTTTCAGCAGCAGTTGACCTGCTTGCTGATGGTTTCTAGCCACCATTTGTTGTCGGAGTAAATTGAAAATATGTCAAACAAAATAGCTAAATAAATGCTGGGTTTTAGATTTGCAGATTAGTCAGCGCTAATCAAAGGTGGAGCTTCGCATTGCATGAAAAAGTTACAACCTTTTTTAAACTTCAGAGCTGCATTCACAATTCTAAAAGCTCCAGAGCTGAAATCTCCCAGCATTCCCTCCTTGTTCAGTGTCTACCCTGGTGATTTACATTTTGTGATGTGTTATGCCATGTTAACATGGCACAGACCTGCACCAGCTGATGCTCTGATTTTGCCACATCTGCTTTCAGAATTGTAAGAGCTTCAGAGATGAAATATCCCAGCATTCCCTTCTTGTTCAGTGTCTACAGAGAACTTCTCCTGGTGATTTGCATTTTGTGATGTGTTAGGCCAGGGGTAGGGAACCTCCGGCTCTCCAGCTGTTGTGAAACTACAATTCCCAGCATGCTTCATTCATTTCTATGAGAGTTCTTAGAAGAGCAGAGCGAGTATGCTTGCTGGGAGTTGTAGTTTCACAACAGCTGGAGAGCCGGAGGTTCCCTACCCCTGTGTTAGGCTATATCTATGTGGCACAGATCTGCACCAGCTGAAGCTCTGATTTTGCCACATCTGCTTTCACAATTCAAAAAGCTTCAGAGCTGAAATCTCCCAGCACTCTCTACTTGTTCAGTATCTGCACAGAACTTGTTCTGATTTACATTCTGACCTGTTTTCAGGCTGTATACAAAATAATAATAATTACAGTAAAAAATGTGAGTTTTCTGCTCGTTAGGTGGAAGTAGAGATTTTGGGACGTTATCGCTCTGATTCTTTTGCTCAAATTCTCTGCAACAAATTATATGAGTGTCGTTCTCACATGAACCATAGAGGCGTCTGAAGATCTGTGGTTGCCATGGTGTCGCGATGTCTTGCCGTGAAGGTAAATTAGGATCCGCTAACTACTGCAGGCGAGGGAGGACCACTCCGAGTAACGGAGGAGGAACATGACTAATGACTGCATTGACCTGTTCTGCAGTTAATGAAGACAAACTGCGATTAAAGTGTCCGATACGAGGAACTGTCAGTGGGGTCATCAGGGGACATTTCAACAGGACGGAGCCAATGAATCATGTTACAGGGGCTACAACAGCCACCAATACTCCGATATATCGGCTGTAGCCCAGGACCAGTCCTAGGAAAAAACTACCCAGTAATGAAGCTGGATCAGTACTGTCTGTGCCTACA
>ONZH01025017.1:0-200232 GCA_900303285.1 Rhinella marina
CCCTGAACCCCATAGTCACCCCTTCCTGATTGCTAGCCCCGAACATTCTCTGCCCCAATTCGCAAGACCTTTTGCTGTTTCCGTGTGCTGACAGTGGGTGATTTACCAGTGTTGTCTGAGGAGGTGGTGGACAATGGCGAGACACAGGTGTCGGGGGGGTGAGGTAGTTGTATGGGAAGCAAGTTACAGTGGGGACTCCTTGGGGGGAATTTCTCATGATGGGACAGATTCAACTTGGGTGGATCAGGCACAGGAACAGATGAATTTTTGGGGGGGTTTAGTTAACTTTTATTTAGCAAAAATAACCACAGAGATATTTATTCGTTATCTTCTCTGCGCAGTCTGGCGTTGGGGTTCCTCACTTTGATGGCGAGCTGTGCCGCTCTCTCCACAATGGTCTGTGTGTTCTTAGATGGAGACTTTGTCGGCGATTTCAGTACAGAAGGACTTGTTGCTCATCCACAGAACCTCGTCCTCCTTGACATTGTGGACAAGGAATTTGCGGGTGGACCAGGAATTTGCGGAACCCTGTGAGCAGCATGTGTTTGGTCTTCTACTTGCTACCGTATCCAATGTTGGGCAATATAGATTCGCAAGTAATATTATTTTTCACACCTATCCCAAAAATAAAAATGTATGCAGTATGCGCAAATAAAACTTGGAACTGGAATTGGAGAGAGGGCCTGTAGGTGGACCTCCGGAAAAATAGTTTGAATAGAGGGCCTGTAGGGGGCCCTCCCGAAAAATTGTTTGAAGAGAGGGCCTGTAGGTGGACCTCTGGAAAAATTGTTTGAATAGAGGGCCCGTAGGTGGACCTCTGGAAAAATTGTTTGAAGAGAGGGCCTGTAGGTGGACCTCTGGAAAGATTGTTTGAATAGAGGGCCTGTAGGGGGCCCTCCTGAAAAATTGTGCTAAAAGAGTGCCAGTTGGACCTCTAAAAAATGGCGTTTTTTGGGTCAGCGTTAGGCAAAGACGATATGGAGGAGGAGGAGGAGTAGAGAAGAGGAGTAGAGAAGAGGAATCAGATACATAAGTTATTTAAATCTTTAGCTGATTTCCCCCGGAGGAGATTTGAATTCCGGTGAAATCCAGGCTTTGTTCATTTTAATAAGCGTCAGCCTGTCAGCGCTGTCAGTTGACAGGCGTGTACGCTTATCGGTGATGACGCCACCAGCTGCACTGAATACCCGCTCTGACAGCACGCTAGCGGCAGGGCAGGCCAGCACCTCCAAGGCGTACAGCGCCAGTTCAGGCCACGTGTCCAGCTTTGAAACCCAGTAGTTGTATGGAGCAGAGTGATCGCTACGGACGTTGGTATGGTCAGCTAGGTACTCCCTCACCATCTTTCTGTACAGCTCCCCCCTACTCTGCCTAGACTGGGGACAGGTGACAGTGTCTTGCTGGGGTGACATAAAACTGGCAAAGGCCTTGGAGAGCGTTCCCCTGCCAGTGCTGGACAAGCTGCCTGCTCGCCTCCTCTCCCCCGCTACTTGGCCCACAGAACCATGCCCTCTGCCGCTAGCGGCGTCAGATGGGAAGAATTGTTTCAGCTTGTGCACCAGGGCCTGTTGATATCTATTCACTCTCATACTCCTTTCCTCTGCAGGGATGAGAGTGGAAAGGTTCTGCTTGTACCGTGGGTCCAGGAGAGTGAACACCCAGTAATCGGTGTTTGAAAAAATTCTTCTAACGCGAGGGTCACGGGATAGGCAGCCTAACATGAAGTCTGCCATGTGCGCCAGAGTCCCAACACGCAAGAATTCCCTCTCCTCACTGGCCTGACTCTCCATTTCCTCCTCCTCCTCCTCCTCCAAGTCCTCCTCTTCAGCCCATACACGCTCAAGAGTTAAGGACTGAGCACTGGTACCCTCTACTGTCTCGCCGACATTCTCCTCCTCTTCCTCCTCATCCTCATCCCCCTCCTCCGATACGCGCTGAGAAACAGACCGGAGGGTGCTCTGGCTATCAAGCGACGTATCTTCCTCCACCGTCTCTTGTGACAAGCGCAAAGCATCCGACTTGATGCTGAGCAGTGAGTTTTTCAACAGGCAAAGCAGCGGGATGGTGAGGCTGATAATGGCGGCATCGCCGCTGACCATCTGTGTTGACTCCTCAAAGTTGCTCAACACCTGGCAGATATCAGACATCCACGTCCACTCCTCATTGTAGACTTGAGGAATCTGAGAGACCTGACTACCAGTTCTGGTGGAAGATGACATCTGGCAGTCTACAATCGCTCTGCGCTGCTGGTAAACTCTGGATAACATGTTTAATGTGGAATTCCATCTCGTGGGCACGTCGCACAACAGTCGGTGAGCGGGCAGTTGTAGGCGGCGCTGCGCTGCCCTGAGAGTGGCAGCATCTGTGGTCGACTTGCGGAAATGCGCACAGATGCGGCGCACCTTGGTGAGCAAATCAGACAGATTGGGGTATGTCTTGAGGAACCGCTGAACTATTAGATTGAACACGTGGGCCAGGCATGGCACATGTGTCAGTCTGCCGAGTTGCAGAGCCGCCACCAGGTTACGCCCGTTGTCACACACAACCATGCCTGGCTTGAGGTTCAGCGGTGCCAGCCACACATCGGTCTGCGCCGTGATGCCCTGTAACAGCTCTTGGGCGGTGTGCCTTTTGTCACCTAAGCTCAGCAGTTTGAGCACCGCCTGCTGGCGCTTACCCACGGCACTGCTGCTGCGCCTAGAGCTACCGACTGAAGGCGCCGTGCCCACGGATGGTAATTCGGTGGAGGAGGAGGGGTCGGAGGAGGAGGAGGCATAGTACGTCTGAGAGACCGTGACCGAGGTAGGCCCCGCAATCCTCGGTGTGGGCAGTACATGAGCGGCCCCAGGGTCATTCTCGGTCCCAGCCTCCACCAAGTTAACCCAATGTGCCGTCAGTGAGATATAGTGTCCCTGCCCGGCAGCACTTGTCCACGTGTCCGTGGTTAGGTGGACCTTCTCAGAAACAGCGTTGGTCAGGGCACGGATGATGTTCTGTGACACGTGCTGGTGTAGGGCTGGGACGGCACATCGGGAAAAATAGTGGCGGCTGGGGACGGAATACCGAGGGGCAGCCACCGCCATGAGATTTCGAAAGGCCTCGGTCTCTACCAGCCTATAGGGCAGCATCTCCAGGCTAAGCAATTTGGAGATGTGGACGTTGAGGGCTTGGGCATGTGGGTGGGTGGAACTGTATTTCCTCTTGCGCTCCAGCGTCTGCTGTAAAGACAGCTGAACGCTGCGCTGGGACACGTTGGTGGACACTGTGGAGGATCGTGGAGGCGAAGGTGTGGTTTTCCGGCGGGAGGCGCTCGTGCCGGGGTCCTGGGCAGGGGGTTGACTAGCAGAGGCAGCGAGTGACGCAGGGGGTTGACTAGCAGAGGCAGCGAGTGACACAGGGGAAGGAGCAGTGGTGTGACCCGCAGGAGGTGGTGAACGGCCTTGGTTCCATTGAGTGGGGTGTTTAGCACTCATATGCCTGCGCATGCTGGTGGTGGTTAGGCTAGTAGTGGTGGCACCCCTGCTGATCCTGGTGTGGCACAGGTTGCACACCACAGTCCGTCGGTCATCCTCACTTTCTTTAAAGAACCTCCAGACTTGCGAACATCTAGGCCTCGCCACGGGAGCTTCACTACGTGAAACAGTTGCTGCTGATGCACCAGCTCTGGCCCTGCTTCTCCCTCTGGCCACACCACTGCCTCTTACAACCTGTTCTGGTGCAGCACTCGCCTCCGCCTCAGAAGCACTGTCTTCACTCGGCATATCAACCCAGCTTGGGTCAGTCACCTCGTCATCCTCCGATTCCTCAGTCTGCTCCCCCCTCGGAATTCCTCCCCTAACAACAACTTCACCACTGTCTGACAACCGTGTCTCCTCATCGTCCGACACCTCTTTACAAACTTCTTCCACTAACTCAACATTGTCATCATCATCATCATCACCCACAGACTGCGACAGTTGGAAAACTTGGGCATCGGGAACGAGGTCAGCAGCAACCTGAGAAGTGGTTTGTGACTCTGGGAAGGGTCCAGAAAACAGTTCCTGAGAGTATGCCGGATCGCATTCCAAATTTTCCTGGGAGGGGGCAGACTGGGGGAAGGAGGTTGAGGTGGAGGAGCCATAGGAGTGCTCCCTTGGGTAACGTGGGTGGACTGCGTGGAAGACTGACTGGTGGACAAATTACTTGAAGCATTGTCCGCAATCCACGAGATCAGCTGTTCGCACTGTTGTGGTTTCAACAGTCCTCTACCACGTGTCCCTGTAAGTTGAGACATGAAGCTAGGGAGTGTAGCTCTGCGGCGTTCCCCTGCTCCCTCATCAGCGGGTACTGTCTCACCCTGCCCAGGACCACGGCCTCTGCCCCCTGCAGTAATTGAATGCCCACGCCCTCGCCCTCGACCCTTAGCCCTGGGGTTCAACATTTTTTGTATATAGGTGTATGATAAAAAAAAAAAAAAAATTAAGTCCGGTAGAATTAAGTGACGTACAGAAAGTGTCACTTGGACAGATTATACGGATTGGAGCGAGTGTGCTGAACTGTGACACACAGAAAGGTTACACAAAGCTGAGTAAAATGGATTTGTATCACTGAGCTAAAACAACTGAAAAAATAATTTTTTTTTATATTTGTTTTTTTATATTTGTTTTACAATTTTGTTTTTTTGGGAACGTAACGTGCAGGAACTATGGTAGGACTGACTGACACCCTGTTAACGGTGGCTATTTAGTCTGCGACCCAGACAAATGTCGCACAGAGAGTTTTCTGGATCAAGCGGTAGATGATATTGGTAGCAAATGACTTGGTTGTATTGTGTGACGTACAGAAAGTGTCACCTGGACAGTATATATACGGATGGGAGCGAATGTGCTGAACTGTGACACACAGAAAGGTTACACAAAGCTGAGTAAAATGGATTTGTATCACTGAGCTAAAACAACTGAAAAATATTTTTTTTTTATATTTGTTTTTTTATATTTTTTTTACAATTTTGTTTTTTTGGGAACGTAACGTGCAGGAACTATGGTAGGACTGACTGACACCCTGTTAACGGTGGCTATTTAGTCTGCGACCCAGACAAATGTCACACAGAGAGTTTTCTGGATCAAGCGGTAGATGATATTGGTAGCAAATGACTTGGTTGTATTGTGTGGCGTACAGAAAGTGTCACCTGGACAGTATATACGGATGGGAGCTAGTGTACTGAACTGTGACACACAGAAAGGTTACACGCAGCTGAGTAAAATGGATTTGTATCACTGAGCTAAAACAACTGAAAAAATAATTTTTTTTTATATTTGTTTTTTTATATTTTTTTACAATTTTGTTTTTTTGGGAACGTAACGTGCAGGAACTATGGTAGGACTGACTGACACCCTGTTAACGGTGGCTATTTAGTCTGCGACCCAGACAAATGTCGCACAGAGAGTTTTCTGGATCAAGCTGTAGATGATATTGGTAGCAAATGACTTGGTTGTATTGTGTGACGTACAGAAAGTGTCACCTGGACAGTATATATGGATTGGAGTGAGTCAGTGCTGAACTGTGACACACAGAATGGTTCCACAGTGCTGTGTGCAATGGATTGTATCACTGAGATAGAACAATAAAAAAAAAACAGGGTTAGATATGGCGATAGCTGCACTACTAGTGCCAGCCAGCCAAGTGACAAAAAAAAAAATTAAATGTCTTCTAGCCCTTAGAAGGGCTGTTGGGTTCTTTGTGGGTGATCCCTGCCTAACAGACAACTAAATGCAGGCCCTAACACTGTCCCTGAAAGGCAGCAGCTCTATCCCTAACGACATCCAGACGGCATCTGAGCCGAGCACCGCGGCCAGTCGGTAGTATATTCCAGGGTCACCTGATCAGGCCAGCCAACCCCTGCTATCGACATGTAAGGGCCCCACGTGATGCTGGGTGGTATGCAGAGTCTCCTGGCTTGTGATTGGCTGTGTTTTAATGCACCAAAAAAGCACGATGCGGAAGTTGCCATTTCCTCGAGCATGGCGAGATACTCGTCCGAGCAGCGAGCACTTACGAGTACCCTAATACTCGAACGAGCACCAAGCTCGGACGAGTATGCTCGCTCATCTCTACCTGCTACCTCAGTCTCACTTAGTCACTCTGTTGTCACCGCCATGCTGTGTCAGGGTAAAATTTTATGTGCTTCAACTGCTACCTCAGTCTCACTTGGTCACTCTGTTGTCACCACCATGCTGTGTCAGGGTAAAAATTTATGTGCTTCACCTGCTAACTCAGTTTCACTTGGTCACTCTATTGTCACCGCCATGCTGTGTCAGGGTAAATTTTTATGTGCTTCACCTGCTAACTCAGTGTCACTTGGTCGCTCTGTTGTCACCGCCATGCTGTGTCAGGGTAAAATTTATATGTGGTTCACCTGCTACCTCAGTCTCACTTGGTCACTCTGTTATCACCACCATGCTGTGTCAGGGTAAAATTTTATGTGCTTCACCTGCTAACTCAGTCTCACTTGCTCACTCTGTTGTCACCGCCATGCTGTGTCAGGGTAAAATTTATATGTGGTTCACTTGCTACCTCAGTCTCACTTGGTCGCTCTGTTATCACCGCCATGCTGTGTCAGGGTAAATTTATATGTGGTTCACCTGCTACCTCAGTCTCACTTGGTCGCTCTGTTGTCACCGCCATGCTGTGTCAAGGTAAAATTTATATGTGGTTCACTTGCCACCTCAGTCTCACTTGGTCACTCTGTTATCACCGCCATGCTGTGTCAGGGTAAATTTATATGTGGTTCACCTGCTACCTCAGTCTCACTTGGTCGCTCTGTTGTCACCGCCATGCTGTGTCAGGGTAAAATTTTATGTGCTTCACCTGCTACCTCAGTCTCACTTGGTCACTCTGTTGTCACCGCCATGCTCTGTCAGGGTAAAATTTTATGTGCTTTACCTGCTAACTCAGTCTCACTTGGTCACTCTGTTATCACCGCCATGCTGTGTCAGGGTAAATTTATATGTGGTTCACCTGCTACCTCAGTATCACTTGGTCACTCTGTTGTCACCGCCATGCTGTCTCAGGGTTAAATTTTATGAGCTTCACCTGCTAACTCAGTCTCACTTGGTCACTCTGTTGTCACCGCCATGCTGTGTCAGGGTAAAATTTTATGTGGCTTCACCTGCTACCTCAGTCTCACTTGGTCACTCTGTTGTCACCGCCATGCTGTGTCAGGGTAAAATTTTATGTGCTTCACCTGCTACCTCAGTCTCACTTGTTCACTCTGTTGTCACCGCCATGCTGTGTCAGGGTAAAAATTTATGTGCTTCACCTGCTAACTCAGTCTCACTTGGTCACTCTGTTGTCACCGCCATGCTGTGTCAGGGTAAAATTTTATGTGCTTCACCTGCTAACTCAGTCTCATTTGGTCACTCTGTTGTCACCGCCATGCTGTGTCAGGGTAAAATTTTATGTGCTTCACTTGCTAACTCAGTCTCACTTGGTCACTCTGTTGTCACCGCCATGCTGTGTCAGGGTAAAATTTATATGTGGTTCACCTGCTACCTCAGTCTCACTTGGTCACTCTGGTTCACCGCCATGCTGTGTCAGGGTAAAATGTTATGTGCTTCACCTGCTACCTCAGTCTAACTTGGTCACTCTGTTGTCACCGCCATGTTGTGTCAGGGTAAATGTTTGGGTGGCTCACCTGCTACCTCATCTAACTTGGTCACTTGGTGGTGTCACCGCCATGCTGTGTCAGGCTACATATTTGGGTGGCTCACCTACTACCTCATCTAACTTGGTCACTTGGTGGTGTCACCGCCATGCTGTGTCAGGCTAAATTTTTGGGTGGCTCACGTGCCACCTCATCTAACTTGGTCACTTGGTGGTGTCACCACCATGCTTTGTCAGGGTAAATTTTTGGGTGGCTCAACTGCTACGTCATCTAACTTGGTCCCTTGGAGGTGTCACCGCCATGCTGTGTCAGCTACATGTTTGGGTGGCTCACCTGCTACCTCATCTAACTTGGTCACTTCTTGGTGTCACCGCCATGCTGTGTCAGGCTAAATGTTTGGGTGGCTCACCTGCTACCTCATCTAACTTGGTCACTTGTTGGTGTCACCGCCATGCTGTGTCAGGCTAAATGTTTGAGTGGCTAACCTGCTACCTCAACTAACTTGGTCATTTGGTGGTGTCACCGCCATGCTGTGTCAGGCTAAATTTTTGGGTGGCTCACCTGCTACCTCATCTAACTTGGTCACTCTGTTGTCACCGCCATGCTGTGTCAGAATAAATTTTTGCGTGGTTCACCTGCTACCTCATCTAACTTAGTCACTCTGTTGTCACCGCCATGCTGTGTCAGGCTAAATTTTTGGGTGGTTCAGCTGCTATCTTAGTCTAGCCAAGCCACTCTGGGGTTCACCGCCATGCTGTAAACTGCAATCTCAGTCTTAACACGTCATCCTGGGGTTCACCCCCATGCTGTAAACTGCAATCTCAGTCAAACTATGTAATTTAGGGGTTCACCACCAAGGTGTGCCAGACTACAATTTTAGCGGGTTCACCTGCAATCTCAGTCACAGACTGTCATTCAGGGGTGCACCACCATGCTTTTTCAAACCAATTGTTTTTGAGGGTCACCTCCAGGCTCTCACCCACGATTGTTTGGAGGCTCACCACTACACTGTCGCCCAAAATTGTCTTGAGGGTCACCGGAGGCCTCTCCCCCACAACTTCAAGGAGGGTTACTACCCGGCCCTGGCACACAAACATTGTCTTGAGGGGCACTAAAAGGTTCTGCACCCACCCACGTGTGGAGACTAATGGGTGGGTGCAGTGTGCGTCTTAGCCCGTCTGGATTTAGGAAAGCTGGGCACTGTGCTTGGAGGTCTTTGTGTCTGCTGTGGACAGAGTGGGTGTGAGGTGCGTGTTTGCCCGTCTGGGATGGGGAGAGCTGGGCACTGTGCTGGGAGAGCTTTGTGTACGCTGTGGACTACTGGGTGGGTGCGGGGAGGGAGACGCTTATGCTTGCCTCCTGGGGCGGGGGATAGGACAGCAGTGCCAGCATGGGCAGTGATGTCACCCACACGTGGTGATGGACTTTCGTTGCACCTAGTTGGGTGCTTTCCTAACATGTGCCAGAGCATGTGCCTTGCCCATCTTGGTCTGGGTCAGCACAATTGTCTTGAGGGTCACCACCAGGCTGTTGCCCAGAATTTGGCGTAATGGTGCGATTAGGCAGACTCAGAGGCATCCATGCATGCTGTCCCTGCTGTTTCCTGTCCATTTTCGTGGTGTTTCCATCATTTTCTGAGGTTTCCCCGAGTACCCCGAACCACCGCCCGCTCCAGAGATCAGAATGTCAAAATTGGCCAAGAGAATCCCACCAGCTCCTAAGGCATTCCCTGTGTCGGCTGGTGCATCAGAGGCGGCTAGAGCGTCCACTCTGCCTCCCAGGAGGATAACAACACCTTCCATGCGGCAAAATCCCATTGTGCCTACATCAGTGATGGCCCACACCCAGACCCTATGGGACTTCAAGAATGCGGTGGAGGACTGGGTCATCCAAGTACTGGACCATCCGAGGCCAGGAGACCCTACACTGGAACGGCGTAAGGGAACCATCCTATGGTTTTCAGTAGAGCGAGGCTGTGGCTTCCTTGCGGACCATGCGGACAACAAGGATTACTTTGTGGGCCGCAGGTCTGTGAAACGGCTGTACCTGCCCCAACCCTGTCACAGCCTATACATGGGGTATCAGGTGGAATATACCCCCATGGCATCCCTAAAAAAGGCCCCTTTGCTACGGGGTTACCTTATTGTCTAAGCCCCTGGTACCTGCATCACCACCAGAAGTCTAGCCGGAGGAACCAGCAGGCGCAGGATGCGTGCGCTGCCTACAGGAGTCACCAGATGGCACCCTCTGTTTCAGGGTGAAGCCAAAGCCACAGCCGAATCCTCTGATCCCTGGATTGCCATCCCCACCACCATCACAGTCCTTTCAGCTGGGTCAGCTGATGACATCATCCTTTACTTTCCAGTCCACGGTGATCCAGTACCAACTACCATGGAAAATGAAGTCAGCAGCAGCCAGGGGAGCTGCCGGTTGTTCCCTGGGTGCAACCTTGCCTGAACCGCTGCAGCCAGTCCTTACCCCTGCTGTCCCGGCAGGAGTATCTGGAAAAGTGAAGGCGCAAGTGGCTGCAGCAATCACCAGTGTGACCACCACCCGGTCAAGTCCGACTTCTGGCAGAAGAGGGCAGTGGAGCACAACCACGGCAGCCAGCTTGGCCTACAGGAGGCAGGAACGTCCTCTAATGTCATTCAGCAGCAGTTCCAGTGAGGAGGACTTTAGGTCCCTTATCTGAGGAACCCTTCTACTGGCTGATTTAAAGGACACCTCTGGACCTATGGGAGCCACAACATGCACTGCACCTGACAGGTGAGAGCTAGTTGGCACTTGTTTTTAGTTTATATTGTTTTTATTGCCCCCTGTTTGACTCTCACCCAGATGGACATGGCTTGTCAGGACTCCCCTTCATTCTGCAGAAAATTCTCAGTTGTGCCTAAGCGCATCTATTTTCCTTTTTCCCCCCTTCTCAGGTTATTTGGGAACCAGCTTTGCAAAAAAGGGTTCTCTATTTGCTGCTATTTTATATTATCCATGTGGATTACACGTCACCTGTTTGGATTACAAAATTACCTCATGTGGATTACAATTGAATTTTGGATTGTGTTCCAGTGTTTTATGCCAAGCAGCCATGAGGAGAGACTCAAACATATATCTGAGCCTATTATGCTTGCAAATGTGAAATTGATTGCACTAAAATGTTTGCATAATTATGTCTTTGCTGTATTTTAGCATAGCAATAATGTTTTTACAGGTTCAGCAACGTTCAAGCACTTTAGCCCATTGTGTGTATTCTTTTTTTCAGGTACTGCAATGTGTCCTATTATACACTTATTGTATGTTTTTTTTAGTAAATTATGCACTTAGTCAGATAGCTAACAGTGAGCACCTTACTTTTTTACCTCGTATGGACTGCCTCTGAGGACTGTACGCCACGGCCTAGCCTTGTGTGTGTATGACGCAATCGCGAATCAATAGTACGCTAAGGATTCGTACACACTTTTTACGCTAATGCTTACGCATTCAGTTCAGTAGCGTACTTTTAACAACGCTTAAACTGTATGTTTGTAATTTGTGCAGTAATGTTCGCAAAACAACGATTATTTTTTAACGCAATTTCGACCGAATAAATTTGTGTTAAAAACGAATCTTGTCATAAATTTGTCGATTATTTGTCTAAGCGAATTTTTGATGATTCGCTCATCTCTAGTCAGAATATGAATATGTAATGCAAAGTTTTTATTTTTTATGCATTAAAACACAACAAAAATTATATAATTGTAGTATCACTGTAATTGTACTGACCCGAAGAATGAAGGTAACAGCTCATTTTACTGCATTGGGAACAATGTAAAAACAATACAAAACTGTGGCAGAAATTAATTTTTTTTCCAATTCCACTCAATTTGAATTTTTCTCCACCTTCCTATTACATTGCCGGAAATATTAAATGGTGCCATTAGAAAGTACAACTTGTCCAGCAAAAAACAAGCTGTTATAGTTCATATGTCTATGTGAATGAAAAAAATAAAAAAAATGATGGCTTCAGGAAAGGAGTGTAAAAACAAAAACGCAAAAAAGGAAAATCATAAAGTCCTGAAGGGTTAAAATATATTCATGCATTATGTTTTTTTGCTTTTTTATTCTTTTATATTACAAATTGGTTTTACTTTTCAAGTCAGACTTTTTTGTTACATGTGTTTTGGCAACTGTATGCAAACATCCATCCACAGAATAATGATTCACAGTTGTACCACCGAACAATTAACACAGAACATTTCTTCTTATATTAGCTGTTAAATGGACCTGTCACTTCGAGTTTTTGAAGAACAGGCAAAAATGCTGTTTGAAAATATATTTTCTAATTTATGCTGCTTGATAGGGTAAACATTTGCATTTTCAGAAAAAAGAGTGTATGTAGAATTATGTGATGTGTCAGAAGCAAGGCAAGCAGCCAAGAGCCCCTTCTCTCTGCCTAATCATTACCAGCAGGCAGTCTCTCTCTCTCTCCCCCTTTCTCTCTCTCTCTCTCTCTATCTCTCACTCTCTCTCTCTCTATATAAATATATATATATATATATATATACTAGCAGAAAGACCCGGCTTCGCCTGGGTATATTTCATCTATTTATTTAATGTTTCTGTGTGTCGTTGCAGAGAGAAAGTCAATGCAGCTGACAGAAGTTGATTTTTACCTTCATTTTTTCAATCCCCGTTGGCTGCGGAGTGGGAGGGGGCGTGGCCTGACAGAGTCGGAGCGTGGTTTCGCGAGATCTGGGGCGGGGGTCAGAGTGGCATGAATTACAGGTCGATGACATGGTAATTTATGGGGACCCGCAATGGGTAGCAGTGAAAAAAAACATCTTTCATTAGTACTGAATGGTCGTAGTCTAAAATTAGTCAATTTCATCTACGATTTTTGTGTGTCGTTGCAGAGAGAAACTCACCCTCCCACCCCTGCAGCTGATTTTTTTCAATCCCCGTTGCCTACGGAGTGGGAGGGGGCGTGGCCTGGCAGAGTTGGGGGTGTGGATTATCAAGATGCTTCGAACGGTTGTAGTCTGAAATTAGTCTATTTCATCTAAAATTTTGTGTGTCATTGCAGAGAGAAATTCACCCTCCCACCCCTGCAGCTGACAGAAGTTTATTTTTCCCTTCATTCTTTCAATCCCTGTTGGCTGCGGAGTGGGAGGGGGCATGACCTGACAGAGTTGTGGGTGTGGCTTAGCAAAGCGCTTTGCATAGGTGATTTAATCTATTTCATTTAATGTTTCTGTGTGTCGTTGCAGAATGGCTGCAGAGTGGGAGGGGGCGTGGTCTGACAGAGTTGGGGGCGTGACTTAGCAAGACGATTCGAACAGTTGTAGTCTATAATTAGTCTATTTTATATAAAAAATTTTGTGTGTCGTTGCAGAGAGAAATTCACCCTCCCACCCCTGCAGCAAACAGAAGTTTATTTTTACCTTTATTTTTTCAATCCCCGTTGGCTGCGGAGTGGGAGGGGGCATAACCTGACAGAGTTGGGGGCGTGGATTAGCAAGACGCTTCACATGGGTGTATTTAATCTATTTCATTTAATGTTTCTGTGTGTCGTTGCAGAAAGAAAGTCAACCTCCCACCCATCCCTGCAGCTGACAGAAGTTGATTTTTACCTTTATTTTTTCAATCCCTGTTGGCTGCGGAGTGGGAGAGGGGGCGTGGCCTTACAGAGTTGGGGCGTGGCTTAGCAAAGCGCTTCGCATAGGTGCATTTAATCTATTTCATTTAATGTTTCTGTGTGTCGTTGCAGAATGGCTGCGGAGTGAGAGGGGGCGTGGCCTGACAGAGACGGGGCGTGGCTTAGTAAAAGGCTTCAAACGGTTGTAGTCTATAATTAGTCTATTTCATCTAAAAAATTTTCAAATTATTTTTTCAATCTCTGTTGGCTGCGGAGTGAAAGGGGGTGTGGCCTGACAGAGTTGGGGGGTGTGGCTTAGTGAGACCTGGGGCGGGGGTTTTAAGTACTTCTTTTAGGGTGGCCTGAATTAAAGGTCAATACCATGCTTATTTATGAGCCCACGCAATAGGCAGCAGTGGAGGAAAACATATTTTATTACTACTGAACTGTAGTAATAGAAAAAAACATAAGTTATATTTATGGTAACCGGAATACCTTTCACAGTGTCAGTAAATAGAAATGGATGAGATCCTCAGCTGCTGATAATTACCTGATTGTTATGGAAACCTGCACTCCCTGTGTGTGTCTTTGCAGAGAATGGCAGTTGGAGTTTAAAACCAAAGCTCCCAGTTGTAATGTTGGCTAATGGAGATCATATTTTGGGAATATCTCAGGAACGGTATGTCCTAGAGAGATGAGACCTGGTCTAAAACCTTCCCGGACACCTGATGTACCTGTGTGCCGAATTTGGTGAAAATCGGTCCAGTAGTTTGGTCGCGCATAGAGAACAGACAGACAGACAGACAGAAACTCATTTTTATATTATTAAGAGATATAGCAATGTTTATAAAGGCAGCAGCACAAGTCAATATTGAAAATAGCGGGTGCAATCCCTCTGGTGCAGGAAATACGCCACAGATGTACCAAATAGAAAGCGAGGCAGCACTCCAATGCTTGTGATAAAAAACGGAGCTTTATTCCCAGAAATGCGACGTTTCAGCCTTCTCTATGAGGCCTTTATCAAGCATATGTGACCAGTGTAACAGCAAACATATAAATAGGCAAAGTAGGAGGGGTAATATCCCATGTGTTCAATTAACATTCAACCAATCATAAGTGTGTAAACACAATCAAGTGTCAAAAAAATATGTGAACATATCAGTTCTCATCTTTATAGATCATTATAATAACATCGACCAGTACATTGTATACAATGTGTATCATACCCAGTTAATCCTCTATGTATACGTATATACACAGAATCAAGTGATACCCCCAGTGAACGCTCCCTTCATTAAAAACATTATATCGCACAGAAATTAATGATCGTAGTCATTCTAAATACCTCTCTTGAGGATATCGGATGGTCCAGGCACCGTTCCATGTAAACAAATCTCGCTTCCGTCCACGGCTACTGCGCATGCCCAAGCCCCCGCAATCACATGACATGTCACATGACGCATCACGAGGGTGCAGCAGCAGTTGCGATCCTAAGAAAACATTGAATCAGTTACCCTGGGGAGGAGAAGCCACCTAGATAGATCACACTCTTGAGTCTGTATAGTTATAGATAACGGGGCAAATTCAGAGTTATACCATGGGGAATAATAGGTCCTGAATCATATTGGCCACCACTATCTTTATACATCCATGTATGTGTGCAAAAAGGGAGGGATGAGAGAGTCACTGTCAGGTTTCCCCGGCAGTAAGGCTCTCCCTAGTGGCAAACATGAGATGTGGAAACAGGTCCCTGTCTCCCATCCCACTATTGCCCAATTGCTCCACCCCCTCCGCCTCACACCATCCCCGTACACTGTGGCCATAGAGGACCAACCCTCTGGTTTCCAGTATACAAAGACTGGATATATTCATTCTTCATTGGGTCAGGGCACACAACCCACCTCCAATGAAGACAGAACAACATGATACTAATGCCCCTAATGTACACATAACCAACATCTATCCAAATAAAGTGGCACTCCCTCAGCACACCCAGTCTGTATAAGATAATTTACAATAAGAAAATAATTCAAAATTATTGGTGCTTGTCCATCCGATATGACCCCAGAAGGCTTCATAGAATATCTCCAAGTCTGAAACAGAAGTAAAATGAAATCAATATCAATCAAAAAATCAATCAATATATTAACACTGGTCATACTCCTATTCTACTCCCCATGTGGACTCTCCCACATGGTCAGTTTTTCTATGGATCTAATTGAATACCCCCAAATTAAAGTCCACATTTAGTCTGCATGGTTTAAGCGTTTGCAATTTAGAAATCCATTGTAGCTCTTTCTGTTTTAATCGCTTCTCCTTGTCTCCACCTCTACTGAGTGGAGGAACATGATCAATGATCATAAATCTTAGGTCTTTCTCTTTGTGGGCCTTCTCCACAAAATGTTTAGGGACAGGGAGGTCCATTCTTTTCTTTCTGATAGAGTATCTATGCTGTGTAATTCTAGTCTTCACCTCAAGTGTAGTTTCACCCACATACCACAGGGGGCAGGGACATTTAACAACATAAATGACAAAACTGCTGTTGCACGTCATAAAATGCCTGATCGAATATGTCGTATTGGAGTGTGGAGAGATGAATGCCTCCGCTCTGTCCATGTATGCGCAATTCACACATGACAGACACGGAAAGCATCCAGAGCTCCTCACTCCAATATATGATTGTTGTTTTGTACCCTTCCCCACTTGTCCACTATGTACAAGGACGTCTCTCAAATTCCTTGTACGTCTGTAAGACATCAATGGGGGAACCTGAAATTCAGGGACATGTTGGAAATGACCCAATGCCCTGACCCAATGAAGAATGAATATATACAGTCTTTGTATACTGGAAACCAGAGGGTTGGTTCTCTATGGCCACAGTGTACGTGGATGGTGTGAGGCGGAGGGGGTGGAGCAATTGGGCAATAGTGGGATGGGAGACAGGGACCTCTTTCCACATCTCATGTTTGCCACTAGGGAGAGCCTTACTGCCAGGGCAACCTGACAGTGACTCTCTCATCCCCCCTTTTTGCACACATACATGGATGTATACAGATAGTGGTGGCCAATATGATTCAGGACCTATTATTCCCCATGGTATAACTCTGAATTTGCCCCGTTATCTATAACTATACAGACTCAAGAGTGTGATCTATCTAGGTGGCTTCTCCTCCCCAGGGTAACTGATTCGATGTTTTCTTAGGATCGCAACTGCTGCAGTGTTGTTGCGGTTCCTTGCTACGGCAAGAATGTGATGAGCCATGTTTATTTGGTTGCCTAGACTCCGCACGGCAATGCGCTGCTTCCACCCTCGTGATGCGTCATGTGACATGTCATGTGATTGCGGGGACTTGGGCATGCGCAGTAGCCGTTGACGGACGCGAGATTTGTTTACATGGAACGGTGCCTGGACCATCCGATATCCTCAAGAGAGGTATTTAGAATGACTACGATCATTAATTTCTGTGCTATATAATGTTTTTAATGAAGGGAGCGTTCACTGGGGGTATCACTTGATTCTGTGTATATACGTATACATAGAGGATTAACTGGGTATGATACACATTGTATACAATGTACTGGTCGATGTTATTATAATGATCTATGAAGATGAGCACTGATATGTTCACATATTTTTTTGACACTTGATTATGTTTACACACTTATGATTGGTTGAATGTTAATTGAACACATAGGGTATTACCCCTCCTACTTTGCCTATTTATATGTTTGCTGTTACACTGGTCACATATGCTTGATAACGGCCTCATAGAGAAGGCTGAAACGTCACATTTCTGGGAATAAAGCTCCGTTTTTTATCACAAGCATTGGAGTGCTGCCTCGCTTTCTATTCGGTATATATATCTCTTAATAATATAAAAATGAATTTCTGTCTGTCTGTCTGTCTGTCTGTTCTCTATGCGCGACCAAACTACTGGACCGATTTTCACCAAATTCGGCACACAGGTACATCAGGTGTCCGGGAAGGTTTTAGACCAGGTCTCATCTCTCTAGGACGTACCGTTCCTGAGATATTCCCAAAATATGATCTCCATTAGCCAACATTACAACTGGGAGCTTTGGTTTTAAACTCCAACTGCCATTCTCTGCAAAGCCACACAGGGAGGGCAGGTTTCCATAACAACCAGGTAATTATCAGCAGCTGAGGATCTCATCCATTTCTATTCACTGACACTGTTAAAGGTATTCCGGTTACCATAAATATAACTTATGTTTTTTTCTATTACTACAGTTCAGTAGTAATAAAAGATGTTTTCCTCCACTGCTGCCTATTGCGTGGGCTCATAAATAAGCATGGTATTGACCTTTAATTCAGGCCACCCTAAAAGAAGTACTTAAAACCCCCGCCCCAGGTCTCACTAAGCCACACCCCCAACTCCTTCAGGCCACACCCCCTTTCACTCCGCAGCCAACAGAGATTGAAAAAATAAAGGTAAAAATCAACTTCTGTCAGCTGCAGGGATGGGTGGGAGGTTGACTTTCTTCTGCAACAACACACACAAACATTAAATAAAATAGATTAAATCCACCCATGCGAAGCGTCTTGCTAATCCACGCCCCCGACTCTGTCAGGTCACGCCCCCTCCCACTCCGCAGCCAACGGGAATTGAAAAAATGAAGGTAAAAATAAACTTCTGTTTGCTGCAGGGGTGGGAGGGTGAATTTCTCTCTGCAACGACACACAAAAATTTTAGATGAAATAGACTAATTATAGACTACAACCGTTCGAAGCCTTTTGCTAAGCCACGCCCCGTCTGTCAGGCCACGCCCCCTCTCACTCCGCAGCCATTCTGCAACAACACACAGAAACATTAAATGAAATAGATTAAATGCACCTATGCGAAGCGCTTTGCTAAGCCACGCCTGACTCTGTAAGGCCACGCCCCCTCCCACTCCGCAGCCAACAGGGATTGAAAAAATAAAGGTAAAAATCAACTTCTGTCAGCTGCAGGGATGGGTGGGAGGTTGACTTTCTTTCTGCAACGACACACAGAAACATTAAATGAAATAGATTAAATACACCCATGTGAAGCGTCTTGCTAATCCACGCCCCCGACTCTGTCAGATTACGCCCCTCCCACTCCGCAGCCAATGGGGATTGAAAAAATAAAGGTAAAAATAAACTTCTGTTTGCTGCAGGGGTGGGAGGGTGAATTTCTCTCTGCAACGACACACAAAAATTTTAGATAAAATAGACTAATTATAGACTACAACTGTTCGAATCGTCTTGCTAAGTCACGCCCCCAACTCTGTCAGACCACGCCCCCTCTCACTCTGCAGCCATTCTGCAACGACACACAGAAACATTAAATGAAATAGATTAAATCACCTATGCGAAGCGCTTTGTTAAGCCACGCCCCCAACTGTGTCAGGTCATGCCCCCTCCTACTCCGCAGCCAACAGGGATTGATAAAATTGAAGGGAAAAATAAACTGCAGGGGTGGGAGGGTGAATTTCTCTCTGCAATGATACACAAAATTTTAGATGAAATAGACTAATTTTCAGACTACAACCGTTCGAAGCATCTTGATAATCCACACCCCCAACTCTGCCAGGGCCATGCCCCCTCCCACTCCGTAGGCAACGGGGATTGAAAAAAATCAGCTGCAGGGGTGGGAGAGTGAATTTCTCTCTGCAATGACACACAAAAATCGTAGATGAAATTGACTAATTTTAGACTACGACCATTCAGTACTAATAAAAGATGTTTTTTTCCACTGCTAACCATTGCAGGTCCCCATAAATTACCATGTCATTGACCTGTAATTCATGCCACTCTGACCCCCGCCCCAGATCTCGCGAAACCACGCTCCGACTCTGTCAGGCCACGCCCCCTCCCACTCCGCAGCCAACGGGGATTGAAAAAATGAAGGTAAAAATCAACTTCTGTCAGCTGCAGGGGCGGGAGGGAGGTTGGATTTCTTTCTGCAACAACATACAGAAACATTAAATGAAATAGATTAAATATACCCGTGCAAAGCAATGTTTTCTTCCACTGTTACCCATGGTGTGTCCTCATAAATTACCATGGCATCGACCTGTAATTCTGCCCACCATCAAAAGAAGTACTTAAAACCCTGCCCTAGGTCTTTCAATGTCACGCCCCCGACTCAGTCAGGCCATGACCCCTCCCACTCCGCAGCCAATGGAGATTGAACAATTGAAGGTAAAAATCAACATCTGTAAGCTGCAGGGATGGGAGGGAGGATGACTTTCTCTCTGCAAACGACACACAGAAACATTAAATGAAATAGATTAAATATACCCGCGCAAAGCAATGTTTTCTTCCACTGCTACCCATTGTGTTTCTTCAAATTACCATGGCATTAACCTATAATTCAGGCCACCCTGAAATGAAGGACTTAACCCCCCCCCCCCCCCCGTGTCCCATTAAACCACACCCCCTCCCACTCCGCAGCCAATAGGGATTGAAAAAATGAAGGTAAAAATCACCTCCTGTCAGCTGCATTGACTTTCTCTCTGCAACGACACACAGAAACATTAAATGAAATAGATGAAATATACCCAGGCGAAGCCGGGTCTTTCTGCTAGTGTATATATATATATATATATATATATATATATATATTTACACAGTATCTCACAAAAATGAGTAGACCCCTCACATTTTTATAAATATTTTATTATATCTTTTCATGGGACAACACTGAAGATATAACACTTTGATACAATGTACAGTAGTCAAAGTATAGCTTGTATAATGGTGTAAAATTAGTGTGCCCTCAAAATAACTCAACACACATCCACATCTAAACCGCTGGCAACAAAAGTGAATACACCAACTAGCCATTTTCCCTCCCCGGTGTCATATGACTCATTAGTGTTACAAGCCCTCAGGTGTGATAAATTTGGTGTTATCACTCTCACGCTTTCACACTGGAAGTTCAACATGGCCCCTCATGGCAAACAACTCTCTGAGGATCTGAAAAAAAGAATTGTTGCTCTACATGAAGATGACCTAGTCTGTAAGAAGATTGTCAACACCTTGAAAATAAAATGCAGCATGGTGGCCAAGACCATACAGTGGTTTAACAAGACAAGTGAATGATGTAGTATTTGTGTGTAAAAGTATATATTATGATAGCTATGTCACAATTATTCAACCCCTATATAATACTGCTATTTTAAAAGGTTTCTGACAGTTCTTATGGCATAAATTGGAGTTGAAAAATAACTAAGCTTTTTATAACTTTTTGATAATCCTTAATTTGCTTTAGCGGTGATGCATGTATAAAGCCCATCCAAGATGGTATTCAAGGTCAGTTGCAATCATGGGAAAGACAAAAAAGCTTCCACAAAAAATGAAAGAGAAAATTCATCACACCTAAAGGGTATTGGGTATAAAAAGATTTCCCCAAAACATTCCAAGATACATCATTGGGAGCATTTTATGGAAGTTTTAAACTTATGAAATAGCTTTAAACCTGGCTGGCCATGGAAGAATTGCCAAAATTTCATCATGGAACTTAGGACAACTAAGAAAAATCCCTGGTGATTGCAAGACGACTACAGGATAACATGAGGAAGGCTGGTACAAGTGCTTCAGTGGCAACTATAAGACGTGCACTGAAAAAACAAGGATTTCATAGCCATACTCCGCTCTTGACCACATGAAACATAATAAGTCGACTACAATACGCCATGAGAAATTTGGATAAGACTATAGACTATGGACTGATGAAACCAAGGAAGAACTGTTTGGACATATAAACCTGCGGATGTATAGTGTGTGAAAGGCCAGGCTTATGACCAGAAGAATCCCATCCCCATAGTCAAGCATGGAGGTGGGCCATTGATGATGTTGGGCTGTTTTTCTGTGGCAGGAACTAGTAACCTTGATCATGTACCTGGAATCATGGATTCCCAGAAATTCCAGGCCATTTTAAAACCGGGCGTGATGCCTTCTGTTGACAAATTAAACCTTGGTGATCAATAGACTTTCCAGCAAGACTTTTTGGTCTTCTTTATGCTGAAGATAGTTCTTAATGATATTGGCTGTATGTTTGAGGTTGTTCCACTACAGGATAAATTTGGAGCCGATCAGGTGAAGGAGCTGTAAATCTATTGTCCACAGCTGAATGTCCTGCATAAACTTGACATTACACTTGTGTCAGTAGGTTGTCTGGCAGGTGGTAAATAATTGTCAATTCCACTATACACACCAGGACCTCTGGAGTAACAGAGGACTCCATCGGATTGCCTGTATAACAGCAGTAAAGCTATACAGGCAGCTGTGGGTGTGTTTGCATCTGTAACACTCACTGCTGCTGTTATGTTTGATGGGGCTCATGCACACGGCCGTGTGCCAGACAGCCTTTTTTAAGTCCCCAATATACGGGTCCGCAATATACGGGCACCAGCATCACTCAGGTGTGAGTTTTACACAAGTGTGCCATTAGCAAATACATCACGAATGTGGCCTTGAAGCAATATCTAAGTTAAAGATTTAGAGGTGGTAGAAACCTAAGAGCCAAAATGAAGCCTTCGGCACACAATCCCTTGTTCAAATAAGTTAGTTATACATAGGAACAGAGAGAGCAGAGGGAGGTTGAAAAGCTGGCTTCTGCATCTTAGAGTAGGCTGTATTGCGAATTCATTACAATATAGAAGATGGATTCTCCTTAGCAATGTTCAGTTACAATGTTGCTAAGGCGATACCTTAGAAGCAGGTTTTTAATAAAATGACACAAAGTTCAATAATTTTGTTAAGTTGAAAGAATAGTTACTAAACTAAATTTGCGGGAAATTAAAGGGGATCTGTGACCAAATAACTCCATAGTAATTGAAGTAACTTTTTTGATGTGTGCTTACCTGCTGAATCAAATGTAGTTTTCCCCATCCAGATCAGTGGTTCCATTCCAGAGAAATTTTTGATTGTATTATATGCAAATAACCTGCTTGGTGCAACGAGGATGTCACCATTGCAATTTGTTGCACTTAACTATGTGCTCCCATTTGGCAGTTGGCCATCACCTCAAGCATTGAGTAACAAGGCCAAGCAGGGGATATGTGATCCCTCCTGGCCCTGTTTTCTCATGTTTGTGCTGGTGCCTACGGAATTGGCACATACATAGTACAGCCCTGATGCTTACCAGGGCTAAAGTCGTCTGGCATCTCAGGAATCAGCACACTAGCAGTACAGCCTCTATGCCGGCCAGCGCTGCATAGTACAGATGACTTCAGCCCTGGCAAGCATCAGGTCTATACTCTGCAAGAGCCCATTCCTGAAGTACCAGTGCACAAGCGAGAGCACAGGGCCAGCTTAGAATACATCTCTCCTGCCTGGCCCTGTTATTCAAAGCTGGTAGGTGTGTCCAGCAACCAAAGTGAACAGAACTTTAGGTGTAACAAGGTACAACAGTGACACCCTTGTTGCACCAAGCAGGTCAACTGCATATAATAAAAACATCAATATCTTAGGAATGTGGTCACTGATCACGATGGTGAAAACTGAATTTGAATCAGCAGGCATGTACGCATCAGAAAAGTCCTTTGGATTAGTATGGAAGAATGTGGTCACAGATTACCTTTAATGGTGGACACATCTGAACCATAAAAGTGCAATATCTTCTTCATACGGCATTTTTATAGCCTTCCAATAGATTTTTTGACTAGCTAACAGCTATGTGCTTTCCTGTCTTACCCACATTTGGCATGCGATAGAAAGTGGAACTTTCACAAATGTCACTTTGAAACGTAAATAAATCAATAAAATTAAATGTAAAAAAGTTTGAGAAAGACACACAACAGAATGTTAATATATATGACTCTGGGTCAGTACTTTTTACATTTTCTAAATTCTAATCACATACTCATTGCTGATAAAAATGAAAACTCCCAAAATAATTAAAGAGCGACAAGCAGCATGTTGTGTCAGAAGTGCACATCACATGACAAGGCTTCTGATCTGCCGTAGCCGAGTTAAAGGAGGCTCCGGGTCACATACAATAGAATCTGATTAGGCTCCAATTCTGAGACATATCCATAGCTAGAGGAAGAGCAAGATAATAATGACCTGTCACAAACTAACAGGCTGTCAACATGAGGTAATCCTAGATTAAACAGAGCAGATACAGTACCACAAGCTCACAAGATGAAATTGAATCAGCCATCAGACACACGCTTTCAGATTTGGAATAAAATTGTTGTAGGAGACAATTAATTTAAGAGGAGTCGGCAATTTATCCTTCAAAATGCCCATTATTTTAATGATAAAATTAATATCTTGCTATGCTACTCCAGAATGATGAAGAATTCTCAATGGAATATTATTTAGAAAGGAACAGGGAGTGGGTGGAAGTAGAGGAACACGCTGTCCTACGTGAAAAATGTACATGTTATATCAGAATGTCTGGATATAACGATCACAGGCTGTTACAGATAATAGTCTTTTTAGTAGTTTCCTATACGGCAGTTTCGAACATATTTCTGATCACCATTCGCTTATGTAAGCCTGTTATAATGATCGAAAAAAGCATCAGCCCCATTTAAGCCATGTAATTACAAATCTAATCTGCAGTATAAATACTGTACATTTGTTGATTGTTAATTACTCACTTACAGTAACTGCATCCATTTCATTGACTTACTCCAGTTTTAGCACTTATCTCCTCGTCTTCATAGATACTCATTAACAATTAAATGGTTTCGTAGAAAAGTCTATGTATCTGCAGGAAAAAGAGAAACATTGATAGAGGGTTATGCTGGCTATATGCATTACAGAGTATTTTGACGCTGATTTTGGCTAGTTTACACCTCAGAAATCAGCTCCAAGAAATGCCTCAAAACCGCCTCCTATTCATTTCAATAGGAGGCTTTTTTTTTTCACATGGAAAAAAAAAGCAGCATGAAACGGAATCCACAATGAATCTTCCATTTAAATTAGAGATGAGCGAAGCTGCGAAGCGAATCCGAATATTATTTGATTCGCTTCGCTTTTGTACGCATCGCTACGTAGTTTGTCCTCTAAATTATACGCTATTCTACGTATAATTTAGTTACTCTATAAGCTGTTGCGCAGACTCCTCCCTGGTAGTTACTCTACACGCTGTTGCGTACGAATTCTATTCATCGATGCAGACTCCTCCCTAGTAGTTCCACCCCCTTCTCCTGCGCGCAAGGAAGTCGTGGCAAGTCAGCAGAGTAAGATGGTGGCGAGACAGCGAGGTCCTGACTGGGGAAGCATGTTGTGGGCAGACAACCCCTATGAGGTGAAGGAACCGGAGGTGATCTATCTCTCACAGCTCAACAGGAAGTCGGATGAGGTGCCTGCTGAGGTGGTGACTCCACTGGCTGACACGGCGGAGGCGGCAGGAGTTCCCACTCCGCCACGCAAAGACTACTCCTTACGCCAGAATTTGATGGTCCCTGAGGCTGTCACCCGGAACGCCCAGACCCTCTGGGAATATAAAAAGCTGGTGGAGGAGTGGGTGGTGCAAGTTTTGGAGCATCCGCGGTCCGGTGACCCTAAGCTGGAGCGCCGAAGGGGAACCATTATTTGGTTCAACGTGGAGCGGGGAGTCGGTTTCATCGGCGATGAGGAGACGGAGGAGGAATTGTATGTTAACCGCCGTTCGGTTAAGCGGCTGTATCTTCCGCCCGTACGCCACGATCTACATGCAGGGGATTACGTGGAGTATACCCCCATGAAGAGCCTCCAAGGCCCCTTTGCTACTGGGATGAAAGTGTTAAAGCGACCACCTACTCCTGCAGCGCCCCCAGAAGACTGGAGTGAGGAGGCCCAGGCCGCAGAAGAGGCTTGTGACCTTGAGATCTGAAGAGAAATCCCAAGGTCAGGATCAGCCGGAACCCCTTATTCCTGATTTGCCGCCACCGCCACCGATACCACCGATCCTTCATGTGGGACAGATGACCACGAACACTTTCGTGTACCATCCAACTGTGGTACAGTACCACTACCAACTGCCATGCCCATGGCAGTTGCAGGCCGCACAGTCCACCGCTCGTGGAAGACCGTTACCATTACCATTACAGACGGAGATTCTGTCACCTGGTATGCCGGCAGGAGGACCTGGCCACTACAGAGTGATGGGCAGGGCTCAAGTTACCATTGCCTTTGCCAGTGTGACAGCCCAGTCACCAAGAAGACCATCCTTGAGAGGTAGGCAGGGGTCTGCTGCCGCAGCCAGGGCCGCTTAAATGATGAGGCAGGAACGCCCTCTCATGTCATTTAGCTCCAGCAGCAGTGAGGAGGACCTGCTGGCCTTTAAGTAATTCCTGCAGTTTTTATGGGAGCCACAACATGGACTTATCCTGAAGGGTGGGCACTAGTTGGCCCTTGTTTTTAGTTTTGTTGCCCCGCGTTTGTCCTCACCCAGATGGCCATGGATTGTTAGGACTCCCCCCATCAAAAAAAAGTTTTTTTTATCCAAGTTGCGCATACGTGCGCCTCATCCCTTTTTTCCCCCTTTTCAGGTTATTTGGGGAGCCCCTCGAAAGAGGGTTTTTTAAAGGGAACCTTTGCTGCAATTTTTTTACCCATTTGGATTACAACTTTGCCTATGTGGATTACAAATTGCAACTGAGTTTGGGACTCTGCTCCAGTTCTATGAAAAGCGTCAGAAGAAAAGAGACTTAAACGTGTCTGTGAACATACTAGGTAGGTGATATTTAAAATGTTTATATTATACTTATAATAATGTATTTGCACTATTTACCATATATATGTCTCGAATATTCGCTCTGCCTCTGAGGAGTGCACGCCGCGGCCTCTCCTCATACGTGCCTGTGTATTACGTAATCGCTTAGACAATAGTACGCTGAGATTCGTAAGCTATTTGTACGCTCATGCATACGTCTTCTAAGAAGTTGCGTACATTTAGTAAATGAACATTCGTTATTAGTGAGCGAATGTTCGCTAATAGCACATAATAACGTATATTTTGTACGCAAATACAACGAATCTATTCGTCGAATATGCGAATTTTAGGAAAAGTTCGGCAAATGTTCGGCGAATAATTTTTTGAATGATTTGCTCATCTCTAATTTAAATGAATGAAAAATGTCTTTATATGTGTCTGTGCATTTTTTTTTCGCATTTTGTGAAGGGTTCTGCTGTATTAAAGTAAACAAAACTGCATGAAAAATGCACTAAAAACATGCAGATTCCATTCTAAATTTTGTCGGCAGATTTTCAAAATTGTTGTGTGAACACATGTTCTAAGTCTATGATTTTAGCGGGTTTGGCGACCATGTAATGTATATGAGACCTCCCATCTCAGCCCCAACAACAGATAGGTGAGACATGGATCAGGCAAGTTAGATTTCAACTGCCCAATCCTTTTGTTCTTTCTCCCCGCTCTTCACTCACTACATACACATGTTGCTCTGAGCCAAACATGCATAAGTGTGGGAGGTTTGAGAGATATAGCCATCAGACAAAACGTTATCTCATGTGTATGGCCAATCTTAAAGAAGTTTTATGGTTTGTTACCTTTATTACTCCTATCCTCTGGACTGTGATTACATGACCATGTCCATTTACCTCTTCTTTTTTCCTGTCATATTATTTCTATGGGAGTGTCAAAGCAGCAACAGAGGCAGTGATAGGAGTGGGAGGAGCTACAAACTAGCTTGATGTTGTTAGGGGCGGTCCTGGAGCTGTGACAGAGAAGGGAGAAGTGCATTATGGGTTTGCTTGGACACAGCAGCAGGAAGTGCTATATACAGAATGGAAACAAACCAGGGATGTTATACAGACATGTCTACTCTCCTCTGAGTTCAATTGACACCATGCTTAGGTGAGCTCCAACATCTTCTGACACAACAGTCCAAATAGAAATAAAAGATCCATTCCTGTTCTTTGCTACTCTTATTGAATTTTTAAAATAGTTTTATTGCACTTCTAATCCCACTTGTAATTGGTCCAAATACCTGATGTGTTCAAAATCACAGTCCACCCCAATTACACATATCACAGTTGAAGTTCCGGTTGCTCTGCTGACATCCCTAACTTCTGGGATCTGCTGTTCTCGGCACTTTACTCCAACTAGCCCCTTATAGAGCATATCCCATGATTATTGTAAAAAATGAAAATCAGATATCATATAGTACATGACAATATCTTTCTAACAAAGCTAGAACCAGGCCTCTACCTCACGTGATCCAGAGATCTCCCCATTCATTGTTTTGCTAGATTTATATCAAGCTGGAAGCTCAAAGGGAGTGTCTTTTCTTCTGAAGCTCTGGGGGCGTGTCCCTGCTCTCTCTATTACAGCTCAGGAGGCGTGTGTCAGCTCTCCCTATCACAGCTCAGGAGACATGTCTCAGCTCTCCCTATCACAGCTCAAGAGGCATGTCTCAGCTCTCCCTATCTGTTCAGGAGGCAGTTGAAGGATGAAACTGAGCATGTGTGGCCATCTCAGTGAGCTGGACAAAGAAATAAGAAAAAGAACAAACAGCAGGTGGCGCTATACATTATTTTTTATTGAATAACTCAGTGGCTGTAGTAAATTTTTAATTACATGCAATTACAAAGGTTTTCAGATCCAGGTGCTGGTTTTAAAACTGTAGAATATTTTTCATGGCAATACCCTTTAATGCTTTTCACCAGCAGCTGTACCAGTGTTAGCTGTACCTGCTAGTGCAGTGCCTCCTTAAGACTTCTCCCATATTTTGGGACTTCTATTCTGCAGTCCTGTGGTCCATGTGCAGTACAGATGCCAAATGTGCATGAGGGAAATGCTGCTCCTGCCTAAGATTATTGCCCTGATGTATGTGACTTCAATAATAATAATAATAATAATATTTTTCTTTATAGCGCCACAATATTTTGCATCGCTTTACAAAGGGTTCACGCACAAAACAAAAGACATAACAATATATGTAGCTAATATAAAATTTAAAACACTAAGAGTGAGGGCCCTGCTTGTAAGGGCTTACAATCTATGAGGAAATGATGGTGTCTATGAAAACAGGCTATAGGGAGTGATCCTACAGAGTGACCAGCAGTGTTGCGAATGGATAAAATTCAAAAGTCTATTTTTTCCACTGATACTGCCACATAGTATTTTCAAAATTTGCCCTGGATAACCCCTTTAATTTCTAGGTTAAGCACAACTTTAAAGAGTTTGTTTAGGGCTTGGTGTCTTTAGATATTTTTACTTAATGAGTGTGTTCATTTGGAGGATTATTGAATCCTTGCAGGTACATGATAAACCATTTGGGGGCTGAGCTTCAATACCAGACACAGCCCATGGACAAGAGTGGTGATGTTATTAGGAAAAAATACAGACCTTTTTATCAAACCTTATTTTCACAAGCTATATCTGTTACTTCAAATGCATCTTGGGTGGAATACACAATATTGAACAATATTTTATCTAACGTGATACACAAACTTAAAAGCTTGAAAATGATTAATATTTCATATAACTTGAGGGTTATTTATCAGCGCTTGCTAAAAATCCAATTGTAGCATATTGCATTATATTTATCAAAGAGAAAAATACCACTACTTTCAATTAAGCCATGTTTCTGTGGTCTGTGGTAGTGAAAAAATGTGATGAGTGCCCTGGAGAGGGGCTGAATATATCAAGGCAAACAAATGTTTTTGTGTACAGTATACTGCTCTATTTTCAGTTACAGTTTTCTACATTTTGGCAAAGACACTAGTTCAGTTCTAGGGAATATTGAGCTATAAACAAAATCGAAAAAAGAAGATATTTATGCAGCAAATGTTTTCTTCATTTGTCCTTTCATCCACATCATAACTTATACATTCTTGCTCTACTAATCTGCTCTTTTGTACAGCATATACACTTTAAAGTGTAACTACTGTTCTATCTTACTTTCTCTTTTCTTTGCGTAATGTATAGGGGCAGTGATGTTAACCATTTTTGTAATATACAGGGTGGGTCATTTATATGGATACACCTAAATAAAATGGGAATGGTTGGTGATATTAACTTCCTGTTTGTGGCACATTAGTATATGGGAGGGGGGAAACTTTTCAAGATTGGTGGTGACCATGGCGGCCATTTTGAAGTCGTCCATTTTGGATCCAACTTTAGTTTTTTCAATGGGAAGAGGGTCATGTGACACATCAAACTTATTGAGAATTTCACAAGAAAAACAATGGTGTGCTTGATTTTAACTTAACTTTATTCTTTCATGAGTTATTTACAAGTTTCTGACAACTTATAAAATGTGTTCAAAGTGCTGCCCATTGTGTTGGATTGTCAATGCAACCCTCTTCTCCCACTCTTCACACACTGATAGCAACACTGCAGAAGAAATGCTAGCACAGGCTTCCAGTATCCATAGTTTCAGGTGCTGCACATCTCGTATCTTCACAGCATATACAATTGCCTTCAGATGACCCCAAAGATAAAAGTCTAAGGGGGTCAGATCGGGAGACCTTGGGGCCATTCAACTGCTACATGATTATGTGTTTTCCTCTTTATGCACTGAAGCTGGCACGTTCCCTGAGTTTTTCCAGCAAGATGGTGCACCACCACATTATGGGTGTGAGGTCTGAGCATTTCTAGATGAACATTTACCTGGAAAGTGGATTGGTCGTCGTGGGTAAGTTGAATGGCTCCCAAGGTCTCCCGATCTGACCCCCTTAGACTTTTATCTTTGGGGTCATCTGAAGGCATTTGTCTATGCTGTGAAGATACGAGATGTGCAGCACCTGAAACTACGGATACTGGAAGCCTGTGCTAGCACTTCTTCTGCGGTGCTGCTATCAGTGTGTGAAGAGTGGGAGAAGAGGGTTGCATTGACAATCCAACACAATGGGCAGCACTTTGAACACATTTTATAAGTGGTCAGAAACTTGTAAATAACTAATGAAAGAATAAAGTTACGTTGAAACCAAGCACACCATTATTTTTCTTGTGAAATTCTCAATAAGTTTGATGTGTCACATGACCCTCTTCCCATTGAAAAAACTAAAGTTGGATCCAAAATGGACGACTTTAAAATGGCCGCCATGGTCACCACCCATCTTGAAAAGTTTTCCCCCTCCCATATACTAATGTGCCGCAAACAGGAATTTAATATCACCAACCATTCCCATTTTATTTTGGTGTATCCATATAAATGGCCCACTCTGTACTTTAATTACTGAAATCGTACATTTCTATTTAAAAAATAGCTCTAAAGTGGCCCTTTTTGAGCCTTAGCAACGCTCCTCTGTCTTCTGTTTACATAACACAGTCAATGTTGCGCAAGTCTCCCCTGTTATGTAAACAGAAGACTGGGGAGCATTTCTAAGGCTCAAAATGGGCAACTTTAGAGCTATGTTTCTAATAGAAATGTATGATTTCAATAATTAAAGTATATTTTTAAAAAATGGTTAACATCACTGCCCCTATACATTACACAAATAAAAATAGAATGGCAGTTCCACTTTAACACATGACTGTCATTTGAAATGCTACAGTAGAATCCCACAATGACTGTGGTATGAAGAAGGTGACAGTGGAGCCTGACAGAATGTCATTTTCATTGATAGGACCCCATTTCTCATACAGGATATGAAGGATTTTATAAGGCATGGCCTATGATCAAGATAGGCCATCAATATCTGATTGACACTCCACACCGCAGCCAAACAGTCATTCTGCAGTAGCTCTGACAGCGGAAGTTATAAATTTGTTATCGCTAAAATCATACAAAATAATGTATTGTTAGCACACAGTGAGCGGTGTTAAAACCAAAAACATGGCTGCATTGAGGCTTTTTTTTTTTTTATTTCATCACATAAACAATTGTTTTTACACTTTTTAAACACATGATTTGGTGCCATTAAAAAATGCAACTTGTTCCACAAAAAATAAGCCCTGGTACGGCTATGTTAACAGAAAAGTAAAAAAGTAATGGCTCCTGAAAGAGAGGAAGAAAGAATAAATGAAAATGCAAAAGTGAAAATTGGTCTCACCCTTAGGGCTCATGCACACAAACGTATTTTGTTTCTGTGTCCGTTCTGTTTTTCTGTCTTTGCGGCCCGCTTGCGGAACCATTCACTTCAATGGGTCCGCAAAAAAAAAAAACCTAAATGACTCTGTGTGTATTCCGTTTCCATATGTCCGCATGGCCATTCCGCAAAAAAGATCAGGATAGGCATTGTTACAATGGATCCGCAATACGGATGGCACACGGATGTCATCCATTTTTCTTTTGTGGATCTGTTTTGCAGAACGCAAAATGTATACGGTCGTGTGCATGAGCCCGTAAGGGGTTAACGAAAATGAGAAAATAGAAGTGTCAATAATTATGCAGTACACAGTATATGGCCTCCTGTATCAATTTTGCAGTCTGCAAATTACAGATGTGCAAAATACTGATGCAGTCTGTGTGCATCCTGCACTTTCATCTGGCTCCAAAGTAGAAATACCTATTCTTGTCTGCAAAATGGACAAGAATAGGACATGTTCTATCAGTTGCAGCATGTCCTCATGGATATGGACAGCACACGGACGACGGATCCGTGTGCTGTCCACATTTTTTGTGGCCCTATTGAAATAAATGGGTCCGCATTTGATCAGCAAAAAATGTGGATCGGATGTGGAAGGAAAATACGATAATAATAGAGGTAATAAAAATAAAGGGTCAAATTCATTATCAAAACATGAACTATATGTTATGGCAGTACATAACTACGGTAGTATAAACTATGATGTACACAAATAACGTAACATTCATGCATTTACAGAAAAGGGAATCGCAAATATAAAAATACTGCAACAGAAATGGAGTTTCAGAGAAAAAGAAAAGCCTCCATGCAAATGAGGCTCTAAACAGACACTGACAAATGCAGTACTTTGTCACGTCTCAAATGAATTATGAGAACAGAAACCATTGAAATAGAATGGTAGGACAGCTTGAGACAGCAGGCACAGATGGGGGAGATGGATCAATGAGATCAGGAAGTTTATAAGGGATATACTGCTGTATATTGGAACAATACATATATGCAACATAATAACCAAATATACAAAGCATATAATGTACCAACTCTTGATAGAACACAAGACTCATGTCAATATCCACTAAGCACAAATATTTAATTGTACTACAACCTTAGGCTGCTTTCACACTTGTAGAGGATCTCAATACCCAGTGGCGCAGCTACAACTGACTGGGCCCCACAGCAAATTTTTGTACGGGTCCTCCCCTCCCCCATGGCCCTCCTGGCATCACATTTGTGCATATGTAACAGTGGGTTCACATCACGTTTTTCCTATCTATAGCCTACCATATATAAATATGTAGCAAACCACGTTTTTGTATCCTGCAGAGTCCAGTAAAAAATGGATACGTTAACATGTATGGTGAACGGACTCCACTGTACGGATCAGTCTGAGGCATCTGTTAATGTATACATTAAACTGATGGCAAAAATGTGATGTAAACCCAGCCTTAGTGCCAGAATAAGCACCAGTACACAGCGGAGCAGTGGGGCAGAGAGGGAAGGCCGCCATGTTCTGACAGAGCACAGCCCGGTTCTGGTGGTGAGGGGTGAGGACTGCTTTACCCACGGATCATTTATCTATTGAGAAATACAGGTCACAGTATAATATACTAGAATCAATATATTATAAAAATATTAGCCCTACCCTGGAATAGTAAGACAATTAGGGGGTCATTTATTAACCAGAAATATGCCTATATTAGGTGTATTTCTGACACAGACTTTGGCACACAGGTCCTTTACACCTCAATCTGCAACTTTTCCCCGCTCATGCCAGGTCTAAAAAAGGTGGCCTGGGCAGGGAAGGGGATAGATTTATTGCCAAACAATTATTCGATGACACCGCCATATAGTAACTGGATAACACTGCCATACAGTGACCGGATAGCACCCCCATACAGTTACCGGATAACACCGCTATACAGTGATTGCATAACAGCACCATATGGTCACCGGATAACAGCTCCATACAGTGACCGGATAGCACCGTCATACAGGGACTGGATAACGCCGCCATACACTAGATAACACCTCCATACAGTGACCGAAAGGGTATAACAGGGCACAGTACAGGGAATGACTAGGGGCACTGTACAGGGTATGGTAAGAGGGCACAATGCAGGGTATAATAACGGGGTGGGGGGCACAATATGGGGTGGGGGGCACAGTTACATGACCCTGTGACGTTAGAAGGTCCTTATGGTGCATGCGTTTAGACACCATCATAATGAGAGGCAGAGGAGTGAGACAGGGGCCTGGGGCCCTTGATGGACAGGAGGGGTGGACACAACAAGTAGGTGGAAGGGGCTTTGAGGGGCATTCATACAAGAAGTAGGGGGCAGGAGTTCTGTGCAGGGCAGCAATAGGAGATTGAATTGTGGAAAAGGAGCTCTCCATACATGAGGGAGGACAGGAGGGGGGCAGGTGTCATAGAGGCAAACTGCTTCATGAGGCGGTAAAGCAACCCAATAGCATGAAGCTGCTGGTCTACAGCATCCAGCAGAAGTTGGAAAAGTTCCCTGATCCCCCCTTCTGTCCCACAGGGAAGATATAGCCACAGTGCAGACTCACTTACAGGCTGTCTGCATCTCTTTACACTGCTGCTCTGCTGGGATCTCTCTCCTCCTGCTGCCTGAGGAGGGATCTCTCTCCTCCTCAGGCAGCACGTCCTATGTAGAGGGGGGTGTCTAAAGCTGGTAAGCCATGTCCTGCTCTGCTGGAGTGAAGAGGGGGCATGTCTGAAGCTCCACAGCACAGGAACTTGAAAGGGAGGGCAGCAGCAGCCGGCCTCTGAATGCTGTCGATGCTCCCTTGCTCTAGTCTGATTCTGCAGCCCTGCTACTGCTCCCGGGCCCCTTCTGCCCTCGGGCCCCGAAGCAGTGGCTTCCCCTGCTTCCCCTTTAGCTACGCCCCTGTCAATAACTGAATAAAATGGATCAGTTTTGACTTTGCACATCAGGATGCATCTGTCCCGTTAGGATGCGGTTGTGTGAAATCAAAACGGAAAAAAATGGATCCGTCACTAAATACGTTGGGTGACAATCTGGTTTTTCAGCCTCCATTAAAAAAAATGGATCCGTCACCATTGACTTACATTGTTTTCAGTGCCTGATCCACTTTTTTCCGTTTTTATGACCGGCACAAAAGCTTTCAGCGGTTTTATGTCCAGTCACAAAACGGAATGCTGATGGAATGGGAGACATACTGGTGCATCCTGAACATATCTCTTTCCATTCAGAATGCATGAGGACTCAACGGAAACATACTTACCTAATCTCAATACTGGTCAACAACAAAATTGTGAAAGTAGCCTCCCTTAACGAAGAGCCTGTTTTTGCTCTGGACACCTTTGTATCCATTTTTTTATTGAGTTGCATCTTTGTTATTATCTCTTCTGTCCTGAATAATCTTTTAAGCTGGCATCAGAAGATCTATCACATCTCCTGACATTGTCGGCTTCACTAAATAATTGCACTCCCAATGTAAAAACAATTATAGAGTATCTTTTTATTTAGCTTTCATTAGTTATGTTCTTCCAGTATTTCTACTAGAAGTTTACCAATGAGTCTGTGACTATTACCAGTTGGGGGGTTTCAGTGCACAGTCTGACACCATCGAATCAGTGGTGTCATTATCGGAATGTGCAGGGACACCCCAACCAAAACTGGTAACACTCCATTGCAGAGTCATTGATAAACTTCTAGTAGCAATAACCGAGGAGTGGAACAGTGCAGAGTTATAAGAATAGATGCTCCAGAATTGTTATTGCATGGAAAATGCAATTAGTTACTAAAACGGACCTGTCTCAAGACATGATAAAACTCTTCAAAGAAGTTGTTCACCTTTGGGGGGCATTTCTGCCAGACCTCCCCTCATGTTGCTGGACCTGCAGAGAGAAGTATAATTACCTGCTCCCCGCTGCTGGGTTCCAGCTACTTTGGTCTCCGCTTTTTGACATCTTGTTTGATGTAGGTAACCTGGCCCCTGCAGCCAATAACTGGCTGCAGTGGTTACGTGTTTCCCATGTGTCAGATGACTCAGTGGCAAGACACATGAGGGACATGTCACCGCTGCAGCCATCAAACAGAATGTACACACACAGGTATAGGAGCGGGGCAGCAGGGAGCTAAGAAGCTGGAACCCACCGGCAGGCAGTAGGTTAGTATGTTTCCCTTGCAGGCCTGGCGACTTGGGTCATGCTGTGAGAAAGACCACCTGAAGATAAACAAGTTTATTTTACTTGGTTGTGAAGATTATTCAGGAGACCAAAGATTAGGGTTACAGACTGAGCCATCAGGGAGTTTGCCTGATGGATTTCACACTTAATGGGACTGAGCAGTCTGCATTGTATGTGAATATACACTCACCGGCCACTTTATTAGGTACACCTGTCCAACTGCTCGTTAACACTTAATTTCTAATCAGCCAATCACATGGCGGCAACTCAGTGCATTTAGGCATGTAGACATGGTCAAGACAATCTCCTGCAGTTCAAACCGAGCATCAGTATGGGGAAGAAAGGTGATTTGAGTGCCTTTGAACGTGGCATGGTTGTTGGTGCCAGAAGGGCTGGTCTGAGTATTTCAGAAACTGCTGATCTACTGGGATTTTCACGCACAACCATCTCTAGGGTTTACAGAGAATGGTCCGAAAAAGAAAAAACATCCAGTGAGCGGCAGTTCTGTGGGCGGAAATGCCTTGTTGATGCCAGAGGTCAGAGGAGAATGGGCAGACTGGTTCGAGCTGATAGAAAGGCAACAGTGACTCAAATTGCCACCCGTTACAACCAAAGTAGGCAGAAGAGCATCTCTGAACGCACAGTACGTCGAACTTTGAGGCAGATGGGCTACAGCAGCAGAAGACCACACCGGGTGCCACTCCTTTCAGCTAAGAACAGGAAACTGAGGCTACAATTTGCACAAGCTCATCGAAATTGGACAGTAGAAGATTGGAAAAACGTTGCCTGGTCTGATGAGTCTCGATTTCTGCTGCGACATTCGGATGGTAGGGTCAGAATTTGGCGTCAACAACATGAAAGCATGGATCCATCCTGCCTTGTACGGTTCAAGCTGGTGGTGGTGGTGTCATGGTGTGGGAAATATTTTCTTGGCACTCTTTGGGCCCCTTGGTACCAATTGAGCATCGTTGCAACGCCACAGCCTACCTGAGTATTGTTGCTGACCATGTCCATCCCTTTATGACCACAATGTACCCAACATCTGATGGCTACTTTCAGCAGGATAATGCGCCATGTCATAAAGCTGGAATCATCTCAGACTGGTTTCTTGAACATGACAATGAGTTCACTGTACTCAAATGGCCTCCACAGTCACCAGATCTCAATCCAATAGAGCATCTTTGGGATGTGGTGGAACTGGAGATTCGCATCATGGATGTGCAGCCGACAAATCTGCGGCAACTGTGTGATGCCATCATGTCAATATGGACCAAAATCTCTGAGGAATGCTTCCAGCACCTTGTTGAATCTATGCCACGAAGAATTGAGGCAGTTCTGAAGGCAAAAGGGGGTCCAACCCGTTACTAGCATGGTGTACCTAATAAAGTGGCCAGTGAGTGTATACAGGCTGTAGAAGGCACCATTTTTTATTAGAACCATTTGTAAAACTCCATCTACAAAGAAATTTGAGATCACAGTTAACGTTATCCCTTTCACTACATGGGGTGAAATCCACATCAAAATTAGTGACAAAATATGCATGCAGCACATGGATTTTGCAGTGGATTCAAGTTAAATCCGTTGCAGAAATTATCTGATATTTTTGGGTGTAGGGTGCATTGAATCTAAAATCAATATGAATAAAGATGGACCCTTAACCCATAGTTTACCATAGTAGTGCCTTGGTGTTCATTTTAATGGGATGAATACAAAAAATCAATTTCCAATAAGTTTCTGATCTTATTGTAGCCAATACACTTTGATTCCTACATTTATAGGATACCCATGCTACTCTTATTCTGGGGATATGGAACGTGTTTGCCCATGGTTTGTTCCAAATTTCAAAAAGTATTTTAGCAAGTGTGTGGAATCTATTTTGGTGAAAGCACATAAACTACTTTACCCCAGTTATGTGGTAGTAAAAAAATGTATACCAAAGATGTCTGGTGGTCATATGCAAGGACATACTGTAGTGGAGGGCCATGATGCTTTAGTAGGAAAAGAACCAAACTCAAGGTCATTTTAGCGATATGGCCCCTCTATCCTATTCACTGGGCATTAACACTGGAAACTGCAGACAAAAGGGAGAGATTTATCAAAACTGATGTAAAGGAAAACTTACCTATAGCAACTAGGAATGAGCAAAGTGAGATCCATCTCCGTGCATCATTAAAATGTATGGCCTCCGACAAGGCGAAGTGAGTTATTCCCGAAGTCTTACAAGACTTTGGTGAATAACTACAGTATTTAATTTTTAAACTGAAGGACCATTTTAAAGCTTGGTTCCGAACTTGGCTTCGGTTCTGACTAGTACCTCGGAACTTAAGCCGAGTTCAGATCCAAGTTTTGAAAGGGTTTTTCAGTTTAAAAATCAAATACCGAAGTTATTTACCGAAGTCTTACAAGACTTCGGGAATAACTCACTTTGCCTCGTCGGAGGCCTTTCATTATAATGCTGTACAAAGATGGATCTCCATACAGCATCAAACCGAACTTTTGAGCGAAGCAACTTTGGATCTAGGATCCGAAGCTCACTTCCCTCATTCCTAAAAGATTTCATTGTTCACAGCTGCTTTCGAAAATAAAAGGTACATCTGATTGGTTGCTAATGGCAACTAAGACAATTTTACAGTACCCCAGTTATGATAAATCTGCCTCAAAGTTTCAGTTCCATGTAATAAAAATTTACTTACATTAGTGAGTGCAACTGCATCCTCGAAACAGCCCCTCCCCCCAAAGGGTCAATTGGGGGACAGAAAAAAAGCAGTTCCTGATTCTGTGACATCACATGGTAAATCACATGATCTCTCTTAGCCATTCAGAAGCTGTGTAAATGTGACTGGATCATATGATCCGTTTCAGAACAACTGATTGGCTAAGGCTACTTTCACATCTGCCTTTTTGCTGAATCCTCAAACCATTTGTAAGTTAATAGGCGCCAGATCTGTTTTCTTTTGTGAACAGTATCCCATTGCTTGCAGCGGTTTTCTGTCCGGCATTAGAACACAAACAAACAAAACGGAATGCATTCTGGTGCACCCAATTCCGTTCCACTCTGTTGTGTCCCCATTGACAATGATTGGGAACAAAACGGAAGCATTTTCCTCTAGTTTTCAGATCCTATGACGGATCTCAGTTCCTGGAAAGGATAAGGGTACTTTCACACCAGCGTTTTTGCTGGATTCGGCAGGGTTCAGCAAAAACACTTCCGTTACTGATAATACAACCATCTGCATCCGTTATGAATCAATACATGGTTGTATTATCTTTAACATTTCTGGGACGGATCCATCATTAACTCCATTGAAAGTCAATAGAGGATGGATCAGTTTTCTATTGTGTCAGACAAAACGGATCCATCCCCATTGACTTGCATTGTGGGTCATGACGGATCTGTCTTGCTCCAGATCCCCAGGACAGAAAGCAAAATACAACAAGTTGCAGTTTGCTCTCTGGTCTGGGGACGCAACTAAACTGAACGGAATGCATTTTGAAGCACTCCATTCTATTCAGTTCAGTTTTGTCCCCATTGACAATGAATGGGGACAAAACTGAAGCGTTTTTTTCCAGTATTGAGCCCCTATGACAGAACTCAATACCGGAAAACTCTAACGCTAGTGTGAAAGTAGCCTAACACTGATTTGAAAGTAGCCTAAGAAGAATCATATGAAGCACCATGTGACATCACAGAACTAGAAAGTGCTTTCTTTTCAGCCCCGTTTGGCTCTTCGAGGGACTGTTTCGTTAGTGTAATTCAGTTTATTACAAGTTTATTAGGGAATCACACTGATGTTCGCTTCATAAATTTCATATTGACAGGTTCTCTTTAAATAAATTAGAAATTCAAAATATAAATATCTGCCCTGTTACCACAGATAGCCGTTTCATATTTCAAATTATATTTCAAGTCTAACAATGTTGAATTGTAGCAGGAGACAAATTGTGGTGGGGCTCTTAGGTACGATTGATCTTATCAATGTAAAATACCAGATGTTCTCTCCGACTCCCTGCATAATTAATTGATCACAAGTTTGATAAATTAGGACAATAGCATGTTTACTACTTATTCGGGTAAGTATCTGTACGCCAGCGCACCGTATACCTAAGAGCCAACTGACATCAGCTGAGAATGAATTGTCAGCTATAGATTAATATGAAACGAAACAGCATGATAAAAGTCCTGCACAGATGGTGATTCACATCATTAATGAAAAAAGTGAATTTTTCTCTTTTTTGGGACTGGTGTAGTTTGGATGACCTTCAAATCGCAATACGTTGGATGTAGAATTAAATTCAGAACCAACTGTGAAAGCAAAATCTAGGCCTTGATCTTTACAATCTGTTAGATTACAGGTGACAAGGCAAGAATGCTTGTTTGAAAAATTGCAGGATGTCTAAATGTTCAAATATATTCTCTGGAAATAATTTGCACGTAAATGAAAATAATCATCAAAACATAAAAAACCCTAGGAATATTCTGTTCAGTATCCGATTACACTAATACTTGAGTGCTTACCTAAATATCAAGGTCTAAATGTATAACCAAAGAGATGACTATGACTATCATCTGACCCCAAAAAATTTGACTACAGTAAATGATAGCAAAAGCTGACAGTTCTCTGAGAATAGAGCAATGCTTTGCAATTTGCAGCACTCCTTGAAGTGCAAGGCCGGCAATTAAAATCGTAAGTGCTCCTGAAATGCAGTTAATTAACTGAAACCAAGTGTATTATGGATATAGTGGTTGGTAAGGCGACCATGAGCTTTAACCCCATAAGAACACAGCTGATTTGGGCTTTAAAGGCGATATACACCCATGGGCGTTTTCTTATGATTTTACTCATTTTGGGCTACAAATCATTTTTTCAAATTTTCCTTGTTTTAGCCATTCCTGAGATGGGTTAAGAATGAGTTTGTTGGCAAGCTGTCACAGTCTGCTTTTTTATTTTTTAATCTAATCTTTTGACCCCATAAACTCTTAATGAAGCCATATTCATATTAGTTCGATAAGAATTAAGCTATAATGAGTGTTTATGAGATCGGAGGTAAGAGCTACACATGAGCCATCAGCTGATGGGATTCAAAGAAAACAGACTGTGACACCTTGCATACAGACTGATTTTTAACCCTTGTATCTCAGGAACAGCTGAACAACTGAAAAATTGGAAAAAAAAATGATTTTTAGCCCATAATGGGTAAAATGCAATCATAAAAAAATTCCTAAAGGTGTCCATAGCCTTTCAAGACACAGAAATGTTTCATGATAGTTTCTCTCACTACTGTGTTCTGAGAGCCAATGCTTTTTAATTTTCCATTTTTGTTGCCACATTAGTTATTGTGTTTTTGGCGGATGAGTTGCATTATCTTGATGGCACCATTTTGTGATTTATATAATGTACAAGCAGAATGAGCCAGTTTTGCGCTTATATTTCCACTATTTCATTTAATGTTTGTGTGTAGTTAAAATATATCAACAGTATCCCCCATAACAGTGACCTCTAGAGTGCCCCACCCCATTAACAGTGATCTCTAGTGCCCCACCCCCTTAACAGTGTCCTCCATAGCATCCCACCCCCTTAACATTGACATCCACAGCGGCTCGTCCCCCTAACAGTGACTTCTGCAGTGCACCACCCCCTTAGCAGTGATCTTCACAGTGCCCGGTTCCCTTAACAGTGGCATCCACAGTGGCCTCCCCCCTTAAAAGTGACCCCCCCACACAGCACCTTGCCCCTTTAAAATATGACCTCCATAGTACCCTGAATCTTTAACAGTGACCTCCACAGTGGCCTGCCCCTTAACAGTAAACCCCCTTGGCACCCGGCTCCCTTAAAATGTGACCTCCACAGCACCCCATCCCCTTAACAGTGACCTTCACAGCACCCCACCACTTAACAGTGACCTGCACAGCACCCCACCCCCTTAGTAGTGACCTCCACAGCACCCTGCTCCCTTAACAGTGACATCCACAGTGGCCTCCCCTTAACAGTGACCCCCTCACAGCACCTTGCCCCCTTAAAATATGACCTCCATAGTAACCTGTCTCTTTAACAGTGACCTCCACAGTGGCCTGCCCCCTTAACAGTAAACCCCCCATGGCACCCCGATCCCTTAAAATGTGACCACCACAGCACCCCATCCCCTTAACAGTGACCTTCACAGCACCCCACCCCCTTAACAGTGACTTCCACAACATGCCACCCCTTAACATTGACCTCCACAGTGGCCTTCCTCCTTAACAGTAACCTGCACAGTGCCATACCCTCTTAAAATATGACCTCCACAGCACCTGACACCCTTAACAATTACCTCCACTGTGGCCCACCCAATTAACACTTACTGCCCACAGCGCCCCACCCCTTAACTGTGAACACCACAGTGACCCACTCCTTAACTGTGACCTCCACAGAAGCCTGCCCCATAACATTGACCTCCACAGCACCTGCCACCTGAACTAAGAACTCGACAGCTCCCTGCCTCTTAACATAGACCTCCACAGAGCCCCACCTGTTAACACTGATGGTCCACAGAGGTCTTCCTCTTAACAATAACATTTACTGTGGCCAGCCCCCTTTGACAGTGACCTCCACAGCACCCTACACCCTTAACAGTGACCTCACAGCACCCAGCCCCATAACTGTGACCTCCACAGCCCCTTCCCCTTTACAGCGACCCCCATAGACGCCTTCCTCTTAATAGTGACTTCCACAGAGGCTCACCCCCCCAACAATGATATTTACAGTGGCTAACCCCCTTAACAGTGACCTCCACAGCACCCACCCTCTCAACAGTGACCTCCACTGTGCCCTTCCCCATAACAGTGACCTCCACAGCACCCACCCCCTTAACTGTGACCTCCCCAGCACTTTGCCCCTTAACATTGACTTCTACAGGGCCCACCCCTTTTACTGTGGCCTCCACAACAGCCCATCCCTTTAACTGTGACCTCCACAGCACCCCATCCCCTTAACTGTGACCTATAGCACCGAATAAAAATAGCCAGGTTGTAATGGAAAACTGGTGTAAAACTGTGTGTATATGTGACCCAATAAGGGTCATGTGACTGTATGTATGGCAGTTAGGATATGAGTGAAAGACCTGCAAGCTTCTATTGGCTAATAGAGGTCACGTGATGGTGCCATATTTAAATTTTTTGGGAATATCTCAAGAACCATATGTCCTAGATAGCTGAGACCTGGTCTATAACCTTCCGGGACACTTAATTTACCTACAGTATATACCAAATTTGGTGCACTCATTTGGTCATTCACAAATAATAGACAGACAGACAGACAGATATTCATTCATTTAAAGATATATATATTTCTACCCTATCCCTATGCATGACACTTAAATGTCTGGTTAAGAGGTCTAACCAGGACTGGAAGAAAATAATCTGTTTTTTTTCCCAAGGCACAGTACCATGTATGTTTATACAGTATTATTCAATTCTAATTATATAAACCCATAGTCATCCCACATTAGCACAATTCGTACTATATCTGTCAATGCTAGAAGATTTTAATATTTTAATTGAAAAATTCTACAGCAGTTAATTTATATTTTATGTACATAAACATTCATCCAGAAAATATTTCTGATTTAACAGGATCATCGCTACTTAATGTGCCATGAAAAATTAAAATTTATATTTCATTTTTATTAGCGATAATAATTGTGTGACACAGTTTACTGGATGAACAGTCCATTGATTAGTCCTCAACGAATGAATGTTCACTCATCATAAATTATGTACTTTACTGTGTATGAGATCCATGCCAAAGTATTTTTATAATCTGTGCAAAAAAATTAATTTTGATATTTTACCTTTACTAATATATTGTGACTGTCACTAATATGACATATTTGTATTTTTTAGTTTAAAGTAAAGAAATAAAGAAGTGTGTCTGAGTTCATAAAAGCAGATTAAAATTATTACTAAGAGGTCTGGTTTCCTCCAAACATAACGCTTAGAATTGAGGTAAAAAACTTCAATCTGGTTGGGCTGCTTATAGTGACTATGACTCTTCCACTGAGTCGTCAGTGACTCACACCTCATGACCTCATAGTCCCTCATATGTCACGCGAGGTCGGCGTCGCGCTCCCTCTGCACGACGTCACCAGACCTCTCCGCCCCCCTAGAGACGAGCAATAGGGAATTGAAGTGCTGGTCTTGTCAGCCAGCACTTCATGAGTTAATTCTCTGTTGGGGTTTAGCCATGTGGTGCTGATCACACCACATGGCTACTTTACATATTGTTTTGACAGCTTGCTCCGCCTCAGGTCATGTGATGCTGGCCACATCACATGATCCTGGGCGGGCTATTTAAAGATGGCAACTGCCTCACTCAGATGCCTGTGATTAGTTACTCCTTTGATCAGTGCTTGTGCGACCTTTGTTTGGATTGTTACTTGGATATTGGACTTGGATTTTGGACTTTGACTTCTCTCTTGCTTCACCCCTGGTATTTACGTGACCTCCTGTGTTTGACCCGGCTTGCTGACTACTCTTCCATTGTGTTCGTTCTGTCTGTGTTTTGTCCGTCCCCGTGTTCCCTTTCCCTTCCTGCGCACTTATCCAGTGTAGGGACCGTCTTCGTGGTTGTCCGCGGCTGCCTAGGGCCGACTGAGGCAAGTAGGCAGGGAAAGAAGGAGGGGTTCAGTCCAGGGCTCACCACCCTTGTATCCCCTCGTGACAGAATCACAGGCCTTATCTCATGGAGCAGTTGCGGGCTCTCACGGACCAGGTTCAAGGAATGGCTCAAGCGATCCAGGATCTGGCCGAGAGGCTCCAACACCAGGAGCAGATTCAATCCGCACCAGTAGTGGCTCCCTCCACATCCAATCCCATCGTGGAGCCCCATGTTAAGCTGCCGGATCGATTTTCAGGGAACCGGAAGGCCTTCCGTTCCTTTAAGGAGAGTGTAAAATTATATTTTCGCTTACGCCCCCACTCCTCGGGTTCCGAGCAGCAGCGGGTGGGAATAATTATTTCCTTGCTGCAGGGTGATCCGCAGGAGTGGGCCTTTTTCGTTACCCCCTGACTCCCCTAGCCTACGGACTGTGGACGCGTTTTTTCTGGCCTTAGGCTTATTATATGAGGAGCCCGACTTGACTGCGGTGGCCGAGTCTCAGCTCAGGGACATTCGGCAGGGTAACCGTCCAGTGGAGGACTATTGCGCAGAATTTAGGAAGTGGTGTGTCTCTTCTGGATGGAATGACCCAGCTCGTAGAAGCCAGTTCCGGGTGGGGCTGTCTGACCAACTGAAGGACCTTTTGGTGTGTTACCCCACTCCTGATTCCTTAGAGGCCACCATGACCTTAGCCATTAAGCTAGACCGACGGGTGAGAGAGAGACTGAGAGAACGTTCAAGCATCCCTCAGGTTGCCGTGTTGCCCGAAATTCCTCTTCCTAGTCCATCTCCTACCAGAGTTCCGGAGGAGCCCATGCAATTAGGGGAACCTTAAGGGACCAGAGACGCCTGAAGGGAGCCTGTTTTTACTGCGGTGAAATGAACCACTGGCTCCAGCAGTGTCCCAAACTTCCGCCCTCTAGGAGATCTCCGGCAGGAAGTAAGGTAACTCCAGCGGTGGTAAGGAGGAAAGTTTTGCTACCTATCTCTGTTACCTATAATCAAATTAAGGGGGTTGGTCAAGCATTTGTTGATTCAGGTTCTGCCGTTAACTTTATTAATTTTGATTTTGTACAATCTGTGGGTATTCCGTTAGTTCCTTTAAGGGAGGCAATTCAAATCATTGCTTTAGATTCCACACCGTTAAATAATGGGAGAGTGGAGTTTTGTACTCCCGAGGTTTCCTTGACTGTGGGAATTTCCCATACTGAGACTTGCTCGTTCCTTATCCTAAGGGATTTACCTGCTGACCTCGTTTTAGGTCTGCCATGGTTACAGGACCACAACCCTGTGATCAACTGGCCGGCAGGTGAATTAGAGAAATGGGGAAGTGATTGTTCCAAATGTTGCAAATCTATATTGCTGGTTGGAGGTACCACTGAGTCTCTTATCCTGCCCGGATATATCAGAGATTTTCAGGACGTATTCTCCATGTCCGAGACTGAGTTCCTCCCTCCTCACCGGAAATATGATTGTGCCATTGAGATTATTGAGGGTTCCAAGTTTCCGAAAGGTCGTATTTACAATCTCTCCACTCCTGAGCGTCAGTCCATGAGGGATTATCTTAAGGAGAGTCTGGCCAAGGGTCACATCCGGCCTTCAGTTTCCCCCATGGGGGCTGGATTTTTCTTTGTTGGGAAGAAGGATGGAGGATTGAGGCCCTGTATTGATTACAGGGAACTTAATAAAATCACGGTCAAGAACAGGTACCCGCTGCCCCTTATCCCTGACTTACTGAACCAGATTCAAGGCGCCTGCTGGTTCTCTAAGCTGGATTTGAAGGGAGCTTATAATTTGATTAGAATCAGGGAGGGGGATGAATGGAAGACTGCCTTCAATACCCCTGAGGGTCATTATGAGTATTTAGTTATGCCCTTTGGGCTAAGCAATGCACCCGCTGTGTTCCAGAATTTTGTTAATGACATTTTTAGACCTTTTATTGGGAGGTTTATGATTGTCTACATTGATGACATCCTTATTTTTTCTGCGGATTGGGAATCTCACGTTTCTCATACCAGGCAAGTGTTAGAGGTGTTACGTGAAAATAAACTATTTGTCAAAGGGGAGAAGTGTACCTTTGGCGTTCAGGAGGTGGCCTTTTTAGGATACATTTTGACTCCTTTTTCTTGCAAAATGGACCCAGCTAAGGTGCAGGCCATCCTTGATTGGGTGCGACCCTCCTCCCTTAAGGCGCTCCAACGATTTTTAGGGTTTGCGAATTTTTATCGCAAATTTATTAAAAATTTTTCGTTGGTGGTCAAACCAGTTACAGATCTGACTCGCAAGGGAGCGGATCTAGATAATTGGCCCCCTGCAGCGATTGAAGCCTTTGAAAAGCTAAAACAGTGTTTTACTAATGCCCCGGTGTTAATCCAGCCTGACCAGTGTGAGCCCTTTGTAGTTGAGGTGGATGCTTCTGAGGATGGGGTAGGGGCAGTACTGTCCCAGGGGTCCTCCACCTTAACTAACCTTAAGCCATGTGCCTTTTTCTCCCGTAAGTTCTCGTCTGCGGAGAGGAACTATGATATCGGTAATAGGGAGTTGTTGGCCATTAAATGGGCATTTGAGGAGTGGCGGCACTTCCTGGAGGGGGCATTACATCGCATTGTGGTTCTCACGGATCATAAAAATCTTATGTTTCTGGAGTCCGCTAAACGTTTGAATCCCAGACAGGCGAGGTGGGCTTTGTTCTTTACCCGTTTTGATTTTTGTGTTACCTTTAGACCAGGAAGCAAGAACATTAAAGCTGACGCCTTATCCCGAAGCTTTCAGGCGTATCAACCTCCTGACGTTCCTCCTGAGCCCATCCTGCCGGCTGACATCATCGTGGCCGCTACCTCGTCTGATTTGGCAACTGAAATCTCAGCAGGACAGAATCTCGCTCCCACTGGTACCCCCTATGACAAACTGTTTGTGCCGGCTCATTTGCGTTTGCGACTGCTGGGTGAGTGCCATAACTCTGTATTATGTGGACATCCTGGCATCAATGCCACCAAGGAGTTAGTCTCTAGGCAGTATTGGTGGCCATCGATTTCCAGGGACGTTCAGGCTTTTGTAATTGCGTGTAATACTTGTGCCAGGTCCAAGAATCCCAAGACACGACCTATGGGTGAGCTACGTCCCTTACCCATACCTAGCAGACCATGGTCGCATTTGTCCATGGACTTCATCACGGATTTACCTTGCTCTGAGGGTAAAACTGTAATTTTGGTTGTGGTTGACAGATTTAGCAAGATGTGTCATTTTATTCCGTTGTGTAAGTTACCGTCTGCTAAGGTCTTGGCGTCTGTATTTGTGGACCATATAGTTAAACTGCATGGTATTCCAGAGAATATTGTATCGGACAGGGGGGTGCAGTTTGTGTCTAAATTTTGGAGAGCTTTCTGTAAGAGGATTGAAATATCTTTGTCCTTTTCATCGGCCTTTCATCCGGAGACCAATGGTCAGACTGAGCGTCTGAATCAATCTGTTGAACAGTATCTCAGATGTTATGTGACAGATAACCAGCTTGTGTGGGCCAGATACCTGTCTCTGGCCGAATTTGCTATCAATAACCGAGTGAATTCTTCCTCTGGGGTTTCACCTTTCTTCTGTAATATGGGCTTTCATCCGCGCTTTGGTTCCTTTTCCTCATCCTCTTCAGTTGTCCCAGAGGTCAATGCTGTTTCTCAAGAACTGTGCACAGTTTGGGCACAGGTTCAGTTGAACCTGGAAAAGGCCCAAGGAGTCCAAAAGACTAAAGCTGATAAGAAACGTTCTAAGGGTGTGGATTTCAAGGTGGGGGACAGGGTATGGTTGTCGACAAAAAATCTACGCATGAAAGTACCATCGTATAAGTTTGCGCCTCGCTTCATTGGTCCATACAGGATCACTAAGGTGATCAATCCGGTATCTTTTGAATTATGTTTACCCGACTCCCTTCGCGTTCATAATGTTTTTCACATGTCTTTGCTGAAGCGTTATGTTGCTCCTATTGGTCCAGAGGAACAGCCCTCACCTCCGGTAGAGGTGGAGGGACAAGTGGAGCACGAGGTTGCTAGAGTCATTGATGTGAGGAAGGTCCGGAATTCCTTTCAGTACCTCGTACACTGGAAGGGATTCGGGCCAGAGGACAGATCTTGGGTACCGTTGACCAGGATGCATGCAGACTCGCTCATCCGAAAGTTCCATCTGCAGCATCCCGATAAGCCTGCTCCCGCTGGTAAGGGTCCGGTGGCCCCTCGTGAAGGGGGGGGGTACTGTCACGCGAGGTCGGCGTCGCGCTCCCTCTGCACGACGTCACCAGACCTCTCCGCCCCCCTAGAGACGAGCAATAGGGAATTGAAGTGCTGGTCTTGTCAGCCAGCACTTCATGAGTTAATTCTCTGTTGGGGTTTAGCCATGTGGTGCTGATCACACCACATGGCTACTTTACATATTGTTTTGACAGCTTGCTCCGCCTCAGGTCATGTGATGCTGGCCACATCACATGATCCTGGGCGGGCTATTTAAAGATGGCAACTGCCTCACTCAGATGTCTGTGATTAGTTACTCCTTTGATCAGTGCTTGTGCGACCTTTGTTTGGATTGTTACTTGGATATTGGACTTGGATTTTGGACTTTGACTTCTCTCTTGCTTCACCCCTGGTATTTACGTGACCTCCTGTGTTTGACCCGGCTTGCTGACTACTCTTCCATTGTGTTCGTTCTGTCTGTGTTTTGTCCGTCCCCGTGTTCCCTTTCCCTTCCTGCGCACTTATCCAGTGTAGGGACCGTCTTCGTGGTTGTCCGCGGCTGCCTAGGGCCGACTGAGGCAAGTAGGCAGGGAAAGAAGGAGGGGTTCAGTCCAGGGCTCACCACCCTTGTATCCCCTCGTGACATCATAATTGGCTGTTATAAAGTGAGGGCTGGCTGAAAGGCATTATGGGGAAGCCTGCTGGACAGCCGTCAAGGGTCTTGTGGTCCTTCTTTTTTGTCTTCTGATCTGTAAAATGGTAATCGCAATTTGGAGCAAATTCTGTGAGACAAATCACAAAAGTTTGGGATTTGCTGAAATCTGAAACTTTTGGGAAATTCATAACAAATCCAATTAATGCAGGAAGAATTTGCTCCTCTTTACATTATATATTGTTATAGCATAAGCCAGTAGGCATGTGGTATGATAGATCAGTCAGCTACATAACTATAACAGCATATGTTACAGTCTTATATCATAGTTTATGATATCATAAAACTAAGCCCTGAAGACAAAAGAAACATAAGATGTACAGAATTTGATATTTCACACCCGTCATTCTATACATTCTGAGTATAACTAAGGTTCTTGATCTGTGAAATGCTCTTCTTCTCAGTGCACCAGCAGCTGAACATGGGACGTGACTCGTACATCGAGCAGCAAGATCAGTCCATTAATGGAAAGGTAGAGCTCAATCTTTTAGATGATATAATGCCTTTGACGGACAAGACCAATATTTCATCCTGTTTGAAGATTTATACCTCAAGTCAATGACAGGCATATTCATTGTTCAAATGCCACAACTTAAAGTTTGTTTCTTACAATTGATGAGTTGAAAAAATAATTGCAAATCATTCCCTATCCTGACAGTAACGGAGGCTAAAAATAGATGTAGGTTTGGGAACAACATACTGAGCAGTAAATTATATCCTCCTGTGAAAAATACACATACCGTATCTAAAATCTTGTATGCACCGCATCACTGTCACCTTAACAAGCCAACAGGGTGATGTGCTGGGACCCAAATGTAGTGCTTATTAGTTCAGCCAATTAGTTGTTTTTCCTAAACCTCCCTCTAGGGTTTCAACAGATATAATGATAAAAAAGCAAACTATTGTGGGGCTGGACCTTTGCGCTAAATTAATTATGCCTGTATTATCTGCAGACACATTGTTTACCTATGTAGATTCTCTTGTAAGTGTGCCTTATTCAGTTTTCTTGCAAAATTGATTATTTTTGTTATTAACAATGAATAAATAAAATGCTTTTGTATCCTTGTTTTACTATTTAAAAATATACTTTAGGGGGGATATTTTTTAAATCTGGTATATCAGATTTTTGGCATGGAAATGTTGCAAGTGTTGATGCATGCGGGGATTTGAGTTAACATTTTGAGACATTTTGAGCACTGTGCCTTCACCCGCCCCAAGTGAAAAGTTTGAAAAGATTGGGATTTCAAACTAGATCATTTTTAGTTGTAGGCTCCCCTGCAGAGAAATTCCAGTTTCTATCAATATGCAACAATATGCAAATAACCTTTAATGCAATGCTATTGCTCTCTTTTTACCCAAGTCCTTTCTTTGACCAGCCCCTTCCTCAGACCATCGATTGACAGACTCAGGCAGTGGCTATGTCATCTCTGTATCCTCAAACAAGAATACCACTCATGCAAGGAAAGGAGACTGATTGAAGCATGCACACTAACCTTGTTTGAGTCCCATAGGCGACACTATATTGCACAAGTCAATATGCAAATGAACAGTGCATGTGTGAGAATGCAGAACACAGTCTTGCCTGGCTTGGGACGTGGTGCAACAAAAGCAACAGCAATGCCCTTGTTGTACTAAATGACTAATTTGCATAATGATAAAGTGCAGAATTTTTATGCAGGGTAGATGTGGATCAATATACCAAGGGCATATACCTACTTAGCACTGCCATTGGTGACAGATTCCTTTTAAAAACTAAAAACTATAGGGAACATTTACTAATACTGTCGATTTAGACGCCGGTCTTACTCCATGTCCAGTGGCACTTGATGCGCCTAAGTTACGTAGAGGCACAGGCCTCTACATAACTTAGGTGGTGGCCATGTGACTTGCTTAAATCTTCTCCAGCTCCCTTGCTGCCATAATTTTCTACGACAAAAACAGTGGTAGAAAATGATAAATGAGATTGGGTGCCTCCCCTTTCCCGCCCTCCCCACGCCCCCTTTAGCTTCCCTTAGCCCCCTCAGAGAATTGTTGTGATCAGGGAAAAGTCACAGATTCGACATCAAATCCCATTTGCTACTGAATCTATGGCATACGTCACATCATAAATTACCCCCTGTATTCACTGATTCATTTTCACATATTTATCTACTATTTACATAGTAGTCACATAAAAATAAAATAACATTTTTCTTTTCTTTTCAAGATTGGGACCACTTATCAAAAGTAGTCAGTAGAGATAAGTAGTAAAAGAAATGGCAAAAAAATTCTAATAAAATCATATATGTATAATAAGCCACATTATATGGCTTATATTCTCACTGACCATACATACATTCAGGGCTGGTTTTAGACAAAATGTGGCCCTGGGCAAAATCAAAAATGGGGCCCCAAATCTTGTAATAATGTGCAGTTACATTCTGTCGATTCCGGCCCTCCCTCATAGATTTACACCCCATAAAGCTCCTCACACAGTTCTTCACCTTCATGGCCCCATAATACGCTACATGCCCCCTCCCCTTATAGCAACGAGTTCCCTTCACTCACGGCATCTGGGAGTGTTAAAAACCGGAAGTGTGGGATTCCAATTCAAGCGCGTTTTCCCTCAGCGGAGATCAGGTAAAGCACCGTGTTCTATAAATAAGCCACTGCCTGTACTAGGCTTCCAGGCTCATTGTTAGTATATCCCAGTTCAGGCCATTAGATGGCAGCACTGAACTGTGATATAGTGATTTCTATACAGACTAATAGAGCAATTTACATCTGATGTTTGTAAGTTGTGGTCCACTTGGGGGAATTAACAAAAAGTAAAAAAAAATTAAAAAAGTTTTCAAAATATAAAAAAACCTTAAAAATTAAAATCACCCCATTCCTCAAAATAAAAAGAAACAAAAAAAATAGCATGATGAGCACCACCGCATGCGAAAATGCCCATACTATTAAAATATTAAAAAAAAGGTAGCCCATATGGTGAATGGCATAAAAGGAAAAAATGAAAAAAAAGGCTGATTCGCTTTTTTTCATCACTTTATCTCCCAAGAAAATTGAATAAAAAGTGATCAAGTCATACACACCCCAAAATGGTATTGTTAAAAATGACAGATCACCCCACAAAAAATGAGCCCACACACATCTCCGTAGACATAACTATAAAAAAAGTTATGAGGGTCAGAATATTGCAATAATTTTTACGAAGTGACTCCTGATGAGGGGATGCTGCTAGGGTTGCCACCTTTCCCAACAAAGAATACTGGTTACACAACTTAAAAAGGTTAATGTGGGTTAATACGGGTGTTATTTGATCCTATTTTACATTTTGCTCCTTTGTTTTTCACAATAAAATCAAACTGTTTAAATTTACACTGTTGTGGACACCCTGTGTATTTAAGTTTTATTTAGCCTCTATTTTTAAAAAGTTTCGGTGGGGATTCGAACGCTGAACCTTCATACATTAAAGGCAAGGACCTTAATCACTGGACTATAGAGCTCAACATTAAGTCATAGCTGAAAAACCTCATAGAACTTTCTCTTGTATTAAAAACTTCATAGACGTTTCTGTTGTATTATACAAGAGAATCTTCTATGAGGTTTTTAACCACTGAATGCGATCTGTCTGGACTGAAGCAGGGGACCCCATAGAGGATCGGGGCCCTGGGCAATTGCCCAGTTTGCCTCCCCCTCAACTCCAGCCCTGCTTACATTTAGAGATGAGCGAATCTATTTGCCACTTCGTAGATTCAATAAGAATCTTGGAAATTTTCCGCTGCGAAGCGAATCTGGATTTTTTGAGATTCGCTTCGTTAGATTCGAAAATGTTCTTGAAGCTTTCTACGCATTTTCTACTTACCTGTCTGATAAATTGTACGCTAATGTTACGTATAGGTTACTTCGTACGCTGATGCGTACGAATTCAGTTAATTAGCAAACTTTTACTGTTCGTTATTCGTGTGGCAAAAAGCCCGGGAAGAAAGCGGTCACCTGACCTAGTGGGAAGGGCTTTCTCTGATTGGTTCAGGCTCGGTAAGCCAGTGATGCATCAGTTGTGCTGCGACTGCTAAGACGAGCAGAAGCACTGTCTGTGAAGTTCTGAGAAACAGAGAACTGTTTTCTTAAAATTGAGGTATAATTGTTCAAAGAATCCATATTACACAAATCAGGGATACTGCAGGGCCAGTGCAGGGCTATCAATTAATCAGGCAGGGAGAGAGATAGGGAGAGAGACAGGGAGAGAGACAAAAACCAGCTGCAGGGCCACAGTCAAGTGAAAAAGGTCTGGCATTGAAAAGCAAAAGGGTTCCAGCCAGACCTCGAGCTCCAGAAAAAAGGAGAAGGTGGCACAGGGCAGCAGTGCCAAAGGACCTGTAGCCAGAGCTTCTACTTGTAGAATACGAAATAGTTGGCCACTGTTCCACCAGGCTAACCCACCAAGGTGCAAAATTGTAGTGGAGGAGAAAGTGGATGAGGTAATGGAGTGGATGGCACACTCATCTCAATCACAGCCGGATGATCTGCTGTCATCTGCTGATACAGTATCATGTAGCCAGGGGTCAGACTCAGAGCGTTCCTCCTGCTCCACCATTCCGCTTCAACAAAGCCTGTCATTTTCGTACGCAATTTGTACGCTCATGCGTATGTGTTCACATAACTTGCGTACCTTTAACAACTGTACGTTCGTTATTAGTGCGCGAATGTTCGCAAAACACCATATAATAACCAAGCCAATGTCAAATTAGTATCAGTGCAGCTATTGGTGATGAGAATTTGGGGATTGCATGCTCCACCGTGGATTGTGGAGGACCATGAGTTTGAACTCACAACAAATGATTGGTATCCTAATTTTGTTTCAGACTGTTTGGCATGCTTCTATTACCTTTACAGGAGAAACTTGGACTGTGGAGTAATCTGACTGTTTTTATGGTGTATCACCCCGTCAGTATATTTGAGAGACAATAATTCTTATTTTATTTTTGAATTTTTGAATATAGACATGTAAAACTAGGTACAACAGTACATAAAAATGATAATAGTACATAGGTATTACATAGATTATATAGCTCAATATTAGTTCTAACATAGTAACTGAAATCAATTATATTAAATAGGCCATAGGAATAATGCGATGTACATTCCATGTACTTAAGGTCGTTTATATGTGACAGCACAGGTTGGGGGTGAAGATAAGCATAGAGGTGAATCCATACTTTATTAAAGATAGAAAAGGGTAGAATCCCAAAGAGTGCTGTTCTCTAGTTTAGAAATTCTCATGGTCTACACTAGGTTTGGAACAAAATAGTAATTTAATACCATCATCACACAACAGGGATGGGCTGTCAGTATATTTGAATGCTCTACTACAGTAATGATTTGATGACATTATTGCTTCCCAGGCAAGCTCTGTTCCCTGGGTAGATCCTCTTACTTGAGTCTAGTATTAAGGAGTACTAGGGTGCACCTTGGGCAGTTGTAACATGCCAGGCCACCCCCTTTGGGGCAATCATACTGCTATTTAGAGTGTAATAGGTGTTTTACTAAGATAAGACTTTGCTCTGTGTTACCCTCACAGAGTGACAGTGTTGGGTCAATGTTCTGTACGTATGATTTTGTGGCCAGTGGCAATATCACTAGCCTTGCTGGCTGGATATAGCTTCGTCTTGCCAGCTTCTGTAGTACTAAAAAGTACTGGCGTGCGGAATCTAACAAGCCCCCGGGTTTTCACCAGAGCCTGCTGCAAGGCAGGTAGGATTTGTGCGGCCAGGGACTTGTAGGTCGCGTTGCCACTTGCAAGCTGTATAGGGTTCAAGCCGAGGACCGGATCTCCAGTAGGTGAGCAGAGGCACAGAACGAGCAGAAGTCTGGATACACAGGAGCCAAACAGAAGAGGACTTGAGAGCTGGAGTACACTGGAAAAAACCTGATACTCTGGCATGAGTCTGGTGCACATAGCTGCCTTAAATAGGCCTCTAGATGAGAATCAGGTGCTGGACTGATGACAGTTTCACAGAAGGTGTAGGAGCTGCAGTACCGGCTGCCAGCCCCTAGAGGGGGCGAGAGTACAGGCTACTGCAGAGTCTGTGCTGAGGGGCGGCCCGGTCGATGGGGTGAGTGTAGCGGCGTCATGCGCCCAGATGTGACAGTAACCCCCAGTAACTTCGTGCAGAACCTCTTCATAAGTTGAGGAGCGTGAAGGTCATCCTTCCTTACCCAGGAGCACTCTTCGGAACAGTAATCCTTCCAGTTGACAAGGAAGTAGGGGAACCCCTTCGATATTTTAAAATCCAAGATTTCATCAACCTCATATTTTTCCTGCTGTTCCATTGTGACAGGTTTGGGAGGTGCTTTGTAGGCCGAGAACCTATTGAGGACCACAGGTTTAAGGAGTGATGCATGTAAGACATTGGAAATGCGCAGAGAAGGAGGTAGCGACAGCCGATAGGCTACCGGATTGATGACTTGGGTGATGGTGTAAGGGCCGATGAATCAAGGGGCAAACTTCATCCTGGGTACCTGAAGATGGATGAAGCGAGTAGAAAGCCAGACTTTGTCTCCTGGGGCCCATCGAGGAACTGCATGTCTCTTCTTGTCTGCTTGAACCTTGTACCGGGCTGAAGCTTTTATTAGATTAGCCCGTAGTTCGGACCAGATGACAGAAAACGTCTGGACCTCAGAATTAGCTGCAGGGACATCGGAGGATGGCAGAGTCGGAAGAAGGGGTAAACGGGGGTGTTTACCGAAGTTGACGAAGAATGGAGATTTCTGGATGGATTTGTGAAATAAATTGTTGTGGGCGAGCTCAGCCCAAGGTAGCAGTTCCACCCAGTTGTTCTGAGTAGGGGAAATATACAGTCTGAGAAACTTTTCCAGGTCTTGGTTCACCCTTTCGGTTTGCCCATTAGACTGTGGGTGGTGGCCGGTGGAAAAGTTCAGCTTGACGTTGATTAGTTTACACAGAGCTCGCCAAAATCGTGACGTAAATTGGGTTCCTCTATCGGACACAATTTCGAGAGGACAACCATGCAGACGGAAGATTTCTCGGATAAGGATAGACGCGAGAACTACTGCTGAGGGTAGGCCTGTCAACGGTGTAAAATGAGCCATCTTTTAAAATCGATCGACCACGACCCAGATGGTATCGTACCCCTTAGAAGGTGGAAGGTCTGTGATGAAGTCCATGGAGATATGAGTCCACGGACTCTCCGGAATGGGAAGGGGGTGTAGAAGACCAATGGGACATCCAGGAACCCCTTTGTGCTGGGCGCACAAGTGACAGGCCGCCACAAATTCTCGTACATCTCGGTGAAGAGAAGGCCACCAATAGTTTCTTGCAAGTAGATCACAGGTCTTCTTGAATCCAGCATGTCCTGAGAATAGGGAGCCATGAGCCCATGCCAATAGTTTAGGGCGTGACTCCAATGGAACAAAAGTCTTCCCCGGAGGGGTGGCTTCAGCAGTGGCGGCTGAGAGTAGTATCCGCTTGGGGTCTATTATGTGTTCAGTGAATAAGAGGACTCCTGTCAACCACTTTTTTGGATGCAAAACCATCCTCATCATTTTCTATTTCTCCTATTATCTCTATACATACTCCATTCTTTTACTACAACTAGATATTCTCACCACCTAACAACCTCTTTTTTCCGTAATTTACATCTCCATTCATTGTCTGAGCAACAACTTATTAGCGCTATACACATTCCGATCACGTGACGGAGCCCCGTCCACGTGACTTCCACCTGACATTCTAGTACTGGCACGCATGCGAGGATTGTGGTTTGATCCGCCGACGCCATCTTAGCTAATCCAGATGCGCCTTACTGAGCTTCCAGAGCACGCCTTCTCCTAGCGTGACTTCCGGTCATGGCGCTTATCAGACACGCTCGGACATTCCACTCCAGCGCCATACATCTCTGGCATCAGCCTTTTTCACATTGCGCTCAGGAACTAGGAGCACAGCCTCCTTCACTCTTCTTTAGAATACAGTCCAGCGGCTCATCCAGGTAGGTATAACACTTTAGCATATGCACGCTATTTACAAGGCGCCTTATGCCTCACCTCTTGTTTTTGATTAACCAGCCTACCATTATCAGCTATGAACTGGCATGCATGTATTTTAGAGATATATGTATACATGTATATATGTTGTCATTCATCTATAGCTCATGTTGGGAATATGAGACTCCACTGCTGAACCTGGCCTTAACTACCTCTGAACAATGGATCCCGGAATCACTACATCAGTCGTATACACTACTGACAATTGGATCAGATTTATTGTTCATTATACTGTCTATAATGTTATACTTGATCTCATATATATTGCCTCTCGTTAATATGTGGACATAGATGCACTGATTGAAAATCTTGTGATAATTATGCATTCTAGATAGGTTTCGCTCTTTCTGTATATACACCATCTGTTAATTATTGAATTATTTTCTGTACATATTCCAGCATCTCTGAGGAAGGCTTATTAGCCAAAAACATTCAGAGAGATTGTCAAGCCTGGATTTACAAAAATAAAAATCTATTTGCATCCAAAAAAGTGGTTGACAGGAGTCCTCTTATTCAGTGTTTATTGGCCTGGGAACCATCTCCTGATCCACAACCCACATCTTCAGTGCTTTCCAACCCTTTCACATATTATGTGTTCAGGACCTGGTTCCTTGTCCGTGGCGTCAAACTATCTGGAGAGAGTGTCTGCTTTAGCATTCTTGGTGCCAGGACGGTAAATGATTAATAAATCGAAGCAGGAGAACAGGGACCACCGAGCTTGACGTGGGTTCAGCCGTCTGGCAGAATGAAGGTAGAGGAAATTCTTGTGGTCAGTGTATACCGTAATGGGATGCAGGGCTACTTCCAAAAGGTGTCTCCACTCCTCCAATGCCAACTTAATGGCGAGAAGCTCCTTGTCCCCGATTCCAGAATTCTTTTCAGAAGCTGAAAACTTCTTGGAGAAGAATCCACAAGGGTGAATCTTCCTATTGGGTAATCATTGAGACAGAACTGCCCCAACAGCGAATGAGGAAGCATCCACCTCCAGAAAAAACGGCAAGAAGGTATTCGGTTGGCTGAGGATTGGGGCAGACAGGAACCTGTCCTTGAGTAGTTGAAAGGCTTGGTTGGCCTCCGGAGACCATTGACGAGGATCAGCTGATTTGTGTGTTAGTGCTGTGATGAGAGTAATAATGGAGGAGAAATCTTTTGATGAACCGTCGATAGTAGTTGGCGAAGCCCACAAATCTCTGAATAGCCTTCAGTCCCGTGGGCTGTGGCCAGTTCAACACAGCTTGAACTTTATCCGGATCCATCTTCAGGCCGGTACCAGACAAGATGTATCCCAAGAAAGGAACAGATAATGCTCGAAGAGGCACTTCTCTAGTTTGCAGTAGAGTTGGTGGACCCTCAGGCATTCTAAGACTTGACGAACGTGGCCACGATGATCTGAGAGGGAGCGAGAGAAGATCAGGATATCATCCAGGTATATGACCACGAAGGAGTACAGCATGTCCCTGAAGATCTCGTTGATAAAGTTCTGGAACACTGCAGGAGCTTTGCAGAGACCAAATGGCATGACCAGGTACTCGTAGTGGCCATCCCGATTATTGAATGCCATCTTCCATTCATCCCCGGGCTTAATACGGATCAAATTATATGCACCGCGCAAATACAACTTAGTAAATACGGTAGCACCTCGGGGGTCGAATAACTTGGAAATCGGTGGCAACGGGTACTTGTTCTTGATGGTGATGTTATTCAGACCCCGATAATCTATGTAAAGACGGAGACCCCCATCCTTCTTCTCCACAAAGAAGAATCCAGCACCTGCTGGGGAGGAAGAAGGTCTGATGAACAAGATTGTCCTTGATGCATTCGGACATAGCCTGTGTTTCAGGTAGAGACAGAGGGTAAGTACGGCCCCGAGGGGGAGTTTTGTTGGGCAATAAATCAATAGCACAGTCCCATGGACGATGAGGTGGGAGTTTCTCCACTTGTGACTTGCTGAAGACATCAGAATATGCAGAATACTGCCAGGGAACAACTCCTTCAGTACTGGAACAACAGAGGGTGATGGTTCCAGGAGGAGACACTTTCCGTAAGCAGGACGCCTGACAGTCACGACCCCACGACATTAATTCCCCAGATTTCCAATTGAGGTTGGAAGAGTGCTTCTGTAGCCATGGTAAACCCAGAATGAGTGGACTGAAGGCTTTGGGAACCACTAAAAATTCTATTTCCTTTTGGTGCAGAGCTCCCACTCGCATGACAAGGGTTTTGGTGAGGGACAAAACTGACCCATTTGGCACCCGATTACCATCGATGCCCACCAAGGACATGGCACAGGAAAGTGGAACCCGTGGAATTCCCCATTCAGATGCAAGGGATAAGGAAATGCAGTCCCCAGCTGCTCTGGAATCCAGGAAGGCAGGTATAGACAATATCCCTTTGGAAGTAAGAAGAGACACAGTGATGGAAAACAGAGGAATTTCTTTCTTATTGCAGGAGAGAGACACATGGGACCTAGGACAACCTCTCCTGACTTGCCTAGGTTCTGGCGTTTCCCGGCTCATTGGGACAAGTCCCCACTTGATGGCCGGGTCCAGCGCAATAGACACATAAACGATTCTTCATATGGGTTTTCTCTTTCCTCCCGAGATAGCCTAGCACGCCCGAGTTGCATAGGTTCCTCCTTAGGGACCGCCGGAACCTGAAACTTGGGAGCTGAAACTCCGCTGCACGTTCTCTAAACCTTATATCTACCTTATTACATAGGGATATTATGTCATCCAATGTCAGGGGCAATTCCCTAGAGCAAAGTTCAACTTTAATGGGATGGGACAGCCCATCCCAGAATATGGCCACGAGAGCCTCCTTGTTCCACTTTAGTTCTGATGCCAAGGTTTGGAACTGGACTACGTACTGAGCCATGGTTAGGGATTCCTGGCGAAGGTGTAGTAGGCATGAGGCTGCAGATGAGACCCTACCAGGTTCGTCAAAGATTTTCCATAAGAATTGGAGCATTCTGTTCCCAGAGTGGCGAGGCCCAGGCCAATGCCTGCCCGGTAAGCAGGGAGATGATGAAGGCTACCTTTGCTTTATTGGAAGAAAAGTTTCCAGGAAGAAGCTCAAAATGGATTGAGCACTAGAGATGAGCGAGCACTAAAATGCTCGGGTGCTCGTTATTCGAGTCGAACTTTTCCCGATGCTCGGGTGCTCGTTTCGAGTAACGAACCCCATTGAAGTCAATGGGAGACTCGAGCATTTTTGCAGGGGACCAAGGCTCTGCCTAGGGAAGGCTGGGTGAAAACCTGGAAACATCAGAAAATGATGGAAACACCACGGAAATAGACAGGAAACAGCAGGGGCAGCATGCACGGATGCCTCTGAGGCTGCCTAATCCCACCATTACCCCAAATTCTCAGGCAACAGCCTGGTGGTTACCCTCATGGCAATTGTGCTAACCCAGACCAAGAAAGGCGAGGCACATGCCCATCACATGTTAGTGAAGCACCCAACTAGGTGCAACGAAGGTCCATCACCGCCTGCAGGTGATACCACTGCTCATGCTGGCACTGCTGTGCTATCCCCCGCCCCACGACGCAGGCATAAGTCTGACACATCATGGTGACAGCGTAGTGACACCAACAAGTGACCAAGTTAGATTGAGGTAGCAGTCAAATGTCTGTAGGCGAGCCTCCCAAAAATTTGTTTTGGAGTGTCCGAAGTTGACCCTCCTAAAAAATTGTTTAGGAGTGTCTGCGGTTGACCCTCCTGTAAAATATTTTTTTTGTTTTCCCTGTTATTAGTTAATGTACAACCCATGGCTGGCATGGTGGGAATATATAGGTTTTGCGTCACAGACGGTCCACTGCACCGTTACATTTTCTTCATCATTGCCAATTACTTTTTCACCAACTGTTGTCTGGCAATGATAAAGGGGAAGGTGGATCCACTGCGGAAGAAAAGTGTCATCCTCCTACAATTCTACACTTGCTCTCAATTGAAAAGGGGATGTTCTTGCCGTGGCCTTCCTCATAGTGGCCGCTTCTGCGAACGACAGAGGTGGTGTACCTACTGACAGCCTGACTGAACACGATGGCAGACGGGGAGACACTCCCTCATGTAAAATTGTTTTGGAGTGTCTGCGGTTGACCCTCCTGTAAAATATTTTTTTTGTTTTCCCTGTTATTAGTTAATGTACAACCCATGGCTGGCATGGTGGGAATATATAGGGAAGCACCCAACTAGGTGCAACGAAGGTCCATCACCCATGCCCATGCTGGCACTGCTCTCCTATCCCCAGCCACACGATGCAGGCATAAGAATGACACAGCATGGCGGTGACACCAACAAGTGACCAAGTTAGATGAGGTAGCAGGTGAGCCACCCAAAAATTTAGCCTGACGCAGCATGGCGGTGACAACAGAGTGACCGAGTTAGACTGAGGTAGCAGGAGGTGAAGCACTGATGATAATTTGAAGGTGGAGGAGGAGGGGTTGGAGAAAGTGGCATAGTAATTCTGAGAAACTGTGAACGAGGTAGGCCCCACAATCCTCCAAGTGGGCAGTACATGAGCGGCCCCAGGGTCAGACTCGGTCAGAGTATGTGAAATGTTCAGGGTGGCCGAACGCCGGGCTCGACGGCGGACCCGTTTCGGGTTATCGATTGTCGAAATGTTGGCTTACATCAAGTTTAGTATCTGTTCTTATCAGTTGCTGTGGCTGTTGGTGGTAAAGTGGTGAGCATAGCTGCTTCCCAAGCAGTTGACCCAGGTTCGATTCCCGTCTATCGCAGGAGGCAATTAAAAGAAGAACCAAAAAAAAATCTGTACAATATCTAATATGTCCCCTCCCCGGGTAAATTGTTTGGAGAGAGGGCCCGTAGGTGGGGGTAAGGAGGTTGAGCTGGAAGAGCCAGAGGAGTGCTGTCTGTTTGACGCTCCTGAAACATTGTTTGACACTGCGGAAAAATTGTTTGGAGAGAGGGCCTGTAGGTGGACCTCCGGAAAAATTATTTGGAGAGAGGGCCTGTAGGTGGACCTCGGGAAAAATTGTTTGGACAGAGAGCCTGTAGGTGGACCTCAGGAAAAATTGTTTGGAGAGAGGGCCTGTAGGTGGACCTCCTGAAAAATTGTGCTAAAAGAGTGCCAGTTGGACCTCTAAAAAATGGTGTTTTTTTGGTCAGCGTTAGGCAAAGACGACAAGGAGGAGGAGAGAAGAGGAATCGGATACATAAGTAATGTAAATCTTTAGCTGCTTTCCCCCGGAGGAGATTTAAATTCCGGTGAAATCCAGGCTTTGTTCATTTTAATAAGCGTTAGCCTGTCAGCGCTGTCAGTTGACAGGCATGTACGCTTGTCGGTGATGACGCCACCAGCCGCACTGAATACCCGCTCTGACAGCACGCTAGCGGCAGGGCAGGCCAGCACCTCCAAGGCATCAAGGCATACAACGCCAGTTCAGGCCACGTGTCCAGCTTTGAAACCCAGTAGTTGTATGGAGCAGAGTGATCGGCCCGGACGTTGGTATGGTCAGCTAGGTACTCCCTCACCATCTTTCTGTACAGCTCCCCCCTACTCTACCTAGACTGGGGACAGGTGACAGTGTCTTGCTGGGGTGACATAAAACTGGCAAAGGCCTTGGAGAGCGTTCCCCTGCCAGTGCTGGACAAGCTGCCTGCTTGCCTCCTCTCCCCCGCTACTTGGCCCACAGAACCATGCCCTCTGCCGCTAGCGGCGTCAGATGGGAAGGATTGTTTCAGCTTGTGCACCAGGGCCTGTTGATATCTATTCACTCTCATACTCCTTTCCTCTGCAGGGATGAGAGTGGAAAGGTTCTGCTTGTACCGTGGGTCCAGGATAGTGAACACCCAGTAATCGGTGTTTGAAAAAATGCTTCTAACGCGAGGGTCACGGGATAGGCAGCCTAACATGAAGTCTTCCATGTGCTCCAGAGTCCCAACATGCAAGAATTCCCTCTTCTCACTGGCCTGACTCTCCATTTCCTCCTCCTCCTCCTCCTCATTCTCTTCAGCCCATACACGCTCAAGAGTTAAGAAGGACTGAGCATTGGTACCCTCTTCTGTCTCGCCAACATTCTCCTCCTCCTCATCCCCCTCCTCCGATACGCGCTGAGAAACAGACCAGAGGGTGCTCTGGCTATCAAGCGATGTATCTTCCTCCACCGTCTCTTGTGACAAGCAAGCAGTGAATTTTTCAACAGGCAAAGCAGCGGGATGGTGAGGCTGATAATGGCGGCATCGCCGCTGACCATCTGTGTTGACTCCTCAAAGTTGGTCAACACCTGGCAGATATCAGACATCCACGTCCACTCCTCATTGTAGACTTGAGGAAGCTGACTGACCTGATTACCAGTTCTCGTGGAATTTGAAATCTGGCAGTCTACAATCGCTCTACGCTGCTGGTAAACTCTGGATAACATGTTTAATGTCGAATTCCATCTTGTGGGCACGTCGCACAACAGTCGGTGAGCGGGCAGTTGTAGGCGGCGCTGCGCTGCCCTGAGAGTTGCAGCATCTGTGGTCGACTTGCGGAAATGCGCACAGATGCGGCGCACCTTGGTGAGCAAATCAGACAGATTGGGGTATGTCTTGAGGAACCGCTGAACTATTAGATTGAACACGTGGGCCAGGCATGGCACATGTGTCAGTCTGCTGAGTTGCAGAGCCGCCACCAGGTTACGCCCGTTGTCACACACAACCATGCCTGGCTTGAGGTTCAGCGGTGCCAGCCACAGCGGTGCCAGCCACGGTCTGCGCCGTGATGCCCTGTAACAGCTCTTGGGCTGTGTGCCTTTTGTCAGCTAAGCTCAGCAGTTTGAGCACCGCCTGCTGGCGCTTACCCACGGCACTGCTGCTGTGCCTAGAGCTACCAACTGAAGGCGCCGTGCCCTTGGTGGAGGAGGAGGAGGGGTCAGAGGAGGAGGAGGCATAGTACGTCTGAGAGACCGTGACCGAGGTAGGCCCTGCAATCCTCGGTGTGGGCAGTACATGAGCGGCCCCAGGGCCAGTCTCAGTCCCAGCCTCCACCAAGTTAACCCAATGTGCTATCAGTGAGATATAGTGTCCCTGCCCGGCAGCACTTGTCCACGTGTCCGTGGTTAGGTGGACCTTCTCAGAAACATCGTTGGTCAGGGCACGGATGATGTTCTCTGACACGTGCTGGTGTAGGGCTGGGACGGCACATCGGGAAAAATAGTGGTGGCTGGGGACCGAATACCAAGGGGCAGCCACCGCCATGAGATTGCGAAAGGCCTCGGTCTCTACCATCCTATAGGGCAGCATCTCCAGGCTTAGCAATTTGGAGATGTGGACGTTGAGGGCTTGGGCATGTGGGTGGAACTGTATTTCCTCTTGCGCTCCAGCGTCTGCTGTAAAGACAGCTGAACACATTGGTGGACACTGTGGAGGATCGCGGAGGCGAAGGTGTGGTTTTCTGTCGGGAGGCGCTCGTGCCGGGGTCCTGGGCAGGGGGTTGACTAGCAGAGGCAGCGAGTGACACAGGGGAAGGAGCAGTGGTGGGACCCGCAGGAGGTGAACGGCCTTGGTTCCATTGAGTGGCGTGTTTAGCACTCATATACCTGCGCATGCTGGTGGTGGTTAGGCTAGTAGTGGTGGAACCCCTGCTGATCCTGGTGTGGCACAGGTTGCACACCACAGTCCGTCAGTCATCCTCATTTTCTTTAAAGAACCTCCAGACTTGCGAACATCTAGGCCTCGCCACGGGAGCTTTACTACGTGAAACAGTTGCTGCTGATGCACCAGCTCTGGCCCTGCTTCTCCCTCTGGCCACACCACTGCCTCTTCCAACCTGTTCTGGTGCAGCACTCGCCTCCGCCTCAGAAGCACTGTCTTCACTCGGCTTATCAACCCAGCTTGGGTCAGTCACCTCGTCATCCTCCGATTCCTCAGTCTGCTCACCCCTCGGACTTCCTGCCCTGACAACAACTTCACCACTGTCTGACAACCGTGTCTGCTCATCGTCCGACACCTCTTTACAAACTTCTTCCACTAAGTCAACATTGTCATCATCATCATCACCCACAGACTGCGACAGTTGGAAAACTTGGGCATCCTGAACGAGGTCAGCAGCAACCTGAGAAGTGGTTTGTGACTCTGGGAAGGGTCCAGAAAACAGTTCCTGAGAGTATGCCGGATCACATTCCAAATTTTCCTGGGAGGGGGCAGACTGGGGGGAAGGAGGTTGAGGTGGAGGAGCCAGAGGAGTGCTCCCTTGGGTAACGTTGGTGGAAGACTGACTGGTGGACAAATTACTTGAAGCATTGTCCGCAATCCACGACATCAGCTGTTCGCAATGTTGTGGTTTCAACAGTCCTCTACCACGTGTCCCTGTAAGTTGAGACATGAAGCTAGGGAGTGTAGCTCTGCGGCGTTCCCCTGCTCCCTCATCAGCAGGTACTGTCTCACCCTGCCCAGGACCACGGCCTCTGCCCCCTGCAGTAATTGAATGCCCACGCCCACGCCCTCGTCCTCGTCCCTTAGCCCTGGGGTTCAACATTTTCTGTATATAAGTGTATTATATAAAAAAAATAAAATAAATGGGCCTGCTGTACTGAAACCCACAAACTTGTTCAATCTGAACAAGTAAATATATAGGTGGATAAGTTAGATCAAAATTACGTATGTTATTACGTACCGTGCAGTATGGAGCAATTACACGGAAACTATTAGATTAAGCAGACTTGGTCTGCTTAGTTGCAACCCAGACAAATGTCGCACAGAGATTTTTGTAATCTAGCTGTATCAGTGAGAGCAAAAGACCTTTTTTAATTAAGTGACGTACAGAATGTGTCACCTGGACAGAAAATACGGATTGTGTTGAGTGGACAGCTGAACTGTGACACACAGAATGGTTCCACACAGCTGTGTGAAATGGATTTGTATCACTGAGATATAACATTAAAAAAAAAAAGGGTTATGTATGGCGATAGCTGCACTACTAGTGCCAGACAGCCAGCCCAGCCAGGAGACCAAAAAAAATGTCTTGTAGCCCTTAGAAGGGCTGTTGGGTTCTTTTGAGATCACTTCTGCCTAACAAAGAACTAAATGCAGGCCCTAACACTCTCCCTGAAACGCAGCAGCTTTATCCTTAACGACATCCAGACAGCATCTGAGCCAAGCACCGCGGGCAGTCACTAGTATATTCCAGGGTCACCTGATCAGGCCAGCCAACCCCTGCTATCGACATGTAAGGGCCCCACGTGATGCTGGGTGTACAGCAGAGTCTCCTGGCTTGTGATTGGCTGAGTTTATAGGCGTCAAAATGCACAATGCGGAAGTTGCCATTTCCTCGAGCATGGCGAGATACTCGTCTGAGCAGCGAGTACTTACGAGTACCCTAATACTTGAACGAGCACCAAGCTCGGACGAGTATGCTCGCTCATCTCTATTGAGCACTGATTCAGGAACCCGCGGCAACTCTTAGGGTCTCCATCATATTTGGAGGGAAGCGGAACCCGGAGGAGATGCGTCGTAGCCATCACAGATGAAGGAGGTGCCGGGGTAGCGACCACCGGCGGTGGCTGCAACAAGTCTAAACGTGTGGAGAGAGATTGCAGACACTGGAAAAGCTACTGTTGGTTCACCTTCTGCTTATTGACACGCTCCACTACTTGCCGTAGCAGGTCAGAGGTAGAAGGTGCAGTGGCAGCTTCCATGGTTAGTGGGCCAGAGTATACTGTCACTAGCCTTGCTGGCTGGAAATAGCTTCATCTTGCCAGCTTCCATAGTACTAAACAGTACTGGCGTGCGGAATCTAACAAGCCCCCGGGTTTTCACCAGAGCCTGCTGCAAGGCAGGTTGGATTTGTGCGGCCAGGGACTTGCAGGTCGTGTTGCCACTTAGAAGCTGTATAGGGTTAAAGCCAAGGAACGGATAACCAGCAGGTCAGCAGAGGCGAGGAACGAGCAGAAGTCTGGATACACAGGAGCCAAACAGAAGAGGACTTGAGAGCTGGAGTACACTGGAAAAGACCTTATACTCTGCCATAAGTCTGGTGCACAGTGCTGCCTTAAATAGGCCTCTAGATGAGAATCAGGTGCTGGACTGATGACAGTTTCACAGAAGGTGCAGGAGCCTGAGTACCGGCTGCCAGCCCCTAGAGGGGGCGAGAGTACAGGCTACTGCAGAGTCTGTGCTGAGAAGCGGCTGCCAGAATCACCAAGCAGACGCTTGTGTAGGGGATCAGACAGTAGCCGACGAGGTGGTGAGTGTAGCAGCACCATGCGCCCAGATGTGACAGGCAATCATACTAGTTGATGTTTGTAGGACATAACTGAATTTGTATTATCTGCTTTTTTTCCTTTTTTGTTAAGTTTTAGAGTTTGCCTTTTCGTTGATATGAGGCACATCAAGTGTGCATGTGTGGTAATATACAGCCACAGCCTGTCTCTAAAGGTAGACATGAGAAGAACCTCTGATTTTTACCATTTAAACCTTTAGATACCACAGTCAATAGCAACCATGGCAAGGTGTTCCCTCTTTCAGCCTAGCCACTGTTCATGATACAATAGGCTGCCAATAGTAACCATGTCAGCTGGGGGCATAGCAAAGATACCAAAGTCTGTCATCAATATCTGCCTATGAACCCCTAACGGACAGGGCTAATTTTTGTTCTTGTGTTTTTATTTTTTCATTCATATAGCCATATAAGAGCACATTTTTTGTATTTTTTAATGGTGCCATTTAATTTACCATAGGTTGTACAGAAAAACGGGAAAAACTTTTTTGTGGAATAAAATTGAAAAAGAAAACTCCATTCTGCCATGTTTACAGCGTTCAATGTGTGTTAAAAATATGATATCCATTGTCTTAGTCTTTTTTTTTTTGGGGGGGGGGCATATGATATGATTTTTTTCCACTTCTGCATTCACCTGACCCAAAATATTTTCATATTTTAATAGTTTGGAAATTTTGGGATGTGCCAATATCTACTATGTTTAGTTTTTTATAGTTTATTTTTATATGGCTATAGATGGTACTATATATATCTTGCTATGCATTATTCCTTTTTAGGGGAAAAACTAGAGAGTAGATTTTACTATTCAAGGTGATGAATGGCTGTCCATGTATTTTGAGGATGGCTTCCAGAATGGGAATGCTCTCAGACAGTGGTCATCAGTTCTCGCTCAAAGAGGGGAGTTTGACAGGGGGATTCCCCTCTGTGATGTTCATATGACCTAATAGTGCTCATAGACATGATTTATGAGACAACCCCTTTAATGTTGCTGTTTGTATTACTGTAGTTCATTTTACTGTAAGCTCTAGTGATGATGTGGGGGGATTTTTTAGGTGAATTCTTGACATTTTGACTATGCTGTATTCTCGTTACGTGCCTGCTTCAGGAACATTTACTTAGATTCTTGTCAATCGCATTGTCATTTCTTTTAATAAGTTCTGCTTCTAGAGGTTTGGTACTTTAAGTTCAGTTTTCCCATAAGGCACAAAAAGCAATTACACTCAAGTCGAAATTATATACTCAGAGTTAACGACTGTAGTACAGTATTTTTTGTTTTCCTACCAATGTTTTAAAAAATGAAATCTTGCATATAATTGTGTTATTTTTAAATTTGAGCAAAAAATAGCTGCATAAAGCTGCAAATCAATAAATATTATATGTATTTTTAGACGACTTAAAGACAGGAGACATTCTGCCTAATCCCTTATGATTCTGGCTGAAAAATGGAAAGAGAATTGTCACAAAATTGTAATTTCCTTACTTACTGAGAAGACGAGACCAAATAATAAATCTTAACAAAACTGATTGATATATGAAATATGGGGATAATGAGTTTAATCATTTTAGGAAATTCAAGGTCTGAGCTGAGACATTAATTTTGTTGAGGAAAAAAAATGTCCGTTCAAGTCTAGAATAATATCTGCTCCTTATAGATAGCCAACAGCCAACTTGGCTGAATGCTCTAGGGAGAATATAGATATTCATTTATTCTTTGTAAATGTACAGCTGTCACTGCTGTGCTGGAGTTTGGCTGGGGGTTACTCTAAAAGGCATTTTACATCAGCTAAGACCTAAAGGCAATTTAAATTTTAATTTCTAATGTGTCATTAACAGCTATCTGTGTCGTATACCCTATGTGAACTATATATAGTATGTTAGTTTGTCGTATATTCTAGCTATAATAAATATAGATTACATTTCTTGCTAAATAAACAACTGTAGTTTATTACATAATTCAGAACAAAAATATATGCTGTCTGTGATGCCCCCAATAAAACCACGCACCTAATTATATTAGAATATGTTTATCATCATTATTTAATTAGGTTTGAACTGAATTATTTATTTTTAATATACATTTATTAAAGTGCATCTGTGAGCATTTCTATTTAAAAAAAATAGCCATGTTTATAATATTATAACATTGTATTAGACTGTGTAGAGTGTTTTTTGGTTTGTTTTTTTAGAAAAAAGAAAATGACCTATTGCTTAAAGAGTAACTAAACTTATAGCCACATTTTTACATTTTTTTTTGTGTCCCAAATGCCCTAAAATTCTTTTTGTAACGTACTTTATTTATTGATTTTGACTTTTTACTAAAGATATTTCCCCCTAAAGCCCTGATTTCCGGCCTGCTTTAAATTCACTATTCTTAAATGACTTCAGAGGTGTATGGACTCTGCACTGTATCAATGGTGCTGCAGAGAACAGATTATGGGCAGGAGCACACATTGCTGCTCCAGCCTGTGCCCCCACGTAGGTTGGCTAAATGCTGTCATAGTACATGGGTACCCTGTAACAATGTGCTATGCCAGGATTAGCTGAGCGGAGAGGGCTCCAGCCTGTGCCTTCTTCTCTAAGCTAAAAGTCCTGCATGTAAGTCCTGCATTTTAAAAGTCCTGCATGTAAGTCCTGCATTTTAATTACCCACAAACAAAATATGCTGAAAGTGGTCCCTATTCACGTCTATGAATCTTTGGGCACGTCGGATTATGTTGACTGATACTGCTTGCAGCTCTTCAGCAGTGATGCCTTTTCAAACAAGATGGTGCAACATGCCGCACCTCACAGATCTCACTGGCACTGGTTTATGAACTGTTTACAGAAAAGCGAACTATGAGCAAGGGGTTATGGGCACCACTTTCCCCAGACTTGTCCACATGTGATTTTTATCTGTGGGGAATTTTAAAACATAAAGTGTCCGGTAACTATCCTCATCCCTTGGATGAACTCAAGGAAATCATAACAAACACTATCTGTGACATCACTGTTGAAAAAACAGTCCACATGCTTGTTCATCTTTTATACTATCGCTGGAGGCGTGCTACTTTTTCCTGGGCCACCCTGTATAAATTTTAGTGGCAACAGTGGGGAGATAGGGGGGAATGCGCAATACTGAACCCTTGCCCTGGGCGCTAGAAAGACTAGCTACACCACTGATTAAACCATTCAAATGATTACCTGTGTTGTGCTGATGAGCCCTCTGTGCATTCTAGTGGATGTGGGCGTTCACATGAACCCTCGTTCTGGCTCCTTATACTCATTCAGGTTTGCACAGCCTCTTACAGAGTACAAAGCTCTGTCTGGTGAAAACTGCTCTTTGGAAATCTGTGACTATGACTACTGGTGCAAAGAATCATTCATTATTCTCAGTTAATGTACATTCACATACAATTGCCACCAGAACGTATGCACTCAATGCTGATAAGACATTTGCAGCTTCCAGCCAATTCTGGGACATGGTGTTATATATTCAGTTGGACCAGTAGTGTTTCTACCATAGAAGCAGACCATGTGAGTGCTGTGGAGCCAAAGGGGGAGTCATAGAACTGCTTCTCCCGTTCTTGACACAGATTCACTGCAAATTCTATTAGCCACCACTAGAGGAATCTAAGTGCAAAGAGTTTATTTACAGCTTTCATTTAAATCAACTGTAACTGTATACATTCCTATGTACAGCGCTCCCCTAGTGGTGTCTGCAGTAGTAGGAAATTTATCAGTGTATTTATGCCAGTTGTCTGCTGTAGATACAGAGGAATAATAGCATTCAGAATGAGCACATTTATGAAGAATGTGTACCACTCTTTCCTGCATATAAGTTGCATAAACTTCTTTTATGACAATTTGCTTTTATCTAAAACCTCATCAGAAATCTAGAGAGTCATGCTTTGGATTCTGTGTTGCTTTGAAGTGTTTGACAAATGCATGCTGGGAAACTTGGTGGGGCCCATACTAAGTTTTGTTATGGGAGATTCCAATGAGATCTGCGTACACACCCTTGAGTTGGAAGTGCCTTCTGATGATCTGCTTAAATTTCAGCTTCCAGTGTATCAGGCTCCTTTTCTACACCAGAAAAGAAAAAAAAAAAATAATGGATGAAAAATCTTTACAGGAAATAAAGTAGATTAGATTATCACAATGGGTCAACAAACAACATTTTAGGAACAGTTTCAAGAAAACAAACTTTCAGTTCATATGTAAAAAATCCCACACTGCAATCCAGTGGCAGCATTAAAACCAGATAGGCTCCATCCTTAAAGGGAACCTGTCATCTCCGAAACACCCCCTGAACTAGAGTAAGCGTTGTATAGTGTAAGTGATGCTGAATCCGGATATGTAAGTTTTATCTTCATACTCACTTCTATTCTGACGCTGTGCTCCCACAAACTGGCAGTAAAATGCATTGAGAGGACTCGTCTTTGAGTCCATTCCATTATATGAGTGAGCACTGGAGTCCACTGAGTGCATTTTACTGCTGGTTTGTAGGAGCACAGCGTCGAAATGGAAGTGAGTATGAAGATAAAACTTACATACTCGGATTCAGCATCACTTACACTATACACCGCTTATTCTACTTAAGGGGGGGGGGGGTTGGAGATTACAGGTTCCCTTTAAGGGGAAATCCCTTTGTTTTATGAATGAGTAAGGCACAGGGAGAAGAGTCCAGATTGATTGACAGGTCTCTTCCTATAGACAAATAGGGGGTAACCGGTCAAGCAAGTCAAGCATTTTTAAAACTATCTCTAGAGTGCTACAGTGTTTTTATGCAAAATGTAGCTTTGTGTAATGAAAAACCTGTTAGGATGTACTGCCCATGTTCAATCAGTAGAGAACTTATTAGAGGTTCCTTTTAAGTTCTTCTCCAGTAGAACAGCTAGGCACAGCTATAATCAATTATTGCAGTTTAGCTGCATGATAATTTAAGCTGGAATGGGAGTTGGGGGTTGGAGGTACGCTAACATCCACTTCTGCTTCATCTCATAAATGGCTCAGTCTGCTTCTCAATCCTTCCTTTATGGTTTATTTCTCTGTATACTCAGATTGGCCAGTAAATGTAAGCACAAGCTCATCAGAAAGTCAGCAAAGATAGAATTATTGCAAGCAACTAACAAACCAATGAGAAAAAGAAAAGCCGCAGCCTCACCCTTCAGGTTCTCCACTTCCCAGTTCCCTCCATTCCTACCCAGAGTCTGTTGAACAGATGGGGGAGGAAATAGACCAGAAAGTGGAGAGATCTATAAGTATTGAATAGCTGTTTATCGGAATTTTCATTCTGAGCCTGACAATTTAAAAAAAATCTTTTGAATCCTAGAAAAACACACAGTATGTGACTCTGTTACTTGGCCAAAGCACTACAATCTGTTTGACACAATACACTTCATAAAATGTATTAACAATTTGTACCAACTGATTTTTTTCACTTTGGTCAAGACAAGTAGATTCTCAATTTAATGCATTGATGAGCTTGAAAATAATATATAATAATAGTGTCAAGAGCTCATGTGTACCATATTTCAATCAATGATTGCTCTTTGGCTGTCTTTTAGCTCATCACTATTAGGGAACAATGTAACTACAGTTCCTACCAGTAGTCTGAGGTAGCCAGAGAAACACCTCCTGTATCACCATTAGGGCCCGTTCACATGACTGTGTGAACAGGTCAGCATCTATTCTGCAATTTTGCGGAATAGATGCGGCCCCGTTCACTTCAATGAGAGTGGGCAGCCGCGGTTCTGTGCCACGGCTCTGCAAAAAAAAAAATAGAACAAGTCGTATTCTTGTCCGCAGACAAGAATAGGCATTTTGAATGGGGTGCCGGGCTGTGTGTTCCGCAAATTGCGGAACTCAGACTGGTCGGCATCCGTGGTATTGCAGATCCGCATTTTTGAAGATCCGCAATTCCACGGCCATCTGAACGGCCCCTTAGTTTTGTATGTTGCTCCCTCTTCAGCTGTGGCTTCTGTATCTACCATAGATACAAAAAAAATTCATTGAATGGTGAGCTGATTCCTATTACAGCTAGGGCAGAATTATTATAAAGTACGAACTACCAAACCACGAGTGAGAAAGGACAATTGTCAGAAAACTGCTGCACAGACTGAGATGTGAGAGTAAAAACAAGGTCCAGTCAAGCAGTATCTACAAATCTGTATCGTTTTTTTTTTTTTCTTTTTTCGCGTATTTGTCAAAACTGGACATGTACATAAAATAGATTTCTGATTGTGGGACAGAAGCAATACTGACAATAATTCCATTGAAATGGCTGTTTCCAGGGAACAATAGATGATAGTGGCCTGTACGTAAAATGAAGATATACTTTAGTGCTCCTTTAATCTCCAGTTACACATAGATATTTATAATCTCCAGTTACACATAGATATTTAGTGTTAAAATCATAAAACTGTGGCTTGACCTCCCACTGGAACTTGTGCTAGCAGAAACAGTGAAATTAAGAAAAAGCTGAATATGTTTTTTCAAACACCAAATACATGAAGCTACAGACATTAGCAGCAATATATGATGATCAGAATGATGATCCAGGGATTTGTCAGATTGCCAGTTTGAGGACTGAAGGAACTTTTCCATGCTTGAGGTAACTTGAGATATATATACTGAGGTTTAGTCTGGAAATAGTGGAGCTTTGAGGATAAAAGGGTGGAATTATGGACATATGTCTCTGTTTTCAATCTGACGACTAAGTCACTATTTATTTTCTACTGGGGGACACTTATAGGAAGAAAGGGGTGAAAATAGCAGAACCTAAATTATTGTTAATTATTTTTCTTCTGTACTCTTACTATTGTAATAGTATAGCAAAGATAGGAGTCCTACTGTTAGGAAGTTCTGATCATATGGGCACTGCTAGTAGTGTGACATATGGAGAGCAACCCCTTTGACTGCAATGCAGCAATGGAGTAGCAGATTGTCAGCGAGCTCATTGGAGTTCGTGGAAGATCATGAGTCAGATGGTGGATCAGAGCTTCCCCCAAAGACTGTGGAAAAGTAAGATATGGAAAAAAGAGGCCTGTTTGAAACCCGGACTGTTGAATTAATACCATACCCCCGAAGCAGCGAGAGTCTGAAGAGACTGATTGATTTAAACCAAGAAGGGAAAGCTTCTTATAGATTTGTACAGAACAACTTTTAGAAACTGTACCTCTCTGTGTGTTGGAGAAGGTGCAGGTCCCTTAGGTCTTATAGCAGGAAAGAAGCAGTCATTTTTGAACTTCTTAGGATCAGGATAATAGTGATTTTAGAATGGTTGCAGGTGGTCCTATCATTGAAATGTAAGGAAAGCAACAATTTCTAATGGCAGCCCAGGCTATAGAAGATTCAAATTTGCTATACTTTGGTGGCCCCTACGAGGAGGAAACACTTGAAGTTATTTGCAGTACATCCACCAATAATGGAAACTTTTGGATATAGGAAATTAAATAAGAAGACTTTTTATAGCTGTACATTAAACTGAAGAAAAAGGACTGTTACTGATACTGCTAATGCTAAATCACTCTAGACAGTTATGGATGCTTTTGCATTTGTCTGTGCAACATTGTCCCTATAGGTGGTCACCTATCTCTAACATCAATAGTTGTAGAGAAATTGAATATTTTCATATAAATGAATTTAAGTAAGGTTCTCCTAGAGGGGGCTGAACATAATCACTATTTACCCATTATGACACTGTAATAAGAAAAGTTCTAGTTGTTCATTATAAAGATACGATATGACATTAATGAGGAATAATTGTATCTATGTAAAAAAAAAAATAACCCAAAGGTAATAGTAGATACACAGTGAAGAATTATATGGCCAATTTAGACAATGATCTTAAATGGAATTATGCAATGAATTATATAGTACCATCACTTGCAGTCCCCTAATCTTAGACTCTGGTTGTGATTGTGCTTTGACGTCATCACCCTGAACATGTGATTAATTGAGGCTGTAAAACTTTGTATTTAAGATCACAGCCAACCCTGATCCAGCATCTCTTGACAAAGCTGGTGTGAAACACTGGAATTATAGAAAGTATTGTGTGTGGTAGGCAATATTTATTTATTGGTTACCTACTTTGGTTGCTTCTGGTTACAGTTGTATATATACTTATGTAACCTGCTCACTTTGGTGATCTGGCTATTTAGGTGACATTGTTATTGATGTCATGCCATGATTTGTATTTACTGTACTTTTGGGTCTGTAGTTACTGTACTTTGCATTCTGTTCTTGGACCTGAGTATATTGGTTTTAATGTCAAGGCTAGTGATGGCTGCAGATCTGCAGCCACATGGAGAAGTCTTCATGGTGGTCTGGGCTGGATAGAAAATACATCGGTGAGTCACTGGAAGAGAACTTGTCACCTCTTCTGACATGTCTGTTTTAGTTCATGCTTGTATTCCACAAAACATCTCCATGCAGCACAGACCAAATTTAAAACTAGGTATTACCATTTCTCTTGTAAAGAGGATGTGTCCTAAGACAGTATGATTCTGTCAGTGATGATTGAACATGGTCAGTGAATAGGGGCACTGTTACGGGGAGCCGGCGGTGCGCTTCCTTCATGCTGCGCCACCAGTCTCCTGCAACTATCTCGGAGCGAGGACGCGGCCAGCATCCTCGTCTACAAGGTGATCAGGGGGGCGGGGAGGACCTGGCAGCGTGCGCTTCCCGGCGCAGCTGGCATCCTCCCTCCTCTTAGTTACGTGCAGGCAGGGCAGGTGAGCACAGATATGGATAAGCCAGCGATCACCTGTAGTGGTTTAGTATTAGGGTCATATGACATGGTCAGCGTCACATGACCCTAATGTGGGCCTATTTAGACCTGTGGGCCTATTTAACAGGCAACCTGCGGGCCACGGGTTGCCTGTGATTGGTCCTTCTACCTTCACCAGCATTTGGATTATCATTATAACTTCTATTATCTAACCTCGGCTTTGAACTTGACCTCGTCCTCGTGTTATCCCCTTGTACTATGTTACCTCTCAGCTTCTGACCTCGCCTCGTGTTTTGACTCTGCTCCTGCATTATTCCTCAGTATTGATGTGAATTCCTGGCTTTTGACCGAGCCTTGGCGGTTTTCTCTTACTGTGTGTTCTGTCTTTGTTTGTGGTTTTCTCCCATTATACCCCTCCCTGTAAGCCCCAGCACATATGTAAGCTAGAGACTGCTGTCCAGTTGTGCACTGTCGATTAGGACGGACCGTGCAAGTAGGCAGGGACATTGGTGTGGGTTTGAGCTCAGGGCAGCACTATTCCCTGAACCTTGACAGGCACATGGTACAATCATTTGACAAGGAAATAAAAATACCCAGTTGTAAATGCTAGCCCAGAATGGTCGTTATATTTATTGGTAGGGCGAGGAAGGGCGGTGGGTGAAGAGAAGCAAATTTGAGAATAAGCCTAGGGCCTATGGTCTACATATTTCACCATTGTAGATACACTTTAAATTCCCTTATTTTTACATTGATGATCGTATTCTAATAGTGTTACTGCTGGCTTGAAATACACAACTGAGACCCAAAACCTGTGAATGACATCAAGTAGTGAGATAAATGTGCTGCACAACTGCACTGAATTGCACAGATTATCTCATTGAATGCTACAACATGCTGCAAGTCTATCTACCAGCATATCTATATTCACTACTTGTGAAAGCCAAAGTCGGAGTGGAGCAGAGTTGTGTAGTAAAGCAAGATTAATGGCTTCTTTCTTCATTTTATAGTTTCTGTTTCTAAATATAGTTCATTCAAATAGGAACATAGAAGAGGGAAACATGTCCTGATGTACTCTTGTCTTTATCTCATTTCTCCACTGAAGATCAAACATTTTTCAGTCGATCTTATATCACAAGAAGGATTCAATAACTTATCAGTACATAAATAGACTCATTTTCATGGCTCATAAAAGCCTTCGTTAATAAATCTCATATAAGATACTTTGTCCTCTGCTGCGTTTCATGTTTAAATTTTCCAACATATTCTATTGAATAGTACTCTGTTTTATTATATATATTTATATATGATAAAGAGAAGTGCCACATTTAGAACAATTGTTCAGTTATTATTAGAGAATTAAGCAGGTTCTATATAACATCCATAACATGATTTCCTCCATGGGGAATCCCCCATTGGTCTAGTGCTGGAATCCATCTCTGATGACCTTGATTGTAGAATGGTTGCTGTGGCCAACAGTGACGCTTAAAGGGCTTTTCTGAGATTCTCATGCATTTCTGTGCTTGATGTAGACATACACTTCTGAGGCTAGCATTTTTACCTGCTCAGGGCTTCAGGACCTGGTAGTGACATGATATCTATTGAGGAATCACGGAATATTAACATGTGATGTGAAGTCTCAATAAATGTCACAACTAGAGATGAGCAAATTTTTCAAATATTCGATTCGGTTGGTTTGCCGAATTTTCCAAAAAGATTTGGTTTGATCTGAATAAATTTGTGGTGAATCGCGTTAAAAAACAGCTACTTCCAGGCTGCAGAGAGCCTGTATAGTGGTTTAGAACACTGTGCCTTGCAGTAAGACGCATAGGGAGTCTGCTGTGGTAGTGAAACAATACTGTGAGCCAGTGTGACACGCAGATAACAGGCGTCGCTCTTAGAATTGCTGTACACTTTACGTATTTGGACAGTTATGGGGCCAAAACTCATCAAATAACTCAAGTCTGAACCTAGCCTTACAGGTCAATGTTAGCGCCAGCTATAAAGAACTGTGCAGAGGCCCGAGATCCTACTAGAGCGCCAAAGAGCGCACTCCTTTTACACCAATTCACTGATTCCATATAGATTTCTTACAGAACATGTTCTATTACACGCTTAAACTAGCAGAGCCCCCCCAGACAGTGTGAAGATGGCAGTGACAGCAGCATCAGGAGACCACAGAATGGTACGACAACAGTGTATAGGAGGCAGTGGCAGCAGCTGTAGCATCAAGAGACTACAGAGTGGTACGACGATAGTGTAGAGGAGGCAGTGACAGCAGCTGTAGCATCAGGAGAACACAGAGTGGCACGACGATAGCGTGGAAGTGGCAGCAGCAGTAGCAGCATCAGGAGACCACAGAGTGGCACAACGACAGAGTAGGTTGACAAGATTGAAAACGTCAATCAGTAGAATTTCGCAGTCACAGACAGGCCCAATGAAAAGACTGCAAATGACAGTAGTGCAGAATTATGAAGTTTCACAGTGGCACAACGACAGAGTAGGTTGTGTGAGGCAGTGACAGGTGCCATTTTTGAGGGGAGATATTTATCTCCCAGAATGCTGCAGGAAGCATTCTAATAGGAGTTTTTGTTTGTATCACTAGCGTGCCACCAGGGTGTCCAGCCTTGGCAGAGTAAAGGCCAGCAGATTATGTGTCCACTGAGGTAATCCACACGTTAAGACTTAATAGCTGGTTCCAGCTAGTCCGGGTCTGGCTTTTACTGGGAGCAGGCAATGTGCTGGGTGGGTGCCTGTTCCCCATGCTCCAGTCCGGGACTTGGGGCATGCTCATGTTCAGGATTCCTATTTAATCCTGCTGCTGGACTTGGGTGTGTCTCAGTCTGGGGAAGAAGGCAGTCAGTGTGAGGTAACACTGACTGTGTGTGCGGTGTTGAATTGTCCCGGCTGCGATCCGGAGTATTTGGCTTTATCGAGTTGGAAGCCTAATAAACAGGACTTTGCTGAACTTTGTGGTGTTCCTGCCTCTTTACACTGGTCAAGTGAGTACAATTCCTTACAGTTGACAAGATTGAAAAAGTCAATCAGTAGAATTTTGAAGTCACAGACAGGCCCAATGCAAAGACTGCAAATGACATGTCGTGCACAATTATGAAGTCACAGAGTGGCACGACGACAGTGTAGAGGAGGCAGTGGCAGCAGCTGTAGCATCAGGAGATCACAGAGCGGCGCGACGACAGTATATAGGAGGCAGTGGCCGTAGCTGCAGCATTATGAGGCCACACAGTGGCACAACGACAGAGTGGGCAAGTGGCAGCAAGTGTAGTAGCAGAATTATGAGGTCAGGACTAAGTGGCACTACAAGGTTATGAGGCCAGAGTGGCACAAGAGATGGGAAGGGAAAATGTCTGTGCCCGAGGAATTGATGTAGACCAAGTGTCAACCGTTGTTAAGTTTGACCTGCACAATGTGCAAGTGGCAGCAGTACTATTAGAATTTTGAGGCCACAGAGTGGCACAATGACAGACCATGGAAGTGGTGGCAGCAGCAGTAGAATTTTGAGGCCACAGAGTGGCACAATGACAGAGTGTGGAAGTGGCAGCAGGAGTGGAATTTTGAGGCCAGTGTGGTACGACGACAGAGATGGGAAGGTAAAAGTTCTCATGACCACTAATGTCTGTGCCAGAGGAATTGACGTAGAACAAGTGTCAACCGTTGTCAACTTGACCTGCCTGAGACTGTAGAAGGTCTGACAGAGTGGCATGACGACAGTGTAGAGGAGGCAGTGGCAGTAGCTGTAGCATTATGAGGCCACACAGTGGCACAATGACACTGTGGAAGTGGCAGCAACCGTAGTAGCAGAATTAGGAGGTCACAGAGTGGCCCAACAAGATTTAAAGTGTCAGTAAGTACAATTTCCGAGCAACAGGCCCACTGCGCAAATATCACATGTCAATAAGTACAATTTCCGTGCCACCAAAATCTCAAATGTCTGTAAGTTTAATTTCCGAGTCACAGTCCCAGTGAACAAATATCAGATGTCTTTAAGTACAATTTCTGAGTCACAAGCCCAGTGAGCAAATATCAGATGTCTATAAGTACAATTTCTGAGTCACAGGCCCAGTGAGCAAATATCACATGTCTGTAAGTTTAATTTCAGAGTCACAGGCCCAGTGAGCAAATATCACGTCTGTAAGTTTAATTTTCGAGTCACAGGTCCAGTGAGCAAATATCAGATGTCTGTAAGTACAATTTCTGAGTCACAGGCCCAGTGAGCAAATATCAGATGTCTCTAAGTACAATTTCTGAGTCACAGGCCCAGTGAGCAAATATCACATGTCTGTAAGTTTAATTTCTGAGTCACAGTCCCAGTGAGAAAATATCAGATGTCTGTAAGTACAATTTCTGAGTCACAGGTCCAGTGAGCAAATATCAGATGTCTGCAAGTACAATTTCTGAGTCACTGGCCCAGTGAGCAAATATCACATGTCTGTAAGTTTAATTTCTGAGTCACAGTCCCAGTGAGCAAATATCAGATGTCTGTAAGTACAATTTCTGAGTCACAGGCCCAGTGAGCAAATATCACATGTCAGTAAGTACAATTTCGAGGCAACAGATTAGAACGACGACATTATGGAGGCAGTAATAGTAGTAGTAGCAGCAACAGCAACAACAGCATGGGCAGACTACAGAATGGTACGATGACATTATGGAGGCAGTAGCAGCATCAGCAGACTATAGAGTGGCACGACGACGATGGTGGGTGTAAGAAGGAGCATCAGATGTGTGGCATCAGGCAGGTGGCAGCATCAGAGTATTTGGTGAGGCAGGTAGCAAGAACAAACAGTCAAAAAACAGCATGAATGTTCTAATCTGACGCATCAGGCATTGGTGGTTGGAAATCCTGGCTGATCCATGCCTGGTTTATCTTGACAAAGGTGAGTCTCTCCACATTTTGGGTGGACAGGCGAGTTCTCCTTGGTTATGGCCCCCACTGCACTAAACACCCGCTCTGATGCCACACTACTGGCCGGGCAGGACAGCTTTTCCAGAGCAAACTCGGCCAATTGCGGCCACAAATCTAGTTTGGCTGCCTAGTAGCCCAGCGAATGTTCTATGACGGGTGGCAGGGTGCTGTCCAAGTATGCCACCACCTGCTGTTTCAGGTCCTCCTCCAGGTCTAGCTGATGTTGCTGGTGAGTAGGTTCTTCACTATGTGGGTGAAGAAAGCTGCTCATCAGCGACTCTAGACTCAGGCTGCTGCTGATGGAGCTGGTACTGCTACTGCCACCCCTACCCCCCCTAGCAGTCGAAGGACGATGGCGCATATAGGCAGCGGCCAACTGACTACATAGGATATCTATATAGTAGTTCAGTTTGTCCTCCCTCTCGGTGGGTGTAAAAAAGGCCCCCATTTTGGACCTGTAGCGAGGGTCTAATAGGGTGGAGAGCCAGTAGTCATCCCTCTGCCGAATGGTGACAATTCGGCTGTCACTAAGTAAGCAAGTGAGCATGCATCGGGCCATTTGCGCAAGTGACTCGGAGGGACTCCCTGCCTCCATCTTCACTGCATACTGCCATGGTGTGTTTGGATCCTCTGCCTCCTCTTCCTCACTGCCCCGTAGCTCCACTGGCTGCTCCTGCTCCTCCTGCTCCTCCTCTCCTGTCAACTGGGCAGAGAAACTACCCATTTCTCTAGGCATTCTTTGTGCTCCAATGTCCTCCTCCAGTTCAGTCCCCACAGGGCTCATGTGGCCATGAGATGTAGTCGCCACATCTCCTGTCCCCTGACCAGCCAGATTTAACAGCATCTTTTCCAGGATATGAATGAGTGGAATGACGTTGTTCATCCCGTAGTCCTGGCGACTGACAAATAAAGTGGCCTCCTCAAAGGGCCTGAGCAAACGGCAGGTGTCACTCATGAGCTGCCACTGGCTGATTCCAACTGGTGAAACATCACATATAAGCCTATGTTGGGGGACCCCGTTCTGCCGCTGTAGCTCAAGGAGGGTGTGCTTGGTGGTGTAGGAGTGGCTGAAGTGCATGCAAAGTTTCCGGGCCATTTTTAGGATGTCTTGCAGATGACTTTTGGAACCGCTTGACAACCAGATTGAACACGTGCGCCATGCAGGGCACATGGCACAGCCCTCATTGACGCAGCGCAGACACCATGTTCTTCCCGTTGTCTGTCACTTTTGTTCCGATTTTAAGTTGTCGCGGGGAAAGCCAGGATTGGATTAGTTGATGAATGACGCGGAGCAGTTCCTCCCCTGTGTGACTCCGTTCGCCCAGGCAAACGAGGTGTAGAACCACATGACACCGCCGTGCCCTGCACATGTGGTATGCTGGTGGGGCACTGTGAATTGTCCCTGCAGTGGAGGCTGAAGACACGGCGGAGGGTGAGGACCATGTTCTTTCCATTATCTGTCACCATGGTTCCGATTTTTAGTTGTCATGGAGAAAGCCAGCAATCGATTTCTTCTTTCATGACGCGGAGCAGTTCCTCCCCTGTGTGACTTTGTTTGCCCAGGCAAACCAGGCGTAGAACTGCGTGACACCGCTGTACCCTGCACATGAATGTGGCGTCACCTGTTCAAGTTGCTCGTGTGGCTGGGCAGGAAACACATTGACCCAGTGGGCCGTAAAGGACATATACTGTCCCTGACCATAATTAGAGCTCCACACGTCGGAGCTGCAGTGAACTTTGGCAGGCACCGACAGGTTCAAGGACTAGCCCACCTTCTGTTCTAAAGTAATAAAAATATGGCTGCACAACATTTCACAAGCAAACAGAACCAAGGAATGGGGATCATTATAAATTAAAATGGTATTATACCTACTAGAAATGAAAACTAAAAAAAATAGAAGCTCTTTGCTCACATTTTTGATCAAACGTGTGTAGGGCCCATCTACCAGGCGTCAAGGTGGCTTCCGCAGATGGGTTCCTAACACTAACAAACTACCTCTCTTGGACTTACCTAAGCCTACACATTCAGGGCTACATATTTGTGCAGGGCTGGTACTGCCTGTTTGGCAAAGAAATGACGGCTTAGAACTCTCCACCTCGGCTCGACACAAGCCATCAGTTCTCTGAAAGGTTCAGAGTCCACTACTTGGAAAGGGAGGGACTGCAGCACCAGCAACTTGGCCAGGAGCACGTTCAGCTTCTGCGCCGTTGGATGTGTACATGCACACTGCTGTCTCTTGGCAATGGCTTCGCTGATCGATTGCTGATGGAATGACTGACGAGGAGTAGGAGGAGGAGCAGGAGCATCAGATGATGGGAAGGACAGACAGCTCCCTTCGGCTGAGGTGGTGGAGCCTTGACTGCCTGAAATCTGTTGGGCGCTACTGGTTGATGCTGCGGATGATGCTGCTGCTCCAGGCTGGACCACCGCACTGGAGCCACAGTTCTTCCAGGCCACTTTATGGTGACGCTACATATGTTGACACAGGGCCGTGGTGCCAACATTGGCACCCTGGCCACGCTTCACCTTCTGCCCACAGATTCTACAAATAGCTAGGTTCACCTCACCCAGCGGCTTAACAAAAAACTGCCATATCGCCGAGTATGTGAATTTATCCCAACACTCATCACTGACTGCCTGCTACCGCCACTGCCTCCTTGAACCGCTGCACCACTACTTTCCGGTCCAGTAGGCTCCTGCGAAGCGGGTGGTCTACCTTGGGCACGTTTGGCTCCCAACCTCCCGCTGCTGCCACCCTGCTGACTCCTGGCAACGCTAGCGACCTGCTGACTCTGTTGCTGCCTCACGGGCAAGTTGCTACCCTCTTCTCCTGATGATGAGGAAGGCGCTAATTCACCCGGCTCCCAAGTGCGATCGGCTTCATCATCATCGAGTAGTGTCTGCACGTCGCTGATGTCCTCCTTGACACTCTGTGGGTCAGGAGTCTGACCGCGCGCAACCCTAGCTCCCACGCCACTCTCCTCATCACTACTTGCCTGCCTAACTGAGGAAGCCGCAGATGTCTCCTCCACATCTTGGCTGCCCAGTAGCTGCTGACTGTCCTCCAGTAGCTGCTGACCCTCCTGCAGTAGCTCGTCCTTGCTGTAAAGTGGAGCAACAGTCCAGTTCTTTTTCTCCTTGGCCCAGGTAAGACGGTTCTGGCATTGCCTATTGGTCATGAGTGGCTTGACACATGGAATGTGACACTTGAAGCCCATGTCTTGAATACACCTGTGTGTGGTGGCTCTTGAAGTACTGACTCTAGCAGCAGTCCACTCCTTGTGAATCTCCCCCAAATTTAGAAAAGGCCTTTTCTTAACAATCCTATCAAGGCTGTGGTTCTCCCTGTTGCTTGTGCACCTTCTTCTACCATCCTTTTTCCTTCTACACAACTTTCCATTAATATGCTTTGATACAGCACTCTGTGAACAGCCAGCTTCTTTAGCAATGACCTTTTGTGGCTTACTCTCCTTGTGAAATGTGTCAATGACAGCCTTTTGGGCACCTGTCAAGTCAGCAGTCTTGATGCAGTCCTATGATTGTGTCGCCTACTGAACCAGACTAAAGGGACCTTTTTAAAGGCTTAGGAAGCCTTTGCAGGTGTTTTGGGTTATTTATTCTAATTTTCTGAGATAATGACTTTTGGGTTTTCCTTGGCTAAAAGCCATAATCATCAACATTAACATAAATAAACACTTGAAAAAGTTCACTGTGTTTGTAATGACTCTATATAATATATGTGTTTCACTTTTTGAATTGAATTACTGGAAAAAACAACTTTTTGATGATATTCTAATTTATTGAGATGCACTTGTATGTATATGACACATGCCACACTAAACACCCGCTCTGATGCCACACTACTGGCCTGGCAGGAAAGCTTGCCCAGGGCAAACTCGGCCAGCTGCAGCCACAATTCAAGTTTGGCTACCCAGTAGTCCAGGGTATCTTGGATCTGGTGTGACAGGGTGCAGTCCAAGCATGCCACCACTTGCTGGTTCAGGTTTTGCTCCATGTCTTGCTGCTGCTGCTGGTGTGTGGTTTCTTCAGTAGGCGGGTGAAGAAAATTGCTCATTAGAGACTCTAGACTTAAAGAGGACCTTTCATGCTTTTATTCTACATTAGCTAAATACCTTTACTGGGAGGGTACCCCCCGCTGATGCTGCCACCTGTGACCGTTCTTCAAAATAGCGCTCCTGCGCCCCGCTGTATTAGCATGCTGAGCGGGAAAAATACAGGGGGGCACAGCAGGGCGCAGGAGCGCTATTTTGAGGATAGGTCATCAGTATAAAACTACCAAAAAACCCTTTTTAATGGCCATATAGCTGGAATTGAGAATAAAGTGTCAGACTTGCAGATGACAGAAAATTGTGTAGGATATCTAAAGGAGTTTTTTTTTTCAGTACTTAGATATTGATGATCCTTAGGACATGTCATCAATATCAGATCGGGTGGGGGTCAAACACCCGGCACTCCCATTAAATGGCTGTTTCAGACAGCCATTGACACCAAAGACTATACAGAGGATGGAATACGCCATCTGCTGTGTAGCTTCGGGTGCTAGCATACTGCAGCTCAGCTTCTATTCCCTTGAATGGGAGCTTAGCTGTTTTACCTTGGCAGGGGCACTACAAAGTAGTTGAAAGTGGAATAAAACCAGGACAACAGAAGAAAAGCTTATTTACTATTAGCCAATGGCTATTAAAGGGGTTTTCCGAGTTATATATATTGATGATCTATCCTCAGGATAGGTCATCAATATCAGATCGGCGGGGATCAGACACCCGGCACCCCGCCAATCAGCTGTTTGAAGAGGAGGCGCGCGCTGTACCAGCGCTGCCTCCTCTTCACTGTTTACATGCAGGCCATAACGGGGGTAGTGGTGAGTAGGTGTAATTACACCTAACCACCCCATTCATTTCAATGGGAAGAAGCGATTCTTCCAATAGAAATGAATGGGGCCGTGAGGTATAATTACATCAGTAGCCATTGGCTAATAGTAAATAAGCTTATGCAAATACCTTATATTTGTCAGGGTCATGTGGAATTAGTAACAGAAGAAAAGGACTTGAGTATTTTGGTTACAATTAAGCTAAGGAGCATGGGCCACCTAAACATGTATGCACTGGAGATACTGGAGGGGAGGAAAAGAAAAGACTCACTGTAACATAGCAATCACTTATATTTGCCTACAGAAAGATAGCCACCTTGATAAGGGCGATCATGTACAGGAACCTAACCTGAGTGGTACCTGATCAGAAAAGCCACCAGGATAAGTCAATCATTCAATAAATTGATTAAAGAGGACATGTCGCTTGATATTTTTTTTTTACTAAAATCTATACTTTATACTATAGACTACCTCAAGTAGATTCTATCATGCTAATTTTTTTAAAATTGTGCTGCAATGTCCCTGTTCTGACATCCACTGAGGGTGTTGCAGAGCAAGGCTATATACCATGGTAAATGCAAACAATGCATATGGATAAGAAACGGATCAATGTGCCTGAAACAAATGCAAAGTAGTTCAAGATAATACTTGCGTATCCCAGGGGGTGTTTAATGTTGTTCACCCGGTGACTGCAGTGCCTTCCATGATGTATAGCCATGTGTGTGCAGGGTTTTGCCATTATCATTGTGCATGGTTTTGCTTTGCACCCAAGCATACCAGGCTGATTGTTACTATTTGTATGTGGATTGTGTATGTACTTTGCATCAACGGTGAATTTTTTTTAATCTCTTCATGCTAAACAGTTATTGTATTTGTTTTCCCCCATAAGGTTCTATCCTTTTAGTCATAGGTAAGCGCATGAAAAAATGTATGTCTAAGGAATCGGTCAACAGCAACCTCCCTGTCCAGCTGTTTGCATAGATACATAGCTGTGGTTCACCTGATCTACCCTATCAGGTGAACACTTTAAAAATAAAATGGTGCCAGAACAGTAAATTTTTGTCACCTCAACTAACAAAAAATAAGACACGATCAAAAAGCCGTACATACTGTACCCCAAAATGGGACCAATAAAAAAGCTATCTCATCCCACAAAAAATGAGTCATCATAGACCTCAAAGCCTCTGCAGTTGTCGGCCAGTGCTGTAGAAGTCACCAAACTAGGCCTCAAATGTGCATGGTGCTCTTTCTCTTGTGAGCACTGTGGTGTGCCCCAGCAGTTTACAACCACATTTTGGATGTTTTCCCATATTCAGGACAAAACGGGTAATAATTTGAGGGCTTATATTTCTCCTGTTACCCCTAGTGAAATGAAAAATCTGATGAAAAAAAGTAATTTTTCATTTTCACAGCCAAGTGTTTCTAAATTCTATGAAATTCCTGTGGGGTCAAAGCACCCACTACACCACTCAATAAATTCCTTGATGGGGTCATTTCCAAAATGGGGTCATGTTTTGGGGGTGTCTACTGTAGAGGTACTCAGTACCCCAGTTTTTGAGGTGTGTATGTTGAGGTATGTTTTGCTATTAACCCTTGCTGTGTTACGGGAAAAAATGGATTCAAATGGTAAATCTGCAAAAAAAAGTTTGAAATTTCACATCCATTTTCCTTTAAGTACCGTGGAGGATCATTTATGGGTGGTCACAATTATATAAGGTCCTCAAAGTCACTTATCAACTGACTTGGTCCTTTAAAAAGCCGGTTTTGGAAATTTTCTTGAAATTTAGAAAAATTGCTTCTAAAATTCCAAGCATCCTCAAAAAATAAAATGACATTTACAAAATGATGCCAAAATAAAGCAGACACAAGGAGAATGTTAAATAATAACTATTCTGTGACACACCACTGTCTTAAAAGCAGAGAAATTAAAAAATGTTGAAAATTGTGAATGTTTTCAAATTTCCTGTAAATTCAGCATTTTTTTAATACATAAAGGTAAAACATATTGACCCAAATGTATCGCTAACATGAAGTACAATGTGTCATGATAAAACCATCTCAGAATTGGTTGGATAAGTAGAAGCGTTCTAGAGTTATTAGCACATAAATTGCAAAGTTTGGTTCGATCCATAAGGTGAAAACTGGCTATATCCTGAAGGGGTTAATACGTGATTTCATTTGTAAACTATGTCATTTTAAAAATATATTTCTTCCATATGGAACAAATAACAATGTATTCCCAACACTGTGCTGGTCTGGTCTCTATTATAAGAAGGTATATACTGTGTAAACTGCCAAAATGAATGCCTATGAATAAATGTATAAGAAACTCATTATCAAATTCAGGAAAGATGTGTTTCTACCTATTAGGATATTATTATATTTTGTCAGTTTTACTGCAGAGATATTTTTAGGAATAAATGAACAGAGAATGATTTAGACTATGTTTTTCTGAATCCAACAACCTACCGGTGTTCTACATTATGCTTTCATTAATAGGAAGGTTTTAGAAGTAAGGAGGACTTCAAACTGTGTCTTAAATTGGACACCTATTTATAGAAGGTTGTATTGAAATACACTATAAAAGGATTATTCGCTAGTTTTACAGATAATAGAAATATATTTTAGATACAAGATCAAAATGTTAAATCCTCTCCTTCTCTCTGAAAGAAGCACTACCACAAAATCTTTCATTCTTTGGTCCATTAATAATTTAAATGATATGGCAGGTAATTTGATTAGTGGTGGCTTTATTCAGAAGATAAGACTTTTGCAGAGCGGGTTGAAAACTTAAAGTGGCTCTGGAAAAAAAAACTAGTGGTCTCATGTTGTAGACAGGTGTAAATTGACAGAAGACGGGACAAAAGAAGTAGGCGGGGCCAGTAATACCATAGTGCAGTACAAAATACCACCCCAACAGAACCAAATAACACACTGCAGCACAATATACTGCCCTAGCAGAACCAGGTACCACAGTGCAGCCCTAAATGCTGCATCAGCAGAACCAAATTCTACAGTGCAGCACAATATATTGCCCTAGCAGAACCAGGTACCACAGTGCAGCACTAAATACTGCCAACCGCCCCACAGTATGAAGCTGTATCATAGTCCTGAGGATGGTAATATGATTGAATTAGGCTTCATTCACACGACCGTATGTGTTTTGCGGTCCGCAAATTGCGGATCCGCAAAAAAAACGGATGACGTTCCGTATGGCATCCGTGTTTCCGTTTTTTTTGCGGATCCATTGTAACAATGCCTATCCTTGTCAGCAAAACGGACAAGAATAGGACATGTTCTATCTTTTTTGCGGAATGGAAATACGGACATACGGAAACGGAATGCACACGGAGTACCTTCCGTTTTTTTTGCGGACCCATTGAAATGAATGGTTCCGCATACGGTCCGCAAAAAAAGCGGAACGGACACGGAAACAAAATACGGTCGTGTGAATGAAGCCTTAGGGAGGGCACCTGCAGCCACTGGCCAGGTGCATAAGTGCCTGATGCTCTTACATTATTTAATTCAGAGAGCATCAGATCTTTCTGAACCTTGCTGGGCATCGGCCCACCAGGAAATTTCCATGTAGGATCTATGGCCAATTCACCAATGACCTTTGTTTTGGACAGTTATTGGACCATGTAACCAGAATTCAGGACCTCAGACTGATTCACACATTCTCTAACGTGCAAACCAGAAGTCACTTTCTCTACTCATTTCTATGAGACGCAGATGCAGTCCATAAGAGGTAGAAAAGTCAGGTGCTCACTGATATCCAGCTAAGTGCATAATTTACTAAAACACCATACAATAAGTGCATAATAGGACACATTGCAGTACCTGAAAAAGAATACACACAATGGGCTAAAGTGCTTGAATGTTGCTGAACCTGTAAAAACATTATTGCTATGCTAAAATACAGCAAAGACATAATTATGCAAACATTTTAGTGCAATCAATTTCACATTTGCTTGCATAATAGGCTCAGATATACGTTTGAGTCTCTCCTTATGGCGGCTTGGCATAAAACACTGGAACACAGTCGAAAATTCAATTGTAATCCACGTGAGGTAATTTTGTAATCCAAACAGGTAACGTGTAATCCACATGGATAATATAAAATAGCAACAAATAGAGAACCCTTTTTGCAAAGCGGGCTCCCACATAACCTGAGAAGGGGGAAAAAGGAAAAGTTGCGCTTAGGAGCAACTGGGAATTTTCTGCAGAATGGGGGGGGAGTCCTGACAAGCCATGTCCATCTGGGTGAGAGTTAAACAGGGGGCAATAAAAACAACATAAACTAACAATAACTGCCAACTAGCTCTCACCCGTCAGGTGCAGTCCATGTTATGGCCCCCATAGGTCCTCCAGAGGTGTACGTTAAATCAGCCAGACTGACATCCAGTAGAAGGGTTCCTCAGATGAGGATCCTGAAGTACTCCTCGCTGGAACTGCTACTGAATGACATCATAGGATGCTTCTGCCTCCTGAAGGCCAAGCTGGCTGCTGTGGTGGAGCTCCAATGCCCTCTTCTGCCAGAAGTCGGACTTGATCGGGTCTGGGTGGTGGTCACACTGGTGAGCGCTGCAGCCACTTGCGCCTTCACTTTTCCAGATACTCCTGCCGGGACAGCAGGGGTAAGGACTTCTGGCTGCAGCAGTTCAGGCAAGGTTGCACCCAGGGAAGAACCGCCAGCTCCCCTGGCTGCTGCTGACTTCATTTTCCAGGGTAGTTGGTAAAGGATGATGTCGTCAGCTGACCCAGCTAAAAGGACTGTGATGGTGGTGGTGGTGGCGATCCAGGGATCAGAGGATCCGGCTGTGGCTTCTCCCTGAAACGGAGGGTGCCATCTGGAGACTCCTGTAGGCAGCGCACACGTCCTTCGCCTGGTGGTTCCTCCGGCCAAACTTCTGGTGTTGCTGATGCAAGTACCAGGGGCTTAGATAATAAGGTAACCCCGATAGCAAAGGGGCCTTTCAGGGATGCCATAGGGGTATATTCCACCTGATCCCCCACGTACAGGCTTTGACTGGGTTGGGACAGGTATGGCTGTTTCACTGACCTGCGGCCCACAAAGTACTCCTTGCCGTCCTCGTCGTCCACAAGGAAGCCACAGCCTCGCTCCACTGAAAACCATAGGATGGTTCCCTTACGTCATTCCAGTGTAGAGTCTCCCAGCCTCGGATGGTCCAGTACTTGGATGACCCAGTCCTCCACCGCATACTTGTAGTCCCATAGGGTCTGGGCATGGGCCATCACTGATGCAGGCACATTGGGATTCTGCCGCATGGAAGGTGTTGTTGTTCTCCTTCTGGGCAGCGGAGTGGACACTCCAGCCGCCTCCGTCGCACCAGCTGGCACCACGAACATTGAGTCAGGACCTGGTGGGATTCTCTTGGCCAATTGTGACACTGTGATCTCCTCTGAACCTGACGGTGGTTCGGATAACTCGCTACCAAACTCCATCTCTCCCCACTTTGGTCACAGTCGCTTCGCCATGCTGTGGTATCTTGTTCACCACTGGCTTGAACTGGAGAGGAGGGTGGAGTAATGAGGGAGGAGTCTTTACTCCCTATACGTGCAAATAGTTCCCGGTGGGCCGGGCTGGTTTTTCCCGCTTCTGAGGGGGGGGCATATCTTCACTTTCCAGCTCTTGAGGGGGTGTATCATAATTTTCCCGCTTCTGGGGGCCAGGGGGGGACAAGAAGTATGCATACGTAGCGTACGTAGCGTACATAGCGTTAGCGTTCAAAATTTTAAGAACATTTACGAATAATACGAAGCAAATCTAAAAAAATCCGGATTCGCTTCGGAGTGGGAAAACTGGAGGATTCAATACAAATCTACAAAGCGGCAAATAGATTCGCTCATCTCTAATCAGGTGCATTCATCACAACTTTGAAAGTGCCAGGTCGATCTCTGAAACCTATTTTATCACTGACTTCTATTGGAAATGTTGCTAAAGAACCTTTAGCACATCGCAACTGCACCGAGTGGTTGTACTCTTAGAGGCATCTACAAACATGGTAGGATCAAAGTTAGCAGATGTCCCTGGGCAAAAACATGACAGGGACCCCAAAAAGTGCCATATTATGCCTGAATGTCCTATAATTAATATAAATTGTTGGCATATCCTGCTGATATCAACTGGATATGACTGCTATCTAATGTGTATGAGGAAGCCCTGTGGTCCCCCAGTATATAATGTTCTATGGTACAACATTGACTTTGTTTAATGAGCCTGATCCTTTCTTCAACTTGTAGCTTATAAGCATTTCCCAATGGAAATACACAAGCATAGACAGGAAAATAGTACTTCAACCTCTAGCAATAAATATTAATAAAGGTGCATAAACATCTCTTTCACACTTATTAAAACACTTATATTGCTGCAGGCATCATTTAAATCTTTCAAATTGCCACATCCTGCTGATTATCCACAATTTTCTACAAAGCTGTTATTTCCACAAAAGTGACCATGGAGGTCCAAACTACTGACCTCCGTCGATTCAGAAAATGAGTCATTAACTCACCCCTCACTCTCTTTTATCTCCACAGATATTGGTTCCACAAGGTCATTAAAGTTCCTCCAGGAGATCACCTTTCATTTTACACTGGCTATTTTATATAGCAATTCTTAAAATACATAGTTGAAAAAATAAAACTGAAAAACAGTTGAATTACTATTAGAAGTCCCTGAAGAGGAGATTATCTCCAAAAGTCTGCCTCTGATCATTTATTTTATGTAAACTACTCACAAAATGTTGAATATTTGGCTTTCAGGTGAAATTTATGAAAAACGTAATAAGCTCAGGCTACAGTGATATATATCATACATGTAGGGCATTTAATAGAAGCATGCAATGGTGATTTCTTCATCTCAAACATTTTATTGAAACAAAAGCCAACAACAGTGGTGGATATACCGCAACACAAAAATTTCAATGTCTCAAAAACTTGTCATGTGGCTGTGAGCATCAATTACAGCTTGACAATGACATCTCATGCTGTTCACACATTGACTTATTGTCTGCTGGGGCATGGCATGCCACTCTGGGGTACAGAGTTACGAGCCTCTACATGGTGACTCAGCTGATCCCATAGGTTTTCAATGGGATTCAGGTCTAGAGAGAGTGCAGGCCACTCCATTTGAGGCATCCCTGTCTCCAGCAGCCGTTCCCTAATCATGCAACTTTCATGAGCTGGCACACTGTTGTTCATGAAGATGAAATTAGGCCCATGTTGTTCATGCAGAGGCACAATGACTGGATTAATGATGTTATTCAAGTAGTATGGGTTTGTCACTGTACCATTCACAAAGTATAGAGCAGTTCTGTATTGACTAGACACATCTACCCACACTGTAACACCACCACCAACGGCTCATCTAGTGATAACAGTGGCTGATGCATAGCGCTCTCCTTGACGTCTCATCAACATCATTGACATCAACATCATAATTTCTGCTCAGCATGAACCAACTCATCCATCACCCACTGGTCCCTCATCCAACATAGATGCTCCTTGGCCCATGTAAGATGATGATGCCTGTGGTTAGGTACCCTTGCAGGTCGTCTAGAACACAGACAATGCTGATGTAAATGGTTTCAAATGGTCTGAAGTGGCACTTGGGTGCCTCTCACCTCCCTTAAATGTGCCTGGAGTTGTGTTGCAATTATCATCTGGTTCCGCAGGGCATTGTTCACAATGAAGCGGTCATCAGTATGGGATATGTCTAAAGGACGTCCACTTCTATGTCTTTCTGTGTATCTCTGATACAACGTGCTGATGACACTCTGTGACACTCTAAGCTCAGTGGCCACTTCCGTCTGAGAACATCCTGCTTGAATTCTTTGCTCTACAACCAGGATCAGGGGTAGCACCAATATAATACATGGGACACTTTACCGGCCCCACCCTCTTTACTCAACTTCTGTTGAAAGAAAATAGAACAGGTGCTTCATAAATATGGCGCTCATTCTGAACACCATATGGCTCAATGTATTTACATCAGACAACTGGTATAAATTTGTTGATAAATCTCCCCATACAGTTCACCACTAGAGGGAGCTCAGTGTCTAAGAAGTTATACAGTACAACTGAACTTAAAAGAAGCTGTAAAAAATCTCTTTGCCCTGATCTTCCCCCAAGTGGCAGCTGTCGGACAATACTATGGATTTATGTCAGGAACAGAAGTTTAGTACTGGGCCCCGTTTTGCCCAGGCCCCATAGTAGTCACATAGTCTCTTTACATGGTAGATACATGACTGATCTTACTATAAGTTTCTACCTATGTGTATTAGGAGAAGACAATAGCCCTGAATTATGAATCCAGTTTCTGTGTTCTCCTTTAGGCACAGGTAATTTGGTAATTCTAAAAGTTGATTTATAAAACAAGCTTAATTATTTGCAGAGCTAACAGAAGGATGAAATTATTATTTTGCACTACAGGGAACCCACAGCTCTCCTTTGGTGTTTTTATTATTTCTGAAAGAATTATATTAAACCTTGCTAAATGTCAGATTCTTAGGGTGCAGTTGAATTTAAAAGAAAATCTATGGGAGCATAGTGACCTAATCACTTGATAAAGAGACAAGTGGCAGACACTGCATGGTACCATAGACCTCTTATGACAGACCCATACACAAACATTTTATGTTCATTGCAAGAAATGGTATTGTAAGAAAACTGCCAGTTTTCATATTAAATGTCACAGGCTTTGTGAATATAGCACATCGTGTTGGATGAAAAACTTGGAACAAAAATCCTAAACTTTACCTGTGAATTACCATATAAAAGTTTTAACAAAATAATCGCCATCTTTATTTAAAGGCTATGTACACATTTGTGGACAATTTTTTTTATGATTGCATTGTACTCATTTTGGGCCTAAAATCATTTTTCAATAGGTCTTTTAAAATATTGAGCCATTCTGTCACAGAGGGTTAATTGTTTTTCTACCAGTATGAATGGTACTTTCACTTTCACTTTGTGTCAGTCATCTAATAACCCTTATCTCTAAATTACTAAAAGGTTATAAACACCTATTTAAGCCACGTTCTTACCTAATATAATATACATTTCACATATTTACCATTCAGTAGTAATAAAAGATGTTTCCTTCCACTGCTACCCACTGTGTTTCCTCATAAATTACCATGGCATCGACCTGTTATTCAGGCTACCCTCAAAAGAAGGTCTTAAAAGCCCGCCCCAGGTCCCGCTAAGCCACGCCCTGATCTGGTCAGGCCATGCCCTCTCCAACTCCGCAGCCGACGGGGGATTGAAAAAAATGAAGGTAAAAATCACCTTCTGTCAGCTTCAGGGGTGGGAGGGAGTTTGATTTTCTCCCTGCAGCTCACGCTCAGACTGCACAGTGCTGCTGTCTGAGAGTGAGATGTTCAAAAGGACATCCCTGTGTCCATCCAGTGTCGGAGGACAGGGAGTCTGAAAGCCAGACTGTCCAGTCTAAAACCGGACCTCTGGCCACCCTAGGGGCAGGCTGTTGTTAGGGCTGCCAGATGTCCAGTTTTAGGCTGGACAGTCCGATTTGTGTGGCATCATGGGGGATGGGGCGTGGCTTCACGTTTTGGGTGTGGCTTCACATTCACATTGTGCCACCATATTAGCCAACTGTGCCCCCAACAGACCTCAGATCAGCCCACTGTGCCCCCATCAGTCCTCAGATCAGCCCATTGTGCCCCCATCAGACCGCGGATCAGCCCATTTTGCCCCCATCAGACCTCAGATCAGCCCACTCGGTCCCCATATCAGCCCACTGTGCCCCCATCAGACCTCAGATCAGCCCACTGTGCCCCATCAGACCTCAGATCAGCCCAGTGTGCCCCTATCATACCTCAGATAAGCCCACTGTGCCCCCATCATACCTCAGATCAGCCCGCTGTGCCCCCAACATACCTCAGATAAGCCCACTGTGCCCCCATCATAAACTGCACTACACGGCTTGAAAAGAGCCCAGTACCTCACTGCCTCAAACACCAATGAATGGGTAATGTAATGGTGGAACTTTTTATAAGTTATTTGTTTTTTAAGTTTTTTGGACTGTACTAGAGGGACGGCCATACTGGACTTAGTATTAACCAATAGACCTGACAGAACAACACATGTGCAGGTCGGGGGACACCTGGGAAATAGTGACCATAATAAAGAGCGTTTCTTCAGGGAGGAACAAAAATACCAAACTTCAAAAAAGCTAAATTTAGTCAACTAAGAGAGGCCATAGGCCTAACTAACTGGGACAAAGTCCTCAAAAATAAAAATACAGCCACAAAATGGGATATTTTTAAAAGCATCCTAATATCTAATTGTGAGAGGTACATACCTTATGGGAATAAAAGGTTAAAGAACAAAAAAATGTCTACACAAAACCAATGTAGATAAATAGAGCTGTAAAGAAAGCAATAAATGACAAACAGAAAGCATTTAACCCCTTCAACTCCGGGCCTGTTTTCACCTTCCTGACCGGGCCATTTTTTGCAAATCTGACATGTGTCACTTTTTGTGGTAATAACTTTGGAATGCTTTTACTTATCCAGGCCATTCTGCGATTGTTTTCCTGTGACACATTGTACTTCATGACAGTCATAAATTTGAGTCAATATATTTCACCCTTATTTATGAAAAAATCCAAAATTTACCAAAAATTTGGAAAAATTTCCAAATTTCCAAATTTCAATTTCTCTACTTTCAAAATACACAGTAATACCTCAAAAAATAGTTATTATTTTACATTCCCCTTATGTCTACTTTATGTTGGCATCATTTTATAAATGTCATTTTACTTTTTTAGGACGTTAGAGGGCTTAGAAGTTTAGAAGCCATTTTTCAAATTTTCACCAAATTTTCCAAAACCATATTTTTGAGCATCAATTCAGATATAAAGTGATTTTGAGGGGCTTACATAATGAAACCCCCATAAATGACCCCATTTTAGAAACTACACCCCTCAAGTTAAAAAAAACTGCTGTTACAAACTTTGTTAACCCTTCAGGTGTTCCACAAGAATTAAAGGAAAATGGAGGTGAAATTTCAAAATTTCACTTTTTTGGTAGATTATTCATGTTAATAATTTTTTTCTTGCAACACAGCAAGGGTTAACAGCAAACTAAACCTCAATACTCATTACTCTGATTCTGCAGTTTACAGAAATACCCCATATGTGGTGGTAAACATCTCTATGGGTTTGTGGCAGTGGTCAGAAGGAAAAGAGCGCCATACGGATTTTGGAGGCAGATTTTGCTAGAATAGTTTTTAGGCACCATTTTGTAATTGAGAGACCCTGACGTACCCCTACAGTGGAAACCCTCAAAAAGTGACCCCATTTTGGAAACTACACCCTTCAAAGAATACATTAAGGGGGGTTCTGGCCACTTTGACCCCCTAAGAGTTTTACGGAATTTGGAAACACTTGGCTGTGAAAATGAAAAGTTTCATTTCTTCCAATAAAATGTTGCTTTAGCCCCAAATTTTTCATTTTCACAAGGGGTAACAGGAGAAAAGCACCCCATAATTTGTTACCCCATTTTCTCCTGAATACGGCAACATCCCATATGTGGTGGTAAACTGCTGTGGGGGCACATGGCAGGACTCAGAACAGAAGGAGCGCCATATGGATTTTGCAGAACAGATTTTGATGGATTGGTTTGCGGGTGACGTTGATTTTTTATTTTTTTAGTTATTGTCTTATGTAGGGGCTCATTTTTTGCGGGACGAGATGACGGTTTGATTGGTACCATTTTGGGGTACATAAGACTTTTTGATCGCTTTGTATTACGGTTTTTGTGAGTCAAGGTGAAAAAAAATAGCAGTTTTGGCATGGTTTTTAAAAATTTTTTTTTACAACATTCACCTGGGGGGCCATCTCATGTGATATTTTTATAGAGCAGGTTGTTACGGACGCGACGATACCCAATATGTCTAACTTTTTTATTTTTGGAAAGTTTTACACATTAGATGCATTTTAGAACAGAATAAAATCTTTTTTTTGTGTTGCCATTTTCAAAGAGCCATATTTTTTTCAGTTTTCAGGCGATTGTCTCAGGTAGGGTATCGTTTTTGCAGGACAAGATGACGGTTTGATTGGTACCATTTTGGGGTAAATACACCTTTTTGATCGCCTGCTATTACACTTTTTGTGAGGCAAAAGGGAAAAAAAAGTCTGTTTTGGCTTAGTTTTTTTAAAACAAATTTTACAGCATTCGCCTGGGGGGCCATCTCATGCAATATTTTTATAGAGCAGGTTGTTACGGACGCGGCGATACCCAATATGTCTAACTTTTTTATTTTTGGATAGTTTTACACATTAGATTTATTTTTAGAACAGAATAAAATCTTTATTTTGTGTTGCCATTTTCAAAGAGCCATATTTTTTTCAGTTTTCAGGCGATTGTCTCAGGTAGGGTATCGTTTTTGCAGGACAAGATGACGGTTTGATTGGTACCATTTTGGGGTAAATACGCCTTTTTGATCGCCTGCTATTACACTTTTTGTGAGGCAAAAGGGGAAAAAAAAGTCTGTTTTGGCTTAGTTTTTAAAAAAAAATGTTTACAGCATTCTCCTGGGGGGCCATCTCATGCAATAATTTTATAGAGCAGGTTGTTACGGACGTGGCGATACCCAATATGTCTAACTTTTTTATTTTTGGATAGTTTTACACATTAGATTTATTTTTTGAACAAAATAAAATACTTTTTGTGTTGCCATTTTCTGAGAGCCATATTTTTTTTATTTTTCAGGCGATTGTCTTAGGTAGGGTCTCATTTTTTGCGGGACAAGATGACGGTTTGATTGGTACCATTTTGGGGTACATACGCTTTTTTGATCACCTGCTATTACACTTTTTGTAAGGGAAGGTGACCAAAAAATGTCTGTTTTGTTTTTTTTTTTTAACTGTGTGCACCTGACGGGGTGGATCATGTGCTATTTTTATAGAGCCGGTCGATACGGACGCGGCGATACCTAATATGTCTTCTTTTTTTTTTTCACTATTTTTTACATTTTTTTTTTATATTATTTTGTAAAAATGACTTTTTTGGGGGGGGGACTTGAAACTTTTTTTTTTGTAAAACTTTTTTTCACTTTTTTTAACTTTCTTATTTTACACTTTTTTTTCACTTTTGGGGGTCTGATCCCCTTACAATGCATTACAATACTTCTGTATTGTAATGCATTGGCTGGAAGTGTATTACTCAATGTAATACACTTCCAGCACACTGCCTGTGAGATCCAGGGGGCTGGATCTCACAGGCCTCCGTAGATAGCAGCCGGATGCCTAAGGAAGGCATCCGGCTGCTATCTCAGCCATCGGGTCACCGTCACAGCAGCGCGGGGACCCGATGGCAACCCCTTCCCACCGCCCGCATCGCATGTGCCGCGGTCAGCGCTGACCGCGGCACATGAAGGGTTAATGCACCGGCATCGGTGTTTTCACCGATGCTGGTGCATATATCAGGGGTACGGCTACTGGGCACAGCCGGACCCCCGCCGCTAATCGGGCGGGCGCAGCTCCTGCACCCGCCCGATCAGCGCGCCGTAGCACTACGGCGCTGGTCGGGAAATCACTTCCCGCAGCGCCGTACATGTACGGCGCTGGTCGGGAAGGGGTTAAATCACTAAAACAGGAGGGGAGCGAGGAAGCATTGAAAAACTATGAGGAAAAAAATAGAATATGTAAAAGACAAATAAAAACAGCCAAACTAGAGACCGAGAGATTAATCGCCAAAGAGAGTAAAACTAACCCTAAAATGTTCTTTAATTATATAAATGGTAGAAAGTATAAACCTGAAGGTGTCGGCCCCTTACAGAGTAAAGAGGGGGGAGTTGCAGAGAGCGATGAGGAGAAAGCAAAGCTACTAAATATCTTTTTCTCCACTGTATTCACTGAGGAAAATAAACTGTCAGATGAAATGCAGAATATAAAAGTAAATTCCCCATTAAAAATGCCCTATCTGACCCAGGAAGAAATAGAGCTGCGTCTTAAAAAGATTAAAATAGACAAATCGCCAGGACCGGATGGCATACACCCCCGTATCCTAAGAGAATTAAGTAATGTCATCGCCAGACCCTTATTTCTGATATTTAAGGACTCTATACTGACAGGGAGTGTTCCACAGGATTGGCACATAGCAAATGTGGTGCCAATATTCAAAAAAGGTCCAAAAACAGAGCCCGTAAGTTTAACATCTGTCGTGGGTAAACTGTTTGAGGGTTTTCTAACAGATGCTATCTTGGAGTACCTCAATGAAAATAAGCAAATAACTCCATATCAGCATGGCTTCATGAGGGATCGGTCATGTCAAACCAATTTAATCAGTTTCTATGAGGAGGTAAGTTCTAGACTGGACCACGGCGAATCAATGGATGTCGTATATCTGGACTTCTCCAAAGCATTTGACACGGTACCACATAAAAGGTTAGTATATAAAATGAGAATGCTTGGCCTGGGAGAAAATGTCTGTATGTGGGTAAGTAACTGGCTCAGTGATAGAAAACAAAGGGTAGTTATTAACGTCAGATATTCAGATTGGGTCACTGTCACTATTGGGGTACCACAGGGGTCAGTATTGGGCCCTATTCTCTTCAATATATTTATTAATGATCTTGTAGAAGGCTTGCACAGTAAAATATCAATTTTTGCAGATGACACTAAACTGTGTAAAGTAATTAACACAGAAGAGGACAGTACACTGCTACAGATGGATCTGGATAGACTGGAGGCTTGGGCAGAGAAGTGGCAGATGAGGTTTAACACTGACAAATGTAATGTTATGCATATGGGAAGGAATAATGCAAGTCACCAGTACATACTAAATGGTAAAATATTGGGTAACTAAAATTCACTAGGAATTTTAGTGAACAACAAACTAAACTGTAGAAACAAGTGTCAGACAGCTGCTGCCAAGGCCAATAAGATAATGGGTTGCATCAAAAGGGGCATAGATGCCTGTGATGAGAACATAGTCCTGCCACTTTACAAATCACTAGTCAGACCACACATGGAGTACTGTGTACAGTTCTGGGCTCCTGTGAACAAGGCAGACATAGCAGAGCTGGAGAGGGTTTAGAGGAGGGCAACTAAAGTAATAACTGGAATGGGTGGACTACAGTACCCAGAAAGATTATCAAAATTAGGGTTATTCACTTTAGAAAAAAAGACGACTGAGGGGAGATCTAATAACTATGTATAAATATATCAGGGGTCAGTACAGAGATCTCTCCGATGATCTATTTATCCCCAGGACTGTGACTGTGACGAGGGGACATCCTCTGCATCTGGAGGAAAGAAGGTTTGTATACAAACATAGAAGAGGATTCTTTATGGTAAGAGCAGTGAGACTATGGAACTCTCTGCCTGAGGAGGAGGTGATGGCAAGTTCACTAAAAGAGTTCAAGAGGGGCCTGGATGTATTTCTGGAGTGTAATAATATTACAGTTTATAGTTACTAGAGATGGGTCGTTGATCCAGGGAGTAATTCTGATTGCCTGATTGGAGTCGGGAAGGAATTTTTTTCCCTAAAGTGGGGAAAATTGGCTTCTACCTCACAGGGTTTTTTTGCCTTCCTCTGGATCAACTTGTAGGAAAACAGGCAGAACTGGATGGACAGATGCCCTTTTTTGGCCTTATAAACTATGTTACTACGTTACTATGTTACTAAACTGACTACCAATACACATGTACAAGCGTCCATTGATATATCATACTAATCATCTAAGTGGGTACAGAAGGACTAACATACAGCAAGAAAACCCACAATAGACAAAATATAAGGACTTTTTCAATATCAGGACACTCATTTAACGAATTCATCATTTTCATTTTTTATTATCATTAATTAAAATATTTTTAGGGGATATTATCTATTTTTATTGTTACAATCATGTTATGCGACATATCAATGAATTTGTGATCTAGAAATGAGAATGTAATAGTAGCTTTTGTGTAGAAGGACTAAACCTATTGAAATTGGCTCTATCATTATAATCATACCATATATTCCATTAATTTTCCATACAACAATGATATAGTCTATGACCAATGAATAAGACGATTTTTAATATCTTTCTAATATTTCTATCTAATATCATGTTCATTTACATTTATGACAACACTATCACGAACTCCTAGCTATTTTCTATTTTTTTAGATATTTCAATAAATAATTTAAGAGCAAAACCACATTGAGTGATATACAGTACAGACCAAAAGTTTGGACACACCTTCTCATTCAAAGTTTTCTGTATTTTCATGACTATGAAAATTGTAGATTCACACTGAAGGCATCAAAACTATGAATTAACACATGTGGAATTCTATACTTAACAAAAAAGTGTGAAACAACTGAAAATATGTCTTATATTCTAGGTTCTTCAAAGTAGCCACCTTTTGCTTTGATTACTGCTTTGCACACTCTTGGCATTCTCTTGATGAGCTTCAAGAGGTAATCACCTGAAATGTCTTTCACTTCACAGGTGTGCCCTGTCAGGTTTAATATGTGGGATTTCTTGCCTCATAAATGGGGTTGGGACCATGAGTTGTGTTGGGCAGAAGTCAGGTGGATACACAGCTGATAGTCCTACTGAATAGACTGTTAGAATTTGTATTATGGCAAGAAAAAAGCAGCTAAGTAAAGAAAAACGAGTGGCCATTATTCCTTTAAGAAATGAAGGCCAGTCAGTCTGAAAAATTGGGAAAACTTTGAAAGTGTCCCCAAGTGCAGTCGCAAAAACCATCAAGCGCTACAAAGAAACTGGCTCACATAAGGACCGCCCCAGGAAAGAAAAACCATGAGTCATCTATGATGCGGAGGATAAGTTCATCCGAGTCACCAGCTTCAGAAATCACAGGTTAACAGCAGTTCAGATTAGAGACCAGGTCAATGCCACACAGAGTTCTAGCAGCAGACACATCTCTACAACAACTGTTAAGAGGGGACTGTGTGCAGCAGGCCTTCATGGTAAAATAGCTGCTAGGAAACCACAGCTAAGGACAGGCAACAAGCAGAAGAGACTTGTTTGGGCTAAAGAACACAAGGAATGGACATTAGACCAGTGGAAATCTGTGCTTTGATCTGATGAGTCCAAATTTGAGATCTTTGGTTCCAACCACCGTGTCTTTGTGCGACGCAGAAAAGGTGAACGGATGGACTCTACATGCCTGGTTCCCACCATGAAGCATGGAGGAGGAGGTGTGATGGTGCTTTGCTGGTGACACTGTTGGGGATTTATTCAAAATTGAAGGCATACTGAACCAGCATGGCTACCACAGCATCTTGCAGCGGCATGCTATTCCATCCGGTTTGCGTTTAGTTGGACCATCATTTATTTATCAACAGGACAATGACCCCAAACACACCTCCAGGCTGTGTAAGGGCTATTTGACCAAGAAGGAGAGTGATGGGGTGCTATGCCAGATGACCTGGCCTCCACAGTCACCAGACCTGAACCCAATCGAGATGGTTTTGGGTGAGCTGGACTGCAGAGTGAAGGCAAAAGGGCCAACAAGTGCTAAGCATCTCTGGGAACTCCTTCAAGACTGTTGGAATACCATTTCAGGTGACTACCTCTTCAAGCTGATCAAGAGAATGCCAAAAGTGTGCAAAGCAGTAATCAAAGCAAAAGGTGGCTACTTTGAAGAACCTAGAATATAAGACATATTCAGTTGTTTCACACTTTTTTGTTAAGTATATAATTCCACATGTGTTAATTCATAGTTTTCATGTCTTCAGTCTGAATCTACAATTTTCATAGTCATGAAAATACAGAAAACTCTTTGAATGAGAAGGTGTGTCCAAACTTTTGGTCTGTACTGTATATTCCATATGTTACCAGATTGACGAGTGCCCTTCTTTACTAGTATTTGTTGTATCACTTTGACCGGTAGGGGGTGTGCCACAGAAGAGAGCACTACGTCTATTTTGGTCAAGTTGCGTCAAGTTGAGCGCACCACTGTTTATTAATATATACGTATTATGATTTTCACACTACTCCTAATGAGTGACACAAAATTCATACTTACCAACTTTTACCAGCAGCTGGGAAATTTGGGACAAATAGGCACCGCCCCAGGAATGCCGCAACATCATGCAGGCCACCCAATTATGGGCAGGGCGTACATAAGCACTACCTATTATAAGACAGCTTGAATTTGCAGTGGCTATCTCTAACATTTAGAGACAGTCCTTGCAAATGACTGTTGGCAACTATGAAAATGTATATTTGTACTGTTCTCCCCAGCCCTTCCCTAGTGTGAAAGGGGTAAGAGTGAGCAGCAGAGTGAGAGACACAGACATGATTCATAATACGTGTTTTACTGCCTCAAAGCTACTGGCTTCATGCCAATAATGCTCAGTACTTCTTTATTATGTCTTCCATGCCTCTGCTTTTCTTTATATATTTGCACTACATTCTGGGTGCTCCTTATCATGACAGACATCTCTACCAACCAGGAACTGAAAATTATAGGTACAGTACAGCCTGCAGAGGGGTAAATTGCTAAAAAAAAATGCAGGCTACAAGCAGGGCCGTATTTCCAACTAGGCACCGGGGGCACGGTGCCTAGGGCGGCGGGTTGCGGGGGGGCGGCACCCCGCCGGGTTAATCAATAATAATCTTGTAAAAAAAAAAAAAAAAAATTGTAAAACCATCCTGTTTTTTTTTTTTCTTTTTTTTTTTCCCTGGGGGGGGGGTGCTGTGGGAATACTAGCGAGCGCTTCCGTAATGGAAGCGCTCACTAGCCTGCAGGAGGAGGGGGAGTGAAGCGCTGGTAGCGCTGTACAGTACTTACCCCTCCTCCTGCTTGCCGGCGCTGCTGTGTCCTGACTGCCTGCAGCGTCAGGACGTACAGAGCGCCCTCTGACCTGACGCTGCAGGAGGTCAGGTGACTTCAGCGCGGGCCCCTGGAAGAGGAGAGAGCGGGGACACAGCCGGGACCAGAGGTAAGTTGTTTTTTTTTTTCTTGTCTGATCTGAGGTCTGAAGTGGGGGCCACAAAGGGATTTGGACAGAGTGGGGCATCTGAAAAGTGGCAACTGAATGGGGGGATCTGAAATGGTGGGGACACAATGGGGGGGGGGGATCTGAAAAGTGGCAACAGAATAGGGGAATCTGAAATGGTGGGACAGAATGGGGGGGGGGTCTGAAATGGTGGGACAGAATGGGGGGGGTTCTGAAATGGTGGGACAGAATGGGGGGGGTTCTGAAATGGTGGGACAGAATGGGGGGGTTCTGAAATGGTGGGACAGAATGGGGGGGTTCTGAAATGGTGGGACAGAATGGGGGGGGTTCTGAAATGGTGGGAACAGAATGGGGGGGTTCTGAAATGGTGGGACAGAATGGGGGGGTTCTGAAATGGTGGGCAGAATGGGGGGGTTCTGAAATGGTGGGACAGAACGGGGGGGTTGAAATGGTGGGACAGAACGGGGGGGGGTTCTGAAATGGTGGGACAGAATGGGGGGGTTCTGAAATGGTGGGACAGAATGGGGGGGTTCTGAAATGGTGGGGACAGAATGGGGGGGTTCTGAAATGGTGGGACAGAATGGGGGGGTTCTGAAATGGTGGGACAGAATGGGGGGGTTCTGAAATGGTGGGGACAGAATGGGGGGGGTTCTGAAATGGTGGGACAGAATGGGGGGGTTCTGAAATGGTGGGACAGAATGGGGGGGTTCTGAAATGGTGGGGACAGAATGGGGGGGTTCAGAAATGGTGGGGACAGAATGGGGGGGGGGTTCTGAAATGGTGGGACAGAATGGGGGGTTCTGAAATGGTGGGACAGAATGGGGGGGGTTCTGAAATGGTGGGACAGAATGGGGGGTTCTGAAATGGTGGGACAGAAGTGGGGGGGTTCTGAAATGGTGGGACAGAATGGGGGGGTTCTGAAATGGTGGGACAGAATGGGGGGGTTCTGAAATGGTGGGACAGAATGGGGGGGTCTGAAATGGTGGGACAGAAATGGGGGGTCTAAAATGGGGGCCAGAAAAGGTGTTCTGACATGGGGCAGAAGGTAGGGGGGGGTCTGACATGGGCCCCAGAAGGAGAGTTCTATATGGGGGCCACAAGAGTAGATATGGGGCCAGAAGGGGGGGGGGTATGATTGGGGATCTAATTAGGGGTCTTAAGGAGGTCTGATTAGGGGCCTGAAGGGTCTGACTGGGGGTCTAGAGGGTCTGATTGAGGGTCTGGGGGTCTAATGAGGATCTGATAGGGGGGTCTGGAGGTCTAATGGGGGGTCTGATTGAGTGTCTGGGGGTCTAATGAGGGTCTGATAGGGGGTCTGGAGGCCTAATGAGGGTCTGATAGGGGGTCTGGAGGCCTAATGAGGGTCTGATAGGGGGTCTGGAGGCCTAATGAGGGTTTGATAGGGGGTCTGGAGGCCTAATGAGGGTCTGATAGGGGGTCTGGAGGTCTAATGGGGGTCTGATAGGGGGTCTGGGGGTCTAATGTGGATCTGATAGGGGGTCTGGGGGTCTAATGAGGGGCTGATTGGGGCTTTGGAGGTCTAATGAGGGTCAGATATGGGAGTTTGGAGGTCTAATGGGGGTCTGTAGATGGGGGGGGTCTCATCTGGGGTTTGATATGGGGATCTGATCTGAAAGGTAAGGGGGGTACTGTTTTTCTGTGTGGTGCCAGTATTTTCAGGGGGGCTGTTTCTGTAGTATAGTATGGGGGGCGGGCAGGGTGAGATGTGGAGAAGGTGAGAGGATGATGGAAAAGTAGGAAAGTAAGATGTCTGTTTGTTGCACTCTTCAGAGACGAGGCACAGCTGAAAGAAGTCACCATGGCGGTCTGGTCTGACAGAAGAAGAGGAAAGAAAACGTCATCAGAGAAGAGAAGTCACTGGATGTAAGAGGTACATATGTGGCGCTGTATGACCCTGTATGCTCTGTAGTGCTGTATAAAATGTTTTCCAAGTCTGTCTTTGAAGGAGTTGTCTTTTTTTTTTTTCTCTGTACGAGCGCTGCTTTCTCTGCTCTGTTTACTGCTCTTCACTGCAAATTCTATGGCGAGCAAGTGAACAGAGCAGAGAAAGCAGCTCTCATATGAGCTCTGCTCTCTCTTCAAACAGCTGATCGTCAGGGTGCCGGAGGACCCCAGCCGATCTGTTATTGATGACCTATAGTGAGGATAGGTCATTAGTAGTAAAAAGAGGACAACCCCTTTAACAGTAGGACTAGAGGGAAGGGATTAGGTTGAGAATTTGGGGTGGGGGGGGGCGTTTTAATATTTACCTTGGGCATCAGAAAATCTAGGTGCACCAGCGGCAGGTGTGGGGGGGGGGGTACAGACTGAGGGTAGTTGGGTGTATGGGGATGGTGGGGTAGTTGGGCGGGGGTTAATTGGCTTGGCAGAGGACCATTTTCAGTATCCAGGGGGTTGGGGGGGAGGATAGGTCACTGTAATAAGTCCAGGAGGAGGCTACTATGGGGGGTGGGGGTAACGAGGCTACTATGGGGTTGGGGGGCTACTAAGGAGAGGCTACTATGCTACTGTCGGGGGAGGAGGCTACTATGGGATGGGGGGGACTGAGGAGAGGCTACTATGCTACTATTTGGGGGCGTGGGGGAATGGGTCACGTTGGGGGGGGGGGGGGCGTCATCACAGAGAGTGCCTAGGGCAGCATGAACCCTAAATACGCCCCTGGCTACAAGTCATATTATGTCCTGTTATAGCGTTATTAGTCATGTACACACATATGAGCCACTTATTCTGAAAAGTCATCTAAATGTCTAAGTATGCTTTAAATTCAGTGACTCATTGATGATGTTTCCTTCGATTTTATTTAATTGCAGCCTTGTTAAACTTGGGTCAGACGCACCCTTAAATTCCTATTGTAACAACATGTTTTCCCACTTTCCTTTCCCCTTATCTCCCCCTAACTGCTCTAGGGACACATTGCTTACTTTTTTATCAATTCCCCTTTTTACTTTCTGGCACTACATTTTCCCCTTACTCCCTCTTTCACCTATATAATCATATTTCTTTTCTGTTGAAGCACATGTTCTTCTCTGCTTTCCTCTCTTCCCCCATAAGTATACTTTCATATTTGCATTTCTAGATCACACATGTAGGGAAAAGTAACACTATATACCCAAAAGCAAGTGCACCCCTGACCATCACACCGATATGAGCTTGCTGGACTTCCCATTCAAGAGTGTTAGTATGGAGTTGGCCCTGTGAGAGAAGTCTTTATGAACTCCATCTTGTCTCTATCTCTCTCAACGATTTCAACATGTATGCAAAACTTTCTGTAGAGAGATCACTCCACACATGTTATCTCGGTACAGTGCATCCTTGGGCGTGTTGCTAGCTGTGATAAAGGTAAAAAGCAACTTGCTTGAAGATGTGCTTCTCTACTGAGTTTGCGAAGCCAGCACCCTTTCTGTCCACATGACCCCCCCTAAAATTTATGATGCGCACAACTTTTTTTTTTTTGAAGGGGTATATAAGCCCCACACTGACTACAGTAAAGTAGAATCGATTTAGACCCCACTACCGGTTGTGATTGTCTCCAAGCTACTTATGCATCTCAATAAATTAGAATATCATTTAAAAAAATTTTTTTTTCAGTAATTCAGTATTTCAATTCAAAAACTGAAACACATATGTTATATAGAGTCACTACTTAGTGAACCTTTACAAGTGTTTATTTATGTTTATGTTGATGATTATGGCTTATAGCCAAGGAAAACCCAAAAGTCATTTTCTCAGAAAATTAGAATATTATATTAAACCAACTGTATTTTTTTTTAAACACACAAATGTTGGCCAAATGAAAAGTATGTACAGTAAATGCACTCAATACTTGGTTGGGGCTCCTTTTGCATGAATGACTGCATCAATGCGGCGTGGCATGGAGGCGATCAGCCTGTGGCACTGCAGAGGTGTTATGGAAGCCCAGGTTGCTTTGATAGCAGCCTTCAGCTCGTCTGCATTGTTGGGTCTGGTGTCTCTCATCTTCCTTCTGACAATACCCCATTGATTCTGTATGGGGTTAAGGTCAGGCAAGTTTGCTGGCCAAGCAAGCACAGTGATACTGTGGTTGTTAAACCAGATATTGGTACTTTTGGCAGTGTGGACAAGTGCCAAGTCTTGCTGGAAAATAAAAATTCCATCTCCAAAAAGCTTGTCGGCAGAGGGAAGCATGAAGTTCTCTAAAATTTCCTGGTAGACAGCTGCACTGACTTTGGTCTTGATAAAACACAGTGGACCTACACCAGCAGATGACATGGCTCCCCAAACCATCACTGATTGTGGAATTTGGATTGGATTGAGTGCCTCTCCATTCTTCCTCCAGACTCTGGGACTTTGATTTCCAAATGAAATACAAAATTTACTTTCATCTGAGAACAACACATTTGACCACTGAGCAACAGTCCAGTTCTTTTTCTCCTCGGTCCAAGTAAGACACTTCTTTCGTTGTCTATTGGTCATGAGTGGCTTGATACATGGAATGCGACACTTGTAGCCCATGTCCTGGATATGTCTGTGTGTGGTGGCTCTTGAAGGACTGATTCCAGCAGCAGTCCACTCCTTGTGAATCTCCCCCAAATTTAGGAAAGGCCTCCCTGTTGCTTGTGCACCGTTTTCTAGCACCCTTTTTCCTTCCACTCAACTTTCCATTAATATGCTTTGATACAACACTCTGTGAACAGCCAGCTTCTTTAGCAATGACCTTTTGTGGCTTACCCTCCTTGTGCAGTGTGTCAATGACAGCCTTTTGGACATCTGTCAAGTCAGCAGTCTTCCCCATGATTGTGTTGCCTACTGAACTAGACTAGGGGACCTTTTTAAAGGCTTAGGAAGCCTTTTCAGGTGTTTTGGGTTAATTATTCTAATTTTCTGAGATAATGATTTTTGGATTTTCTTTGGCTGTAAGCCATAATCATCAACATTAACATAAATAAACACTTGAAAAAGTTAACTCTGTTTGTAATGACTCTATATAATATATGTGTTTCACTTTTTTAATTGAATTACTGAAAAAAATATTTTTGATGATATTCTAATTTATTGAGATGCACATGTATACACACTGTTGCTTAATTCAGAACAGAGGTAACTATTCAAGCCTTAAGTCAAGACTTTCATGAGATTATTACAATGTGCCTATGGGAATTTATGCCTATATGGCCAAAAGAACATTTGTTAGATTAGGCATTGATTTTGCCTCTGAAGTTCTAGCTCATAACTGTTGTTACATTCCATAAGTCAGGGTTCTGTACAGACCAATATAGTTCCCTACACAAAACTCATCAAACCATATTTGTATGGACCTCACTTTGTACATATGTGTCTTCCCCAATGTTGGGAGGAAACAGTTATCTAAAATATCTTTGTTTGTTATAGCCTTCAATTGATACAAGGAGCCTAGCCCAAACCTAAAAAAATACCATTATCCATTCTCCACCAAAAGTGAAATATGGAAAAGAGGCATCCTATAACAGTGCCAATTTACAGTCAATAAACTATGATCCATACTACTACCAATGTGTGTCTATGGACATTGCACAACTGTGTGCTTGTTTGCACCTGTTTGTCATACTGTGACTGAAACATTTTAACTTAAAATTAGGGGGGTGTTCAAATATTTTTGGCCATATAGTGTATATTACAAAACCCATTCTGAAAAAGTAGGAGAGAGGTGAAATAGAAGTAAGCAGACAATGGAAGTATGCCACTGACTTTGTACCCCCTAGCTAGTCCCATTAATTTAACTTGGGACAGATATACCATTTGTGCAGCCTTTGCAGCTGCACCATAGACAAGGAGTCCCATACTATTATGAAAAGGGTGCCAAGATTCCTTTGTCCCAAAATTACTAATAGATCAGTTAGATGAAGGATTGACTAGAGTGTCATAAAAGAGACAAGGAACTTCATTAATTAACTGCTAAACAGCAAGTGGCCACATAATACAGAGGTCCTTTACTATGCACCCCTAGTTTAAGATACAAGTTTCCCAGAAATAAAGAGAAAAGGGCTCAAAATATTTTTTTACGTTTTGATTCCTAACTGACGTTCTACTAAATTGAAAAGAGATCACCGTAGAAGCCTTGCTCTCTTGTGGCTGTAATACGGATGCTAGAGTTATAGCCCTGAGTTTAAAACGTTTATTCTTCTAACATAACGTAACGCATTGTCTTTTTTACATGGACTGATGTTTCAGGCAATTATCAGAAATGCACCAAATGTTCCTGATAATTGCCTTATTGTCAGGAGATGAAGTTTACATGCAGCGATCATGGATAGAAAATCACTGTTTCTGGGAAGCACATCCATGTTTATATTGGATGATCTGCTGACCAGAAACAATGAGTTTTGGTGTTAGATGAGAGACAAAATCTCGGGATGATTGAGCGTTTGCTCATTCATCGGATGATTACCGGAAACTTTACACAGGTCAATTATCGGGAGTGGTCATATCTAATTAGCCTAATGATAGGTTCATCTAAAAGGACCTACTTCGCAAGTAGAAAAAGGTAAATTTCCAATATGTCTTGAAGTACTGGTGAAGAAATCTACTAGCCACACCATCAGCTAACACTCTCAGCCACAAATTATCCTCATATATAGGTCACTGAAATCCCATGTGCTCTTCTGAATGCTCATGCTTTAACCCATGGTGCAGGAATCCGCATTCAGTATCGCACAAAGTACTACAGGAAACCATACGTGGCTAATCCGTCCACTCAGGTGTGATACATATTTTCTTAGTTCTACTAAGTTGCTTTTAAGAATGAAATAAATTATTGATTTCCATCTGATGTATTATACATTACTTGTAAAGGTTATGGGGCTTGCGGGTTTTTAAATAAAACAAGTAAAGTCAAGAATTGTGTCTTTTGTAGGTGAAGGCTTTCTTCCTTGCATGCCATTATTTATGGCAATTTTGTCAATGTTGTCATTTCGATTGTTGCTCGTCATTAAAAATATATCATTTTAAAGGCTACCTAGCAACGTATCACGTGTCACTGATGACGCCATCTGTCTCTGACTTGGTAACAAAGGTATTGCAGGTGGTAGGAAGGATGCATCTGCTCTAAAACAAACAAGAAATGAATGCAGGTTCTTGTTAAACGCTGTACGAAATATGACTTATATTCCTTAGTGTTGACAGCAGAAAAACGAGCAGGGTAAGATAGACACATGCTGTTCTATTATCAACTGCATAAAGTCTTCTCTACTCTTTCTTTCTGCTCCAAATAAAAGGTATAGTTTAACGTGTACTTAGGATTTAGCTATTTCTAGAATGTAGAAATGAATACATTAGCTGAAGTGGTTGCAAAACAAGTGTTTCCTAGATATAATACAATGGTTACAATGCTATAATTTAATATTGTAATCCTTAGGAAATGCATGCTGCTTCAGATTTATCCTATAGACAATGCTGGAAAGTTGGTTTCAAAATGAATCATCATGGTCCTCTGGTGCCCCCATCTGGTAAAAATGTAGAACGTGCCAGGAGCCAGTCTTATGAAGGAAGCAATTGACTGTATAATTATATGGTCGATGTAATAAAACTTTATTTCTTTGAAATTCTGGTTTTGTGATCATTCCAACAGAGCGGTCTTATAAGTCTAAGCAGAACCCACAAATGTTCATGGTGCTGTTCTACCTAAGATAAAGTGGAAGATGCAAAATACTGATGGCAAGAAAGGGAAGCGAAAGGAATTTTACTATCTGACTTCATGGTAGTCATTTTCCATGCTTACACATAATAATAATAATCTTTATATAGTGCTACCATATTCCGTAGCACTTTACAAATTCATAGGGTTCATGTACAAAACAAAAGTAACTGGCTAATATACAATTGAAACACTTGGAGTCAGGGCCCTGCTCGCAAGATCTTACAATCTATGAGGAATTGGGGGTGATACATAAGGTAGTTGATTGTGATAAGTAGGGTTCAATTCACATATTGTACTTGGCCGTATAAGTCTTGTTCAGAAATTATTTGCGAGACATAAATAATACTCACTCTTTTGAAGCTTTTTTTATTTTTCAGTCTTTTTATTTTTCATATGTATAAATCGCTATAATGTAGAGTAGTCCTGAGAGCGCTGAACTGATTGCTACCCCTTCATCAGTTAGATGAAGGATTGACTAGAAAGTCATAGTAGAGACAAGGAGCACCATGATGGACCTCATACTCTTCATAAAGTAGCAATCAGTTCAGCGCTCTCAGGATTACTATGCATTATAGCAATTTATACTTATGAAAAATAAAAGGACTGAAAAATACAAGCAAAGCTTCAAAAGAGTGAGTATTATTTATTTTTCACGAATAATTTCTGAACAAGATTGATACGACCAAGTGGATTATGTGAATACAATTGTGGCGCCTGGGTGAGGTTCTGAATCAGGTCGTGGTATACAGCAGGTGGAGCAACAGTTGATGATTGATATAAGTAGGATGCAAGCCATTATTGACCTGGAAGAAGTAGTGCCGGCCGATCTGCTTCGGGTTTGGGACTGTTAGAGGATCGAGTTCAGGCCAGAGGAGTTGGTGAGGGAGAGGATTACTCAGGGAATAGTCATTTTAGGTAGCTTGATAAGCCTGTCTGAAAAGATGTGTTTTAAGGCACGTTTGAAGGTGGAGAACTTGTGAATTGACCTGATATTCCAGGGCAGAGTATTCCAGAGAGTAGATGCAGCTCGAGAAAAGTCTTGAAGATGGGAGTGAGAGGTACGAATTATGGAGGATGTTAATCTAACAGAATGGAGAGCATGAGTAGTGTGGTAGATTGAGATGAGGGAGGAAATGTATGGAGGTGCAGCACTGTGGAGAGCTTTGTAGGTGAGGGTGAGAAGCTTGAACTGTATTCTGTGGTGGATGGGCAACCAGTGAAGTGACTGGCACAGGCTAGACGCATCAGTATAGCAGGTTGACAGATAGATCAGAATGGCTTCAGCATTTAGGACAGACTGAAGAAGGGGGGGATTTAATGTGAGAGGGAGACCGATTAGTAATGTGTTGCAGTAGTCAAGACGAGAACGAATCAAGGCAACAACAAGAGTTTTTGCTGTTTCCACCATAAGAAAAGGGTGGATTCTGTCGATATTCTTGAGGTGCAGACGCCAAAAGCATGCAAGTGACTGAATATGGGAACAAAGGAAAGATCTCAGTCAAACATGGTCCCAAGACAGCGGGCGTGTGGCGCAGGAGTTATGATAGTTCTGCAGACCGAAATTGAAATTTCAAGTTTAGATGGGTTAGATGGGGGAAAGACAAGTTCAGTTTTGAGTGATTCAGTTTTAGATACAGAGTGGACATGATGTTAGAGATAGCTGCCAAAAAATCACTGGTGTTTTGGAGTAAAGCAGGGGTGATGTCAGGGGATGAATATGGGGGATGTGTATAGTTGGGTGTCGTCACATATTTGCTAGTCTATATTACAGTGCCATTTCTCCTTTTTCTGCTGCAACAGGACAGATGTTAGCTGTATGGCAATGGGGAAATTTTAGTGCATTTTTGGGTCCACTGGGATTTTTTAAAACTACAAAGGAGAACATCATCCACAAAATGCTTGTTCTAAAAGCATTTTTACAGTAAAAAAAAAAAAATTAAGAAAAGGAAACATGAACCATTTAGGATGAGAAACACTATTTAAGAATTAAAAAACAAATAAATGCTCTGTTTTTAAAACAACCGATTGGAGCACAAGCAGTTAGTATGGGCAGGGCCGCTTTATCCATAGGGCATATGGTGCATCTGCACCGGGCCCACCAATAAGTCACGTGGGGGGGGGCCCCCCTTACAACCGGCCGGTCACATAAATTATTTATTTATTTTTTTTATTTCCCGGAGAGGTGGGTGGGGGGGTTCGCTAGCCGGGGCGCACGCTCACCTGTAAACTTAGGTAGCGGTGAGGCGGCGCCATCCGGCTCCAGTGCGGCTCCGCCGGTGGGTGGCGCGATGAAGTGACGCGGGCGGCGCGATGAAGTCATCGCGCCGCCTGCGACGTTCCTCAGGAGACCCGCCAGAAGAGGCTGGCTGGGTCTGCATCGTGGGACCGCGGACCGCGCCAGGACAGGTGAGTATAAACTGCCCTCCTACATGCTGCCCTAAACCTAGCCCCTGCCACCCTATTTCAAACCCCCAATACTGGCCCTGCATTAACCCTGGCCTCTAACCCTAATATTGACCCCAACCATAATACAGGCCCCTGACCCCCTAATACTGGCCCTGCCTGACCCCTAACCCTGGCCTCTAACCCTAATTCTGACCCTGCATTGACCCCAACCATAATACAGGCCCCTGACCCCCTAATACTGGCCCTGCCTGACCCCTAACCCTGGCCTCTAACCCTCAATACTGGCCCTGCATTGACCCCAACTGTAATACAGGCCTCTGACCCCCTAATACTGGTCCTGCCTGACCCCCTAACCCTGGCCTTTAACCCTCAATACTGGTCCTGCATTGACCCCAACCGTAATACAGGCCCCTGACCCCCTAATACTGGCCCTGCCTGACCCTTAACCCTAGTACTGGCCCCTGACCCCTACTCTGTAACTGACCTCTAACCTTGGACCCCTAACCCTGATACTGGCCCCTGACCCCCTAGAATCGACCCCAAATACTGGCCCTGTCTCACCCCCAAATACTGGCCCTGTCTCCCCCCCCCTTCCCTTATACTGGCCCTGTCCTTCTCCCTAATCCCTGTGCTGACCCCTACCCTGGTACTGACCTCTAACCCTGGACCCCCTAACCCTAATACTGAACTCTAATACTGTCCCTAACCCTAATATTGACCGCTAACCCTAATGTACGGTACTGACCCCTAATACTTTCTCCTTTACATCACCATATTTGTTTTGTGATCCACAATTGCGGCTCCACAAAACACGGATACTGGCACATGCCCAGCCCTATGATAAAAATGCCTGTTCTTGTCTGCAATTGCGGTCAAGAATAGGACATGCTCTATCTTTTTTGCAGGGCTGTGGAGCGGAACTACGGATTTGCAGCCCCATTGAAGTTAATAGAAATACGATCATGTGAATGTACCCTAATGTTGCCTCTAACCCCAATACTGGCCCTAAGGGTGCATTCAGATGACCATATTTCTGGGTCTGCATCCGTTCCACAATTTTGCGGAATGAGTGCAGACCCATTCAATTCAATGGGGCCGCAAAAGATGCTGACATCACACCATGTACTGTCCACATCTGTAGTTCCGTTCCGTGGCCCCACAAAAAATATAAAGCAAATGTCCTATTCTTGCCTGCAATAATATGCATTTCTATATAGGGCTGGCACTGTGCGGTCTGCAAAATGTGTTCTGCGGATCCACAATTTGTGGGCTGCTAAACACTTTCGGTCGTCTGAATGTAGCTTTATGCTAATACTGGCCCCTAACCCCAATACTGGCCCCTAACCGCCAATACTGGCCCCTAACCGCCAATACTGGCCCCTAACCACCAATACTAGCCCCTGACACCAATAGTAGCCCCTGACACCAATAGTAGCCCCTAACACCAATACTAGCCCCTAACACCAATACTGCTCCCTAACCCCAATACTGGCCCCAAACCCCAATACTGGCCCCAAATCCTAACAATAATGCTAATCCTATCCCTTAAACTGACTGGAACCTTAACTACAACCCCCAATACCTCACACAGTGACCATAATATATGACCGTCCACATATATCTGTATGCACTGCATCTTTTATACCTCACACCTGACACATAGTATACATACAGAGTACTGATACGTCAGGTACAAGGTATAATAGATGCAGTGGGTAAACGTATGTAGTATATACAGCAGTGTACTGGTATGTGAGGTATAATAGATGTAGTGTGTACAGATATATAGTATATACAGCAGTGTACTGATATATGAGGTATAACACATGCAGTGTGTACAGGTATATAGTATACAAAGCAGTATACATCACACCTCCCATGTCAGTACACTGCTGTATATACTATATATCTGTACACACTGCATCTATTATACCTCACACATCAGTACACACTACATCTAATACACACCGTATCTGTGTGTAGCACTAATGCTGCTGTTATATTCAGGGCACAGTATGTGGCACTGAGATGAGTCTGTGTCAGTCTGCAGGATGTGTTGGTAAAGTGTGAAGATAAAGAGATCTTCTCGGCAAAATCTGCAGAGCTGAATTGTGGACGGAAGAAGTCATCATGGTGGTCTGAGCCAGATGGGGAAGAACTCAGGAGAAGACGTCACCTGTAAGTAACTAAATGGAAATGATTATTCTGCTACTGACTGTGTATGATGAGTGTTGTAGTCACCTGGATGATCTACAGCTAAGGGGTTGTTCACACATCAGTTATTTGATCAGTTATTGCCATCAGTTATTGTGAGCCAAAACCAGGTGCGGGTCAAAAACACCAAACAGGTGCAGATCTTTTCATTACACCTGATCTCTGTTTAGTGTCCACTCCTGGTTTTGGCTCACAATAACTGATGGAAATAACTGATCAAAAAACTGATATGTGAACAACCCCTTAGGCTACTTTGACACTGGCGTCTTCAGGATCCGTTTGAGAGATCCGTTCCAGGGTCTCACAAACGGTCCTGAACTGATCAGTTTCCCCTAATGCATTCTGAATGTATAAGGATCCGTTCAGAATGCATCAGTTTGCCTCCGTTCCGTCTCCATTCCACTCTGCAAGCGTTTTGGTGTCCACTTGACCAAGCGGAATGGATGCGGATCCGTCTCCGCTCCAATGCAAGTGAATGGGAGCGTATCCGTTTGCTAATGCACATTAGCAAACGGATCCGTTCCCTATGGGACTTTCAAACATAGGCAAAACATAGGCAATGCTGATCCGTTCTGAACGGAAGCAAACAAATGCATTTTCGGGCGGATCCGTCTGAACGCAAGTGTGAAAGAAGCCTAATGATGGGTGGTAGCATGCTGTTTTGTGCAACAACAACTCCCAGCATCCCTTTGCACATGTTCAGGCCATACTGGGAGCTGTAGTTGCACACCCTACACGGTCATATGGCGTGGGATGACCTGACTACTCAGATGGTTCTGGTGCTGTATTTATGTAGAGAACCTGGTTCTGGTGCTGTATTTATGTAGAGAACTTGGTTCTGGTGATGTATTTATGTAGAGAACTTGGTTCTGGTGCTGTATTTCTGTAGAGAACTTGGTTCTGGTTCTGTATTTCTGTAGAGAACTTGGTTCTAGTGATGTATTTATGTACAGAACATGGTTCTGGTGATGTATTTATGTAGAGAACCTGGTTCTGGTGCTGTATTTATGTAGAGAACTTGGTTCTGGTGATGTATTTATGTAGAGAACTTGGTTCTGGTGCTGTATTTATGTAGAGAACTTGGTTCTGGTGATGTATTTATGTAGAGAACTTGGTTCTGGTGCTGTATTTATGTAGAGAACTTGGTTCTAGTGATGTATTTATGTACAGAACATGGTTCTGGTGATGTATTTATGTAGAGAACTTGGTTCTGGTTCTGTATTTATGTAGAGAGCTTAGTTCTGGTTCTGTATTTATGTAGAGAACTTGGTTCTAGTGATGTATTTATGTAGAGAACTTGGTTCTAGTGATGTATTTATGTAGAGAACTTGGTTCTGGTTCTGTATTTATGTAGAGAGCTTAGTTCTGGTTCTGTATTTATGTAGAGAACTTGGTTCTGGTGCTGTATTTATGTAGAGAACTTGGTTCTGGTGATGTATTTATGTAGAGAACTTGGTTCTGGTGATGTATTTATGTAGAGAACTTGGTTCTGGTGCTGTATTTATGTAGAGAACTTGGTTCTGGTGATGTATTTATGTAGAGAACTTGGTTCTGGTGCTGTATTTATGTAGAGACCTTGGTTCTGGTGCTATATTTATGTAGAGAACTTGGTTCTGGTGCTGTATTTATGTAGAGAACTTGGTTCTGGTGCTGTATTTGACTTATGGGTTTGGTTTGGTGCTGTGTGTATGTAGTGATCTTGGTTCTTGCTCTGTATTTGTGTGTTAAACAGACATCTGATGCTATACGTCTAATACTATCCATTCACATTTGCGTTTGGGTCACAGATTCTGTTAAAAAGACCGGACAGAAAAGTTCTGCATGCATCATTTAAGCAGCATATGATTATATGTTTCCAGCAAGGCCTTATGCTGTGTTTTTACCATATTGAGGCAGCAAAGGCCTTGCTGGGTAACTTATTTAACCCTATGCTGCATCAATAACTAATATAGCCTAAGGGCTATGTTTAGATACAAGCAGCATAGGGTTAAAAAGGTTACTTACCAAGGCCTTTTTCTGCCTCAATATGGTAAAAACAAATAAAATTTGGTGTTTATTTATTTTTTTAAGGAGGCAAAATGCATGTGGGGGCGGGGCAGGGGTGGAGCGTGTGGGGGCGGGACAGGGGTGGAGCGTGTGGGGCGGGACAGGGGTGGAGCGGGGGGGCGGGAGAGGCCCACTCTTGATCTTTGCACTGGGCCCACCAATGTCTTAAAACGGCCCTGAGTATGGGGGCACTCTAAATAAGAACTGCAGGGATTGGTGAGTATGTAGGGAGCAACAAGCCACGATAATTGTCTGTCCGGCTGCCACAGATGTGTGCATGAAGTCAAAGGATTATTCCGATTACAAGCAATTGCATATCCACAGGATATTTCTGCAATGAGAATTACCCTACAAAAGAAAACCTTATTAAAACTGGCGTACCAGGCATAAAACATTGTTTTTTACAGAATGTAGGTAGGTGAGCATGTATGCAGAGTTTTGAATTATGTAATTGTAATCAAAACGATGGTCTAAATAAGTTAAAGAGACTCTGTCACCAGGATCAACCCTATAAAACCAGGCATATAGCCTTGTAGGGTTGATGAAGCTGAATAAAACTATTCCTTTCTTTTGAGTGCAGGTACCAGCGTTCAGAAGACATTGCAAGTGTGCTATTGGAGCAACAGGAGGCGTGGTTATGCAATTTGAGCACCACTCTAGTGACGCCCCTCGTGCTTAGTCCAGACTCCTTCATTGCTAAAAACACACAACCCTCTCGCCTTGGATTGACAGAGCTAGACTCCACATCTAGCTTTGATTTCTCATACTTGCACACTGAATCGCTAGCACAGCGAGTGCGCACATCTTCTGCTGCATGCCGAGCAAAGAAGATGATGTTGATGTCACGAACACGAAAGTCACGAACACGGAAGTGGAAGCCACTTCAGCTTCATTTGCAGTCACCTCCACTTGCAGGTTCAGAGACAGAGTCTCTGTAAAGTTTTCATTCAGCTAACATTTCCATTCATTGCAATAGTTTCAGGAATTTCATAGGAATTGCTGCAACTGTTGATGTTAAAGGGTCAGTGAGAGTCCATGGGGTCTTATGAAATTGGCTGGTATCTGTTAAAAAAAGGATCCTGCATACTGTAGCTGTCATGGCTTGTACATGGGAGCCATTATACTAGTAAGAAGAAGGACTTACACTTGTATTAGGGCTCCACATCTTGCTTTAAATGAGCAGCAGGAAATCGCAACACTGAGTTAACATAGAACCAAGAGTCCACTGGATCATACCTATCTGATTGTATGTAACCTACAGAGGAGAACCTAGCCATTGGAGTGGTGGTTTCTGGGGAAGGAGCTTCGGCCTTGACTAGAAGTACAGGACAGTGCTGTTGGCACATGTACTGCCAACCCACTTTTTCCCTGTGAGCAGTGGCTTCCATATCATGGAGGTACATCATGTTATTATGGGTCCCTGCACTGAACTCCTTCTTCTACTTCCAGACATAAAACCACATCATTTTCCTGAAAATGCCACTATAGGCAGAACTCTGTATATATATATATATATATATATATATATATATATATATATATATACACTCACCGGCCACTTTATTAGGTACACCATGCTAGTAACAGGATGGACCCCCTTTTGCCTTCAGAACTGCCTCAATTCTTCGTGGCATAGATTCAACAAGGTGCTGGAAGCATTCCTCAGAGATTTTGGTCCATATTGACATGATGGCATCACACAGTTGCCGCAGATTTGTCGGCTGCACATCCATGATGCGAATCTCCCGTTCCACCACATCCCAAAGATGCTCTATTGGATTGAGATCTGGTGACTGTGGAGGCCATTTGAGTACAGTGAACTCATTGTCATGTTCAAGAAACCAGTCTGAGATGATTCCAGCTTTATGACATGGCGCATTATCCTGCTGAAAGTAGCCATCAGATGTTGGGTACATTGTGGTCATAAAGGGATGGACATGGTCAGCAACAATACTCAGGTAGGCTGTGGCGTTGCAACGATGCTCAATTGGTACCAAGGGGCCCAAAGAGTGCCAAGAAAATATTCCCCACACCATGACACCACCACCACCAGCTTGAACCGTTGATACAAGGCAGGATGGATCCATGCTTTCATGTTGTTGACGCCAAATTCTGACCCTACCATCCGAATGTCGCAGCAGAAATCGAGACTCATCAGACCAGGCAACGTTTTTCCAATCTTCTACTGTCCAATTTCGATGAGCTTGTGCAAATTGTAGCCTCAGTTTCCTGTTCTTAGCTGAAAGGAGTGGCACCCGGTATGGTCTTCTGCTGCTGTAGCCCATCTGCCTCAAAGTTCGACGTACTGTGCGTTCAGAGATGCTCTTCTGCCTACCTTGGTTGTAACGGGTGGCAATTTGAGTCACTGTTGCCTTTCTATCAGCTCGAACCAGTCTGCCCATTCTCCTCTGACCTCTGGCATCAACAAGGCATTTCTGCCCACAGAACTGCCGCTCACTGGATGTTTTTTCTTTTTCGGACCATTCTCTGTAAACCCTAGAGATGGTTGTGCGTGAAAATCCCAGTAGATCAGCAGTTTCTGAAATACTCAGACCAGCCCTTCTGGCACCAACAACCATGCCACGTTCAAAGGCACTCAAATCACCTTTCTTCCCCATACTGATGCTCGGTTTGAACTGCAGGAGATTGTCTTGACCATGTCTACATGCCTAAATGCACTGAGTTGCCGCCATGTGATTGGCTGATTAGAAATTAAGTGTTAACGAGCAGTTGGACAGGTGTACGTAATAAAGTGGCCGGTGAGTGTATATATATATATACCATATTTTTCACTTTATAAGACGCACTTTTTCCCCCAAAAGTAGGGGGCAAATGGCCGTGTCTTATAAAGCGAATACTAGTGAGCGCTTCCATTATGGAAGTGCTCACTAGTATGCATTAGGTGCCAGGAGGCGCTTTCCATACTCACCCTCCTGCGCCTCAGCTCCGCTCTGGGTCCAGCGCTCCATTGTCTTCTCCTGCCGATGCTGCACTGTCCTGACCCTGTGCAGCATCAGGACGTAGTGCGCGCACTATGACCTGACGATGCACACAGTCAGTTGACGGTGAAGCACCGGCAGGAGAAGACAGAGGAGCGCATGACCCGGAGCCGCAGCTCAGGAGAGGTGAGAGAGGTTTTTTATTTTATTCTTATGGGGTTGAGTGGGCTGATCTGAGGTCTGATGGGGGCTGAGTGGGATGATTTGAGGTCTTATGGGGGCTGATCTGAGGTCTGATGGGGATAATTTGAGGTACGATCTGAGGTCTGATGGGGGGTCTGAAAGGGCTGATCTGAGGTCTGATGGGGGTCTGAAATGGCTGATCTGAGGTCTGATGGGGGTCTGAAAGGGCTGATCTGAGGTCTGATGGGGGTCTGAAAGGGCTGATGTGAGGTCTGATGGGGGTCTGACATGGAGGGCTGATATGGGGGTCTGATGGGATGTCCTGGAATTTATGGGGGGTCTGATATGAGGATCTGATATGAGATCTGATGAAAAATATTTTTTTCTTATTTTTCTACTCTAAAATCTGGGGTGCGTCTTATCATCGGGTGCGTCTTATAAATCAAAAAATACTGAATATATTTACATCTTCCAGTGAATTCAATGGTAGCTACATACACTCCTATCCCCTGAAGACTGTATTGTGTGTATGGAAGAAGAGCATTTAGAGCTGTATGGGGCAGATTTATTAACATATTTATTCCAATTTTTTTTGTGTAACTGCATTAAGAAATATGGTGTTCCTTTTTTCTGATGATAGAAAAAGAAGATGGTAAATGGGTAAAACGGTGACTTTTTATTAAAATATTTTTACATAAATTTTAAAAAATAGTAAATTTTTATCTGAGAATCCATTACTAAGTTTTTTTTATGGAGCCCTATGGTACCTATGTATTCCCATGTGTGTGAGTACAATGACACTCACAACTACACTATACTACCCAAAACTTGCAGTCTCCAAGATTGTTAGATGGTCTCAAACCACTCAGTTTTCAGATGAAGATTTTGTTAGCACTATACTGAGGACTTTCCACTACCTATCACTGCCATATTCCAACAGTGAAAACATTAATATGATCAACATTTTAAAATACAGAATAAATATATTCCAGAACTGGTGCAATCCCCTCTGCCCAAAACATATGAGCATATTATTGTTCCATGTAGAGTGCTTACTAAACAAAATGTACAGTGCCAATAGAATATTACCATTAGTATTCAGCGAGCTTCAGATGATAGATCCGTAGTTGATTGGTTCGAACACTTTGGTTTTAATGCTGTCTCCGCATACATACAGCATTAAAATGTATTGCCTCTGTATTGGCAAAATTCGTTTCAGCCAAAGTCGTGTGAGAGTTCGGTGAATTAATTCGGTAATCACATCTGCATATTTAAAAACATTTTAAATTAGCAATCCGAAACATTTGGTAAAATGTTTTTAAAGACGCAGAAGCGATTACTGAATTAATTCACCGAAGTCTACCACTTCGGCTGAAATAAATTTTGTCTACAAGGAAGCAATACATTTTAAAGCAGAGACACCATTAAATATTTGATTGATGATCCGAAGCTCGATCTGCTCAACACTAATTACCATCCATAGTACCCAAATAAATCAGCTACCCTCAAAGCACATATAATAGTGAACTCATAGGGGGGAGATCTAACATTGTGTTTGCACTTAAAAAGTGGCATTAAAAAGTTTCACGTGCGGCTTTCTAACTGCGATTTTTTAAATGATTGTCGCATCTCCCACTTTTTGTACATCTCCCACTTTTTGTATTCCTCAAAACTTTTCTGAAAGGGGGAGTGGCGAGGGAGGGAAGGGGGAGTGGTCAGACTGTCCAACAAGTTTATCTTCATTTACACCAGTTTTCTGACGCAAATGAAGCCAGAAATCTATGGCAGCTCTGAGCTATCATAGATTTCTGGTTTGGCGCATGGAGTGCAGAAGGATAGCAAGACTGGTGCTGAAATCGCCAATTTTGATAAATCTCCCCCATAGCGCCTACATAAAAGTAATAAATTAAAGTGGAGATTTATCAAGACAGGCACTTTCTGTGCCTCCACTACAGAATGGCCCTAATTTATGACCAGGCGCATGCTTCGTCATAAATTTGGCGCACCCTCCTACAGCCTAAATCAGAGTTGCTGTAGATTTCTGGCTTCATTTGTGCTAGAAAACTGGCATAAATGAAGATAAATTTGTCGGAGCGGTTTGCCATAACACCTTCCCGCCCTTGTCACGCTCTCTTTAGGGAAAGTGGCAAGGGCAGTGTAAAACTAATAGATGCGACAATTTTTTGAAAAAGTCGCAATTTAAAAAAGCACCTGTAACTTTTTAACAACACTCTTCATGGGCAAAGTTGATGATAAATCTCCCCCATAGTGTTCATAAATGAGAGCTAGACATGGTAACCATACAATACACTCATTTATCTGCATCTTCCAGAAATTTTCTGACCTGGCATTGTTTTTAGCCCCCATTAAACTGATAAATGTAGAACACACTGTGCATCGTCACACTGAAACACATTAGAGTTCCTAAAAATGCACAAAAAGCTTGCATAACAGTCAGTATATATCAAAAGCACTATAAGGGCTTGTTCACATCAACGTTATGGATTCCGTTCTGGCTTTCTGTTATAACATGGCCATAACGGTTTCTGTTATGCAGGATGGAAAACAAAGTTCTGTTGACAGGACCTTGTTTTCCGTCCTGCATAACGGAAGCCAGGAGTATCTGTTATGCAGGCCCATAGACTTCTATTATGACGGATCAAAATGGAATGCCTCTAAAGGTTTCTGTTTTGATTTCCGTCTTATGGTTTCCGTTATTTTCCGTTATAACGATGTTATAATGGAAAGCCAGAAAGGAATCCATAACGTTGATGTGAACAAGCCCTTACTATCACTTCTATCATTTATGTTTACTTTATAATCCATGTATAACTATGATTAGGCATTTCTACTTTAAAGTATTATATATATAAGTATTATGATCAGCTGGTAAATGTCCATGAATTCTTTCACATCTGTTAAATTCTGTTTTGTCAGGTGCCGGGCTATCTACTATCTTTGTTACAATTCTCCAATGAATCACAAGCTAAAACGTTCATAAAAATATTTAGTCCACGATTAGTCTTACGACACATTTACCATTCCAGCATCATTATTTTCAAGAACTGACCACTCTGCCCCAGGGTCTTGTGTTCTGACATAACTAATAAACTGATAAAGTGAATGGGAATAAGGATAATGTCAACCTATGAATAAATCTACTGAAGGAATCATTTATTGAAGGCAATATAATGCACGGGTCTGAAACCATTACATGCAGCCCTCGGGTCACACAGTGGTTATATATCCCTGATCTGTCTAACAACCTCCATTCATTAAATGAAACTGGCCCATCAACATGTTTCCAGTGACAGAAAACTAACAAACACATTTCTGTCTAAAAAAATAAGACATTTATGATTGCAGTGCATTGCTTTTTAATAAAAAAAATTACATATATACTCAGGCCTCATGCACAAAAGTCTGTGGCACCTTAAAGGGGTATTCCCATCTCACAAATGTAGTTTGTATAATTAGATATAGCCATACTAATATTATTACTAATAGAATGTATTTTATAATATGTGCTGTTTAGAAGATTTTCCTATTTGTATATCCATTGTCCCACACACATCAGTCAGGCCGTTGCCCCTGGTTACGGCCACCGCAGCCATGTAGTAGTGGTGGCCGGCTTGCTCTTGTTCAAACCCGCTCTGAGGTAACTGCTGTATTGTGAACGCACTTTGCATGCGGAGACACATCTTAGGGTACTTTCACAGCTGTGTTTTGGACGCTACCAGTCCAAAACACAATGGTCAGGATCCGTCCAAAACGTAGAGTTTATAGATCCTGCTCCATAGAGATAAATTGATCTTGGAACAGGATCCGTTTCTGAGTTTTGGAAGCGCAGACAAAAATGCTACAACCCTGTGTCTCCGCATGCTCATGCAACGTGCATTCACAATACAGCAGTTACCACAGAGCGGGTTGGAATAAGAGCAAGCTGGCCACCACTACTACATGGCCACGGTGGCCCGTTAGGGGCAACGGCCTGACTGATGTGTGTGGGACAATGGATATACAAATAGGCAAATCTTCTAAACTGTACATTTTATATAAATACATTCTATTAGTAATAATATTGGTATGGCTATATCTAACTATACAAACTACATTTGTGAGATGGGAGCACCCCTTTAAAGATATGTTTTTTGGGGGTAATATCTCTCCTTGGGGAGAAAGCGCCTTAATCTAACGTATGTTCACATGTTGGAGAAGGTTTCTCCATCTGTCAATCAAAATGGGTGGGACCTGGAGAAAATGCCCACAGGATTTTCTGAAAACACTAGAGGAGTTCATTTTCTCCAGGTCCCATCCATTTTGATTCCTGATCCACCTCCACATTGAATGGGACTAACACGGCATGGCATTTTGAAAATTTTCTGCACAGAAACCATGCCAAGAAGAGACATGTCCTTTCTTGCTGCTTTTTGGAAACCCATGTAGAAAAATCCATAGGAATAACAGTATTAATTGTCATTGAAAACAATGAGAGGCAGAAATCCAACTTGTGAACAAGCCCAAATAGGGTTGTCTGAACTATTACACAATGCTCCCTAGGACCATTCCCACGAGAGCTTACAATTTACAAGAGAAAGGGAAAACACACAGTGGGTGAGGGTAAAAACTGCTGATCTGGTTGTATGGGGGAAGCATGCTTATTGCAGGTGGCTTTTCAGGTTGCTTTTGAAGGTTTGTAGTGTTGAAGGATAGATGGAGAGTCTAAAGCTAGGGTAGTTAGTTCCAAAGTATGGAGGATGCAAATGAGAAATCTTGTAGGTGATTGTGTGAGGAACAGAGAAGAGGAGAAAAAAGAAGGTGGTCCTGTGAGGATTGGAGATGTTCCCTTCTGGCACTTCTGTTACCGATATAACATAGGTGCAAACATTTATTTTCCTACATTTGATGATGCTAGTTAGGAAACACAAGATGTCACAAAACAATAAGGTAGACAAGGACACTGCAGTGTTCATTTTCTCCAGGTCCTCTCCATTTTGATTGGCAGAGACTAGAGAGATGGGACTTTATTAAAGGTGTGAAGATTAATGAGCTTAGTCTTCTTTTGCAGAGGGAGCAGTGGGAGATGGCTACTGTTGTAGTCAATTGCCTTACAGGCAGGAACAGTTCTGATCTGAGGTTCGTAAAAAGAGAAGGGGGAAGGTGATCTTTTGGGACACAAATAGAATGAATAGAGAATCATGGAGAGAAGAGGAATATAGAAAATTCTGTTGTTAAATTGAAAATTAAACTTTTGCTATTAAATTATTATATGCTATTAAATTATTATAATGTAAAAATTGTAGTAACATAGCACTAGCACAAATTCAATAAACGGAGGTATCGGTGAAGTTTAATAGATCTGTGCATGGTTTGAGTGTTCTATCTACAATACGGACAGTTAGACTTGAATATAATATCGCCATCTGAATAACTTCTCAGATTCAAAATCTGATTTTGAGACACGATTTAATTGGAAGACAGGTAGGGCTCATTTAAAAACCTATATAAGCCACAAGGTCACCACTTTCCCAAAATGGTAAAAAAAAGAGTAGGATTTAGTATGCTGGGCAGAGCCCATCACTGCCCATTGGACAGGGGTGTAACTACCACAGCGGCAGACCATGTGACTGCTATGGTGCCCAGGGAAAGAGGGGGCCCAGTCTTAGTTGGGATTATCTCCTCTTCTACTGGAGGTGAAAACATGGTCAGGACTCTACTCTCTAAAGGTACAACTTTTAGCAAATGAAGCAGTGTAAAAATGGCCCAAGGGTCATTGAAAAGGGTTTAGGCAGAACCCCTTCTGTCCTGTGTGGGGGGCCTGGTTTGATCCTTGCTATGGGGCCCTTACTTCTCTATGCACGCCACTGCCACTGGATTTACTATAAATTGCACCAGAAACTGGCATACGTTATAGCTGAAACCTACCCCTGCCCCTTGATGGCATATACTTATCTTGACTTAGGTTATCCCATGATTAATGTAAAAAATGAAAATCAGATCATATAGTCCATGACAATCTTTTTTTAATAAAGCTAGAACCAGCCCTGTACCTCACATGGATCCAGAGATCTCCCCATTCATTGCTCTGCTAGATTTATATCAAGCTGGCAGCTCAAGGGGAGTGTCTTTTCTACTACAGCTCATGAAGGTGTGTTTTCTGCCGCAGCTCTCTCCCTATCACAGCTCAGGAGGCAGTTGAAGGATAGAACTGAGTATGTGCAGCCATCTCAGTGAGCAGGACAAAGAAATAAGAAAAAGAACAAACAGCAGGTAGCACTATACGGATTTTTTTTTATTAAATAACTCACTGGCTATGCTAAATTTTTAATTACATGGAATTACAAAAGTATTCAAATCCAGGTGCTGGTTTTAAAACGGAATATTTTTCATGGGACAACCCCTTTAAGTTTCTGGCACACAGAGTGCCAGAAATGCGTCCATTCTCTGCCTCTTAATAAATTAGGTGCATCTCATTTCAGCACAGAGGGGATCAAGACTGGTGTATAGAAATGCCAGGCTTGATAAATGTCCCTAATGTACTCAGCCTGAGGTTTTTTATGTGTTGCATTCATTGAAAACACATGCAGCATGAGACACCATTAATTTCTTTTGCTTGATTATATTGTGCTAACATTCTACAGGGCTTTACAGACATTATCATTACTGACTGTCTCCAGTGAGACTCACAATCTAATTGTCCTATAAAGGCTCATGCACATGGCCGATGATCAGCCGTTCCGCAATTTGTGGTCCCCAATGCACAGGCAACATCCGTGTGGATTCCTCAGATGGATCCAGACCCATTCAGCTTCAATGGGTCTGTGGTCTGTCCGCACTGCAAAAAAAAAGTACTCTGTGGTGCTTCCGTGGGGTTCTGTGCCTCCCTTCCACACCGACCTTCTGGGCAATTCGGGTATGGCCGGGTAACGGCTATATGCATGAGCCCTAAGTCTGTCTTTGGAAGGAAACCCACACAGACACAGGAACAACATGCAAACTTCATGATGATCTTGCCCTTGCTTGGATATGAACCCTGTGCTGCAAAACACCACTGTTAACCACTGAGCTGCCCACAGTTAAAATAAGTGGAGAGACACTGGAGAATAGTTGACAATGCACTGAAATTGAGTTTATCATTTGTCATGGTACACTATTATATACCACACTATATGGTATACTATCATATCAAATATCAAAGACTGGTCTAATGTATTTTGGCCCTTCAGAATGAGACATTTTTTATTGTAATTTAGACGTATGTTATAGGTGTATTTCAGTATAGTAAATGACCCCCATAGCCTATGCTGTATAATTTACAATTGCAGTACACTGTACTTTAAAGGACTATTTTGGCTTTTTGATATTGATGACCTATCTTGAAGATGGGTCACCGGTATCAGGTCGGTAGGGGTCCAACACCAAACATCCCCACCGATCAGCTGTTTGCTGCTCTTTACTCTTTAAACAAACCAGCTCATTGTACTGTATTCCCTCTACGTGCTTTCTGTGTCAAACATTCACCTTAACTGTGTCAAAATGGATTTGTCGATAAGAAAGGCACAAGTCATAATCACAGTAATCATTTCAGAGGAAAACAAAACCGCATTTTTAGAAACCAAATGAATTCTGACAGTCTTCATTTGCGAGCTTTCCAAGCATTTCATGAACACAGGGCTATCAACTATTAATTAACTTGCATGGATTATATTTGTGTTACAAGATGGAATGCTTCACCTAGTGCTTTCAAATATGGACATCTGTTCTACATAACAGCTATAACAGTAACTGAATATAATGCTTTCCATGTTCTGCTTAACCCCTTCAGTACCGAGCCACTTTTCACCTTAAATCTCAGGCCGATTTTTGCAAATCTGACATGTGTCACTTTATGTGCTAATATCTTTGGAACGCTTTTACTTAACCAAGCCATTCTGAGATTGTTTTCTTGTGACACATTGTACTTCATGACAGTGATAAACTTGAGTCAATATATTTCTCCTTTATTTATGAAATAATCCAAAATTTGGAAAATACAAAAAATTTGGAAAACTTCACAATTTTCTAAATTTGAATTTCTCTACTTTTAAGGCCTCATTAGCAGTCCCCAATGCACAGGCAACATTTGTGAGGCTGCCGGGACAGATCAAGACCCATTCAAGTTGAATGGGTCCATGATCCATCCACACCTTAAAAAAATAGAACGGTGTGGAGGCACGGACAGTAACACCATGAAGTATTCAAGTGAATGGGTCTGCATCCGTGATACGGGGTGCAAGCAGCCGTGTGCACAATACCTCGTAAAATAGTTAGCAATCCACATCCCCCATATGTCTGCTTTATGTTGGCATAATTTTGTAAAAGTCATTTTATTTTTTTAGGTCGTTAGAAGGCTTAATTTTAGAAACAATTTTTCAAATTTTCAACAGAATTTCCCAAACCATTTTTTAAAGCACCAATTCAATTATAAAGTGATTTTGAGGGTCTTATGTAATGGAAACCACCCATAAATTAAGCCATTTTAGAGACTACACCCCTCAAATTATATCATATTTTTATAGAGTAGGTTGTTATGGACGCGGCAATGTGTCTATTATTTTTATTTGTGTTAAGTTTTACACAGAAAAAAAACATTTTTGAATAGAATAAAATCTTGTTTTTGTGTTGCCATTTTCTGAGAACCATATTTTTTTTCAGGAGATTGTCTTAGGCAGAGGCTAATTTTTTGAGGGATGAAATGATGGTTTGATTGGTACTATTTCACCGCAGTGCGGGGACCCAATGGACACAAGGACCCGACAGGGATACTGTACACGGCATTGCGAGGGTTTATTGCGAGGGTGAAAACACCGATGCCACCGCATACAGCAAAGAACCGGCTATTAGTGACTGCCAGACCCATGCCGCTGATCAGGCAGTCGCAGCACCACATGGAAAAAAAATATATTATTGGTGTCAGGATATGGCAATGTAAAGAAAAGTTTTTTTAAAGAGTTATTTTTATTTAAATTATTAAAACATACCAAACTATATAAACATAGAAAAATTACATAAAACTGTTATTATTGTAATCATACTTAACTACAGAATAAAGGTGATGTGTCATTTTTAATGAACAATCAGAGCTGTAAAAACAAACACTGCCAAACAATGGCGCTTTTTTTTCCAATTCCACCCCATTAATATTTTTTCCAGCTTCCTTATACAACCTACCTACAAAATGTCCCACAAAAAACAAGCTCTTATATGGCTGTGTGAACGAAAAAGTACAAATGTTTTGACCATTAAAAGGCAGGGAGGAAAAATAAGAACAAAATGAAAATTATTTATGGATTCAAGGGGTTAATAATGCTATTAGTTATTGCAACAGTTTTTTTTTATTTTTTTAATCACTTTTTATTACATTTTTCAACAATAATGCACAACAAAGAGAAAAAACTCACTGAAGCTTAATACACCAATATCAATGATTACAGAGATTATTCACAGAATTGTAAAGATGCAACATAACATCAAATGTGTCTGAACTGGACAATAGGTACAAACGTAGTCAGAAGACCAGATTAAGTAAGCACTTGTAAGTGATGGGCCAGAGGGATCTGAAGAAGAACCCCAAGGGCCTTTAATTCATGTGTTCCACCTATATAAGAAGGAGGCAGCGTGGTTCCCATGAGAAATGACTCTTTTATAAGAACATGATAGGTTGATGGTACATACAGTATACCGTAATTTCTTTAGCGGCTGGTGGTAAAGATAATTTCCAGTGTCTATTTTGTACCAGTTTGGCTATCAGAAGGATTTTGCATAATAAACTCTAAGCCTTGACGGCACCTCACATATCTCAATAAATAACAAAGCCACCTGAGAAAATGTACTAATGCTGTGTTGCAGTACCATGCGACTCACTCTAAAAACCTCTTCCAATAGGAATGAATCACTGGGTAAGCCTGAAGGACATGTAGCAAGGTCCTTTAGTGACTGCACCCCTCCAACAAAATGGTGTTGTTGTTGTGAATATATGATGTAATCTGTCAAGTGTGTAATACCATGGTAGTGCCTCATAGTGTGAACCATATTTTAATACTATATGAATACAGTCTAAGGCTGATTTTGAAACTTTGGTAGAAAAGGACAGTTCTAATTCCCGTTCTCACATTCTGAAAGGATGAGATTTGGTAAATTTAGAGAAGGACCCTATTAGACCATACATCTGCTTAAAGGGAGTCTGTCACCAAGTTTTCATGTTTTGGACTGCTAATATAGCGTTCTTGTACAATTAAAGTACCCTTTTAAAGTCTATTGGAAGTCCTCCGGGTACATCATTCATAAGGACAAAGGGGCTTACCATCTTACAGGCGACCTCGGCGAGGGAGGGTCAGGCAGCAAGTGTCTTGAGTTTATCTTGCACCCCCCTGACTGGTGAAGTAAGTGTAACGTCATCCTTCTTGGATTTGGTTTTAATATATAATTGAACTAATCAGTTTATCTCCATGTGAGTATGGTTACTATATGTGGGTATATGATTATTTTTTCCGCCTTTTGTCATGACAGCTGATTGGGTCTTCTATATTCACCACAGCAGCAGTTTATTTCTTACTGCCACTGGGGTACTATTATAGAATCTGGACTATTCTACCACACTGAAATGTATTTCTAGTATCTTTAGGCGCCCCACATCTTTTCTTTTTTTCTACAAATTTATGCGGCCTGTTTGTAAGGCTTATCTGTTCTTTTTCTACTCAGTGGGAGCAGCCATACTTCACGTTCTGATTTCTTCCTTGCCGACTGGTATCCTTTGGCGCCCTCTTCCTTCCCCTATTTTCCTTTCCATCCTCTTCCCTTTCCCCTTTCCCTGTACCTCCACTCCGCTGATTTTCTTTAGGTAAGGATCCAGTGGCTACTGCCTTCTGTAAAATGGCAAGCACATATGGATTAAGAAGTGACGTAAATGTTTTATAGCAATCTTTTGAAAGACCGTCTGGTCCTGAGGCCTTGTTGAGGGGTAGAGAATTGACCATGGCAGGAATTTCAGATAATGTAAATAGGGTGTTTTGTGAATTTTGCCTAAAAAGGACTATCTTGTTTTACTACGGGGGGGGGGGGGGAGAGGGTCATTTATTAAAGGGAACCTGTCACCTCCTTTTCTCAAAATGAGCTGTTAACAGTACCTTAAAGTAGAGCCGAGTGTCATCCTAATGTTGTAGTTGAAACTCAGAACTGCCGGATGAAAAGGCTGAAAACAGAACTTTTAATCTTGCTGCGCTGGCTTTCCGGTGTGGGCTTGAAGTCAAAGGGGCAGCGGGCTCCTTGCTTCAAGTCAAGAAAGCCACTCCCCACTTGCGCTTGACTGACAGTTAGCCGGGGTGCCGGGGATCGCAGAAATCTCGCGCATGCGCGTTGCGCGACTGAGTACTGCGCGATCCCGGCACCCGGCTCTTCATGTTGCCGGCGCTTCAGTAGTCATTGCGCATGCGCCGCCTTACTATGCGAGCGCGCTTGGGAGAGCACGCCCGCCGTCCACGCACGGGGTCACTGATGTAAGGTGGTGCATGCGCAATGACTACTGCAGCGCCGGCAACATGAAGAGCCGGGTGCCGGGATCGCGCAGTACTCAGTCGCGCAACGTGCATGCGCGAGATTTCTGCGATCCCCGGCACCCCGGCTAACTGTCAGTCAAGCGCAAGTGGGGAGTGGCTTTCTTGACTTGAAGCAAGGAGGCCGCTGCCCCCTTGACTTCAAGCCCACACCGGAAAGCCAGCGCAGCAAGATTAAAAGTTCTGTTTTCAGCCTTTTCATCCGGCAGTTCTGAGTTTCAACTACAACATTAGGATGACACTCGGCTCTACTTTAAGGTACTGTTAACAGCTCATTTTGAGAAAAGGAGGTGACAGGTTCCCTTTAAATTATAAAGGGCTTCATATTATGATTTGAACTGATTAGCAATATCGTGGGGGTGAAGTATTTTTTGGTTAGCAGGAGGGTATAGTAAATACAGAATACTAGATTTCCCATGTTAAGATTTTAACCTTGACATAGCTTACCCACTTTATTATTTTGAATGTAATAAATAGCATTAGTGTTGTTTTTTTCTCATAGAAAGGCCACATGCACACAACCATATGTATTTTGCGATCCGCAAAAAACGGGTCCACCAAAAATACAGGTGACGTCCGTTTGCAGTCCGTATTTTGCGGAACGGAACAACTTGCCCCTAATAGAACAGTCCTATCCTTGTCCGTAATGCGGAAAATAATAGGACATTTTGCAGATGACACTAAACTGTGTAAAGTAATTAACACAGAAGAGGACAGTACACTGCTACAGATGGATCTGGATAGACTGGAGGCTTGGGCAGAGAAGTGGCAGATGAGGTTTAACACTGACAAATGTAAAGTTATGCATATGGGAAGGAATAATGCAAGTCACCAGTACATACTAAATGGTAAAATATTGGGTAACTCTGACATAGAAAAGGACCTAGGAATTTTAGTGAACAGAAATCTAAGCTGCAGAAACCAATGTCAGACAGCTGCTGCCAAGGCCAATAAGATAATGGGCTGCATCAAAAGAGGCATAGATGCCCGTGATGAGAACATAGTCCTGCCACTTTACAAATCACTAGTCAGACCACACATGGAGTACTGTGTACAGTTCTGGGCTCCTGTGAACAAGGCAGACATAGCAGAGCTGGAGAGGGTTCAGAGGAGGGCAACTAAAGTAATAACTGGAATGGGTGGACTACAGTACCCAGAAAGATTATCAAAATTAGGGTTATTCACTTTAGAAAAAAGACGACTGAGGGGAGATCTAATAACTATGTATAAATATATCAGAGGTCAGTACAGAGATCTCTCCCACGATCTATTTATCCCCAGGACTGTGACTGTGACGAGGGGCCATCCTCTGCGTCTGGAGGAAAGAAGGTTTGTACACAAACATAGAAGAGGATTCTTTACGGTAAGAGCAGTGAGACTATGGAACTCTCTGCCTGAGGAGGTGGTGATGGTAAGTTCACTAAAAGAGTTCAAGAGGGGCCTGGATGTATTTTTGGAGGGTAATAATCTTACAGGTTATAGTTACTAGAGAGGGGTCGTTGATCCAGGGAGTTATTCTGATTGCCTGATTGGAGTCGGGAAGGAATTTTTTTCCCTAGTGGGGAAAACTGGCTTCTACCTCACAGGGTTTTTTTGCCTTCCTCTGGATCAACTTGTAGGAAAACAGGCCGAACTGGATGGACAGATGTCTTTTTTCGGCCTTATAAACTATGTTACTATGTTACTATGACATGTTCTATTATTTTGCAGAATGGAAATACGGACATACGGAAACAGAATACACACTGAGTAACTTCAGGGGTTTTTTTTTGCAGACCCATTGAAATGAATGATTCCGTATACGGTCCGCAAAAAAAAACGGAACGGACACGAAAATACATTCATGTGCATGAGCCCTTCCGGAGTAATTGTTTCAGTTGCTGTCTCAAATGGGTTAATTGGTCCGCCTGAGACTGCTTCTGAGTGGCTTTACTTAAGAGTTTAAATTGTAATATCTACCAGTACAGATGATAAAGTGGCCAGCTTTCTTAAGTTTATGGTCTAAAATAATCGAAGAACCCCTAATATAAACTTATGTGCATTCCAGAGAGCATGAGGGTCTGATATTGGATCCTTAATATTTTTAAAAAGTCCTTTAAATCTCGCTCAATTTTTTTCTGATGAACTGGGGTTGTAATGCCACAAGTAATTGGAAGGAGACTCTGATCTCTCTTCAAGAAACAGGGTTATTACTGAGTGGTCAGACCATTGCAGTTACTGCAGCCCTTCAGCTATCTCCAGGAGCAGTATTGCTGGGGCCAAAGAAGCATCACACTTTCATATAGAACAGAAATAGCGGTTCACTTAAAGGGAACCTGTCACATTGAACATAGTGTTTGAGCTGATATATTGATACATAGTTTTATGCAAAAAGAGTTAATAAAGCTTGTCATTCATACATTTAAATTCCTGCTCATTCTGGGCTTTGAAGTCAAGGAGGTGGTCTTATCAGTGACTTACAGCTCTCTCTGTATATACATAGAGACAAGGCTCTAACATTCGGGGCAGTGCACTTATGAGACCCATGCGGATCCATTAATTTGTATGGGGCCACGGAACGTCTTTTGTGGACAGGTATAGGACACGCTTTATTTGTTTTACAGGACTGCGGAATGGAACTACGGATGCAGACAGCACAGAGTGAGTCCGCACCCATTCCGCAAAATTGTACATACGGCTAGCAGAGCCAGCAGAGTGGGGGGCACCCTGCGGGAGGCTTGCCCTGCATTCCGCTCTCTGAATGACCAGTGTTGGGGATGAGTCCCACCCAATGGGCGGGTTTAGCCTTTATCTAATACGAGGTCTAGCGATCATGTATGTATGGTGTATCCTGTGGATATATAATACATGCTAAAGATTGGTATACCTTGATATTTTACTATGGGGTTGCCCACTATCTTTAACCTCTTACTGCCATAAACATTTTACATTGTGTGGTTTAGTATGATCACAGCAATGTCAAATTTAAATACAACCCCAATTCCAAAAAAGTTGGATGTTGTGTACAAGGTGAATATTTACAAATCTCATCGACCCATATTTTATTCCCAATATAACACAAGACACAGACATTGAATGTGAGACATTTTACCATTACATAAATAAAATTAACTCATTTAGAACTTGATGGCAGCTACAGATCTCAAAAAATGTGGGACAGGAGCAACAAAAGGCTGGAAAAACAACTGGAGAAGCAATTTGCAACTATGTCACATAACAGGGTGTAAAAAAAAGCATGTTAAACAGTCTCTGAGAAGCAAATATGGGCAAAGGTTCTGAATATCTCACGATATACAGCACATAATATCATCAAAAGATTCAGAGAATCTTTAGAAATCCATGTGTGCAGGGGACAAGGTCACAAGAAACACAATTATCTTCTCTGGGTCAAAGATCATTTACAATGGACTGAGGCAAAATATAGAACTATTTTTTGGTCAGAAGAATCAAGATATGGGTCGTTTATCGGATATAGAATGGAGGGAAATCCTTATTCATATTCCATCCCTATCTTTAAGTCATACGCATAGGCTCTTTCAAATCTATATAATACATAGAGTTTATGAGACCCCATCTCTACTTCATAAAGCAGGGGTGAGGGTAGATTCACTGTGCCCATGATGTCAATCGTCAGAAGCAGATATTTTACACATGTTATGGTCCTGCCCTTAGTTAAAGAAGTACTGGGTAGAATTATTGGCAATAATTAATACAGGACTCTCTTCCGGAGAGTCCTGTATTATGTATTTTGGGTTCGCTAATTAGATTTGGAGCACCTTTGGTGGTCAAATTGGTGGTCTTGAAACTTTTATATCAAGCAAGGAAATTTATAGCGCAATTCTGGACTAGTGAAAGAGCTCCTACTCTCAAACAATTCCTGGAAGAAGTCAGTAAGATTATATGTTTGGAAAAGGAAATATATGTAAAACAAGCTCAAACTGATTTATTTGATTTAATGTGGGCCCCATGGCTTAAATATACTGGGGATTTGAAGTCAGGGACTATGAGACAACAATGAGAAATGTGGGTGGAGAGAGAGAGGGATTTCTTCCCCATTTTTTTTTATTGTACATTGTGTATGTTTTGAATTTATATAATACCTAATGCATCCAGCGTATATGATTCTTATTTGTATGTTTTGTTTTTCTTGTATTTGTCTTTTTTTTCTCTGTGTATTTTTTTAGGATAAAATGACTTAAATAATAAAGGATTTAAAAAAAAAAGAAGAATCAAAATTCTTTTTGAAAACCACAGATGTGTCCTGTTGACTCAGTGTGCATTCATATGACCGTATAAATGGGTCCACAATGGGTGCTGACCTATTCATTTTAACGGGGCCTCCCCCCAAAAAAAGTGGACAGCACACCGTGTGCTGTCCACATCCATTGTTTTGTGGCCCCTCAAAAAATATAGAGCATGTCCTATTCTTATTCGCAATCACGGACAAAAGGCAAAAAGGCATTCTCTATATAGTGCTGGCCATGTACAGTCTGCAAAACACTTATAGTTGTATGAATGCACCCTAAAGTGGAGAGGGTCATCCAGCTTGTCATCAGCGCCCAGTACAAAGTTCTGTATCTCTGATGGTTTGGGATTGAATTAGTACTTATCAATGCTGAACAATATACAGAAGTTTTAGAACAACATATGTTCCCATCCAAACAATGTGTATTTCAGTGAAGGCTTTGCATAGATCAGCAAGACAATGCTAAACCACATACTAAATCCATCATACAGCATGGCTAAACAGAAGAAGAATCCGGGTGCTGAACTGGCCTGCTTGCAGTCCAGATCTTTTACCAACATTAAACATTTGGTACATCGTGAAACGGATAATCCAGCAAAGACCCAGGACTGTTGACAGCTGGAATCAAGATCAAGACATCAGACAAGAATGAAACAGCATTCTTCTCCAAAAACTCCAGCAAAATTGGTCTCTTCTCTTACCAGATGTTTACAGACTGTTGTTCAAAGAAGAGGGAAGCTACACAGTGGGAGACATGGCCCTGTCCCAACATTTTTGAGATGTGATGCTGCCATCAAGTTCTAAATGAATTAATTTTTTCATGAAATGGTAAAATGTTTCACCTTCAGCATCTTATATACCAGTAACAAGTGGGTGCACAACTCAAAATATATACAAGCAACCATGCAACACTAAAGAAAAGTGGTAAGCAATGCATTTGAGCACACCAAAGGCAAATTTAAAAGATATTGTCAAATGCATACCATATATAACTAACACCATAAAAACATTCAAAATGAAACACACATGGGGGTTGCAAAGGTAAGCCATCACCTTATACCCTAGAATCACAACAAATGTGAAGGACAGGTCAGTACAGCTTAATGTGTAAGACAAGCATGGCCCAAGAAAACACACTGTAAGCACAAAATAATTATCATCCTGTAATACCAGAAAGTACCCTACACAAATTGCCAGTAACCTGGCTTCATCAGGGGTCACCTTCAACATCTGATATGTGTTCTATGATTACAGTGAGTAAAATATGGGTTTATGTGATTTGCAAATCATTGCATTGTTTTTATTTACATTTATTTACATACACAGCACCCCAACCTTTTTGGACTTTGTGGAGTTGTAGTCTTATGCTCTACTTCTTGACCAAAAATAGCAATTTGGACATTTTATATTCATTTTCTATTACGGTTGTTCACCATGCACAATAAATACATAAATAAATAATTTTCAAATGTGATGCCACCAAATATATATTTTTTTCTTTTTATATGTAAATTTGGAAAAGTGATTTCAATTTTTAGTACTTTTTTAAATGTTTAAAAAATTATTTTTTGCCTTCTTTTTAGTTCCTATAAGGGACTTTAGTATTGCAGTCTGTGGTCCTATTAAAGAGGACCTTTCACCACTTTGAAAAAATGAAACTGCGCTATGTACCTGATGCCAGCAGCGTTGTTTTTTTTTCAAATGGTCCCGCGGTGGCTTCACACGGGCCCCCCGTTCTTCTGCCGGCCTTTATGCGAATTAGCAAGCATCGGAACAAGCATTCCTCAATGGGCGTTGCTTCTGCCCTGCTGTGAGCGCTGTCCAATCAGAGCGGACCGCTCACAGCAGGGTTGAACTCCTTCGGCCCTGCTGTGAGCGGTCCGCTCTGATTGGACAGCGCTCACAGCAGGGCAGAAGCAACGCCCATTGAGGAACAGGGAGTCTCCTCCTCCCTGTTCTGATGCTTGCTAATTAGCATTTAAAAAAAAACAACGCTGCTGGCATCAGTGGGGGACGCACTATCAGGTACATAGTGCAGTTTCATTTTTTCAAAGTGGTGAAAGGTCCTCTTTAAGCCCTGCTACAGGATACTTACATGACAGGCCTGGAAGTCGTCACAAGGGCCCAGGCTGCCATGACAACTGATCGGCACCCTGCGATTTCACCTCGGAGAGTGGGGCGATCAAAGGACAAGATGAGTCTAACTGGTCAATGAGGGAGGTTGTCAACTGTATTAATACTCAAAGGTGAATTCCATGTATGCGATAGTTGTCAAATTGAAACATAATCAATCCACTAAAATATATAGTGTACACAGACTCAAAAATAGACTAGATAATTCCCTATTGGTACACAGCGGTACCCTAGTGCATGGCAGCACCAACCAAAATGGTACAAAAATTGTTACACCGTTGTCCTTGAATGAACATGAGGATGTTGAAGTAGTCCTTCTTAATGAAGCTCAGATGGCCATTCTGGTTTTTCTTGTACAGGGTTCCAGTATGGGTATATTTTAGTGGGTTGATTAAAGGTTACGTTTTAATTTGACAACTATCTCATACATAGAATTCACCTTTGATTACTAGTATATTATTCCAGTGATTTATTTTTTTTCACTCCATTTAGTGAAATCAGTGACTCTTAGGTTGTCAACTGTATAACACAGCCAGCCCCTGAGCCCGTCCATATACTCCATCTGCCATTTGGACGTACATGTGCATCAAATGTTGGAAACGGGATAAAATATAATGCCATGTCTGGTAGCTAAAACTTCCAAGGTTCATTAACATTGAGTGACTTCATCCTTAATTAACTTAAATTATTCCAAAATGTGTGAAATACTAAATCGACTTTTCTGAGTGTTTCATTGTGGAACAGTTTGCTTGGATCTGGAAACAGAAGGCAAAAGGCTTATGACAAATTAGTTTAGTGCTCCAATTTATATGCATTCATTATGTATTCCAGAATTCTTACAGCACTTTCATTTCATAAAGTCTGTTCCATTTTGACAATGCTCTCTTATCTATGTGTCTGAGTGATTGCATTTTACAGAACTGTTTAGTGCATATTGTGAGTCAAAGCAAGGCAGAATTCAATAGTCTGTTCTGAGACTTACTCATAATGGGTTTTATAAAGATGAAAAGGCTGGAGAAGCATTGATTCAAGTTCACTTCAAATCTGACTTCAACAGGGAACCTCTATTCACTCAGCAATAACAAACTGGCGAAAGGAATGAAGCTCTTTTTATTTAGTCCTCATTTTGATTTTTCAGACAAACTGTCTGAACAATGTTATTTTTCCCAGCAGTGGAATTGGGAAAGAAATTTTGGCTGAAGGAAAGTAAATGAATGTGCCAATGTCCACATAGATGAATGAGCTTCACACAATTATAAACAGCGGCATACAAAATCAAAATGACAAAATAGAAAAGGTTCGTTCAGATTTGTTTTCCTCTTGATGTATAAACATTTTGAAGATACCAATACCAATTTATCTTGCATGGTTTACCCTAGGTTTGCTCTCCATAAAGATTATCAGAAGCGTAAATGTAGCAGCTGTCAGTGAGTGACTAGTGTATTACTCACAAAGAATTGACAAACAAGGAAGAAGAAGACATAGCCAAAACAGAAAAATCAAACTTCATATAAAATCGTCATAAAATGGTCTGGTCTGATTACTGACAGGCCTCCTACCACTTCTCTTTACAGGTTAGTACCGTTTCAGCCTTAAAAGGGGTTCTCCAGGAATTTGATATTGATGGCTTATCCTCAATCAATACCAGATAAGCAAGATTCAGACCCCAGACATTCAGCTGAAGAGGCAGCTACCCTCACCAGAGCTCCAGTGAGCACTGCGGCCTCCTTGGCGCTTACCAAGCACCGCACCATACAGGCGCATTAATTTGAATTTGACTGAGCAGCTCCTAGGCCACAAGAGCAATGTACAGTGACGTCACTGGCCTATGAAGAGGCCTAAACACTCACAGAGTTCTGAATCTTCTTCAAATAGCTGATCAGAGTGGGTGCGGGGGTGACCTATTCTGAGGATATGCCATCAATATCAAAATCCCAAGGAACTCCTTTAAACAGAATGCTACTCAACTCTGAGACAGGTTGCCTGGGATGCACTGCCTCATACTACTATTTAGAAGGTATTCCTGTCCTACTTGAGGTTCAAACCTGGGCAACTAGCAGAAAATTGGGGATTATTTGATTATTATATGATTATTATATGGAGTCAACCCCTTTAAGGAGTTGCATAAATGGCCAAGGCCTGTAGGTCCCAATAAGCCATGGACTCTACTGAAATAATGAAGGAAAACACAACCAATGCTCACACACAACTAATAAGGTGAAACAAGTAACTAAACGGGTAGGCCACCTTTATCACAAAAGTGCTATGAACAGTAATATAAGCCACTTACTCTTATTATGTTCTAAGTGAATCTGCCCCGATGTTCTCATATGTGAATTCCTGTCCCCTTCTTCAAAAGTAAAGTCTCCTTATAGACTGAATGGTGCTTCCATGGATGCTGATGTAAGGACACATGACCACATCACTAGTCTCTATTGAAAAATACTAAACTAAAGAGGTCAAAACTGCTGACAGACTCCCCTTCAATACAAAGGCAAAATACTGATCAAATCCTCACTGTGTGAAAGTAAAGCCCTGAGCTTCATCGATCATATACTCTGAATTCATTGGTTATATCTATAATCAAAGAAGCAGCCTTCACAAGGTGATTTTACCATTGGGGAGGGGGGTATTATCACCTTACTGATGAATCGTGTTACAGCTGCTTCTCACAGAAGTCCATGGAGAGGGGAGTGAGAGGAGGGAGAATTCTTATAGTGAAAGAGAAGCACAGGCACACAAAGACAATGCTACTGCTTCCAGCAAGTGTTTTGCTACCTCACCCTACAGCTGGATTCACTGCTACACTGCTCATTACTGTAATATAATATCCTCCATGCTGCTGTTTCTAAGGGTGTTCTATAGAGTGATAGGGGAACAGGATCTCTTATTCTATGTGTGCCTAGTATAGGAGATATCATAGTCTCCTCCCCCACATGGGATAATCTCTGGACAAACAATTAAAGATAGAGCCTGCAGATGGGGAAAATGTCTGATAAATACAGAATACAAGTCATATAACGGTCAGATATGTTGTGATTCCTCATGTCCACAACCATATTTTCAGGCCATCTCCTATCCACATGTGGACCCATTTATTTCTATGGGGCTGCAAAAAATGTGGACAGCACAAGGTTGTCATTCGTGTGCTGTCCGCATTCATGTGAACATGATAGAACATGTCCTACTCTTGTCCGTTTTGAGGACAAGAATAGGCATTTCTACAAAGATGTTGCGATGTGCACATGGCTGGTGTCTGCATTTTTTAGATCCACTGTTTGCGGACTACAAAATACATACGGTCATGTACATGTGGCCTTATACAGTGGTCCCTCAAATTACAATATTAATTGGTTCCAGGAGGACCATCGTATGTTGAAACCATTGTAAGTTGAGTAATTGGTTCCAAAGCCCCGAAATGTCATCCAAGATAAGAGAAAATGAAGATTTAAGAAAAATAAGCAGATAACTAAGACAGATAAAACAAGTGCTCACATATTACAGTCAGGAATAGCTGATAACTAGCAACTAATACAGCTACTTTACCAGAGAAGTGGCCTTGATTGGTTGGATCTGAGTCTGAGACATTGTATGTTGAGTCTAGTTTCAACTTACGATGGGTCAGAAAAGACCATTGTATGCTGAAAATATTGTATCCTGAGGCCATTGTATCTTGAAGTATCACTGTATTTACATTGCATGAAACACTTTGAGTTCAGTTGATAGCTAATGTTAATTGAAACATGATTTAGACCATTAGAAAAAAATGTTCATGTCAGTGGCCTGCAGTATGATATTAGGTTCAGTCAATAACTTTGCTGAATAAAAAGTACCGTATTTTTCACTTTCTAAGACGCACTTTTTCCCCCAAAAGTAGGGGGGAAATTGTGGTGCATCTTATAAAGCGAATACAAGTGAGCGCTTCCATTATGTTAGCGCTCACTTGTATGTATAAGGTGCCGGGACCCCCCATCAGACCTCAGATCAGCCCATCCAGCCCCATAAGGATAAAATAAAAATCTCTCTTACCTGTCCTGCACCACGGCTCCGCTCCGGGTCCGGCGCTCCTCTTTCTTCTGCGGGCCGGCTCTGCAGGACGTAGTGCGTGCACTATGACCTGACGCTGCATGTAGTGCAGCGCCGGCCAGAGAAGGCAGAGGAGTGCCGGACCTGGAGCGGAGCCGCGGCGCAGGAGAGGTGAGAGAGGTTTTTATTTTAACCTTATGTGGCTGGGTGGGCTGATCTGAGGTCTGAGGGGGCACATTCTGATGATCTGAGGTCTAATAGGGGCACATACTGCAGATCTGAGGTCTGATGGGGGCACAATCTGCTGATCTGAGGTCTGATGGGGGCACATTCTGCTGATTTGAAGTCTGATGGGGGCACAGTGGCAGTGGGCTGATCTGAGGTTTGATGGGGGCACAGTGGGCTGATATGGGGCCATAGTTGGCTGATCTGAGGTCTGACATGGAGGGCTGATATGGGGGTCTGATGTCCTGAAATTTATGGGGGGTCTGATATGAGGTGTGATAAAAAATATTTTTTTCTTATTTTCCTACTCTAAAAACTGTGGTGCGTCTTATAAAGCGAAAAATACGGTAATACCCAATGTAATAATGTGGCTTTATAATGTAACTTAAAGGGGTTTTCTGGGAGTAGAATACTGATGACCCATCGTCAGAATAAGTGATCAATATCTGATCAACTGCCGTCACTCCTGACGATCAGCTGTTTTGCAGAGGCTGTGGCAACCTGGTGAACACTGCATCCTCTTCCCAGGTCAGTGATATCACATTGATCGCATTCAATTAAATGCACCTGGGCGCAGCCACTGAATAATGTATGGCGCTGTGCTTGGTACGCTGCCCAGTGTGAGATCCCATCAAACAAATACTGATGACTTATGCTAGTTAAAAGGGTTTTCCGAGACTTTACTACTGATGACCTATCGTTCGGATATGTCATCAGTATCTGATTGGTTGGGGGGGTCCGACACCCGGACCCTTGCCAATCAGATGTTTGAGAAAGCACTGATGCTCCTTCTCTCTGCTCACTAAGCACTCTCTGTACCGCACCGTACACTGTATAGCAGCGGTGCTTGGTATCGAAGCTCAGCCCTATTCACTTCAATAGGGCTGAGCTGCGCCTAGGCCATGTGATAGATGAAAGTGACGTTACATGGCCTAGGGAAAGCTATGAGAAAGCTGTGACACTACTGCGAGTGATGGAGCCTTCTCAAACAGCTCATTGGCAGCGGTCCCTGGTGTAGGACCCCTACCGATCAGATATCAGTACAAAACTCTCGGAAAACCCTTTAGTGAACTTCCAAAATTGAGGTTCCAACATATATCCATTATATCAATAATAAAAGAGTGCATTTAAATGGAATTATAATCTACATTTACCCATACATATACATTTTTATTACATATGATTCATGTGGAAGACTGTAACAAAACACAAATAATATTTAAATCATCTCAATGTATTTCCAGGGAAATTATGCATTTAACTAAACTGTAATTCAAGCCGCTGAGTATAATTTGGTATTTGACTGCACGTCATCTAAAACACTTCTCATCGTCTCAACAGAAACTTCTCCTTTTGGATGTCTCTTTGCAGCTAATTTCCACAGCTCTTCAAAATTGTTATCTGGAATATTAACACCAATATTATGTAGAATGTGTACAATCTGCAAAAGAGGAGAAAAAGATTTCCTTCACTGAATGTTCACTGAATCTGTAAAAGATTTATCTCCAGCTCCAGAGGACAATCTCGAGTACCTTCTATATCTGTTTTTGAGCACCAGTTTCCAGCCTTAGAACTGAACTACATTAAGAAAACTACCTCTTTCCACATGTCATATTAGATCATATGGATGTCCTAGAGGGTGGTCTCCAGGTCAAGAACCCCTTATATGAGCCAGAACAGAGATACCGCTCTTTAAGAGCAGCTTCTATTCTGGTGGACTCAAGCCATCCATGTATTACGTGGACAGTCACTCATTTGAATGGCCTCCATGTAATTTTACATTTCCCTTGAATGAGGGAATCAGCTGTTTGTCAGAAGTGTAGAGAGCTTGACCCACAATTGATTGCCACAGCAGATCAAACCGAAAACTGTCTCCGATAAGGGCCCATTCACACGACCGTGTGAATGGGTCCGCATCTATTCCACAATTTTGCGGAATAGATGCAGCCCCATTCACTTCAATGGGCTGCTCATGATCTTGCCGAGCCACGGCTCCGTGCCGCGGCTCCGCAAGAAAATAGAGAACATGTCCTATACTTGTCCGCAACAGCAGACAAGTATAGGCATTTTCAACGAAGCGTCCAGCCGTGTATGAACACACGCCGAGCGGCACCAGTAATATTGTGGGTCCGCATTATTGCTTTCAGTAAGGCCCTGTTCATATATTCTGAACATAGCCATAGGCCTCCGTTCATCTGGGCTAGACAGCACTGTATACTTTTTTCCACCATTGTGACCAATAGTCAACATATCCCACTCTATGGCTATACCGTGGCATACTTCGTAGGAATAATTCCGATATACAACTCCAACATACAGTAGACACCTAATAAAAGTAACCAGAACCTAAGGCCTCATGCACACGACCACTGTTTTGGTCTGCATCCAAGCCTCATTTTTGCGGCTAGGGTGCCGACCCATTCACTTTAATGGGGTTGCAAAAGATGCAGACAGCATTCCGTGTGCTGTCTGCATCTGTTGCTCCGTTCTAAGGTCCTGCAAAAAAAATAGACCATGTCCTTTTCTTGTCCGTTTTGCGGACACAAATAGGCAGTTCTATAATGGGCGGAAGACACACGGACGGCATGCATGTTTTCTTGATCCAGAATTTGTGGACCGCATCATGGCTATTTTAAAGATAATACAACCGGGTAGGTTCATAAAGGATGCAGCCGATTGTATTATCAAATACGGATGCTTTTTAGCTGATCCCTGCCGGATCAGGCAAAAACGCAAATGTTAAAGTAGCCTATAAAGTGTACACTGAGACATACTGAAATGAGAGATCAGAGGTGAGCAGCAAACCAAAACTGATAAAGTGCTCTAATATTACATATTACCTCTTCCTTTGGCCTTGATTTAAACATATCCCGTTCATAGACCATGTGTTGTGTAAAGATGGATGGACACAGCAATCCAAATGCATTTGACTCATCCCCATAATTAGTTCTATCACTGATCCTGCGAAATCTAGGTGGGGCAAGATCTGTTCGAATAGTAGGTATGCCATAAGTCTGAATACCTGAGTAACAAAAATATAAATATATTTTAAAAGTCAATCAATCTCAGCCTGATGTCTTAAAGGGAACCTGTCATGTGGAACGTGGTGTCTGAGCTGCAGGCAGCATGTTATAGAGCAGGAGGAGCTGAGCAGATTGATATATAGTGTTATGGGAAAAGATGCAGTAAAATTTGTATTTTATTCATGTAAATTCCTGCTCATTCTGGGCTTTACAGTTCAGGAGGCAGTCCTATCAGTGATTGACATCTATCTCTGTATACACAGTCATAGAGGGAAGGCTGTCAATCACTGATAGGACCACCTCCTGGACTTCAAAGACCAGAATAAACAGGAATATAAATGAATAAATTACAATTTTTAACTAATTCTTCCTCCACAAAACTATATATCAATCTGCTCAGCTACTCCTGCTCTATAACATGCTGCCTGTACAGTCATGGCCAAAAGTTTTGAGAATGACACAAATATGATATTTTCACATGATCTGCTGCCCTCTGGTTTTTATGTGTGTTTGTCAGATGTTTTTATCACATACAGAAATATAATTGCAATCATATTATGAGTAACAAAAGCTTATATTGACAGTTAGAATGAGTTAATGCAGCAAGTCAATATTTGCAGTGTTGACCCTTCTTCTTCAGGACCTCTGCAATTCTCCCTGGCATGCTCTCAATCAACTTCTGGACCAAATCCTGACTGATAGCAGTCCATTCTTGCACAATCAATGCTTGCATTTTGTCAGAATTTGTAGGTTTTTGTTTGTCCACCCGTCCCTTGATGATTGACCACAAGTTCTCAATGGGATTAAGATCTGGGGAGTTTCCAGGCCATGGACCCAAAATCTCTATGTTTTGTTCCCTGAGCCATTTAGTTATCACCTTTGCTTTATGGCAAGGTGCTCCATCATGCTGGAAAAGGCATTGTTGATCGCCAAACTGCTCTTGGACGGTTGGGAGAAGTTGCTCTCGGAGGACATTCTGGTACCATTCTTTATTCATGGCTGTGTTTTTAGGCAAGACTGTGAGAGAGCCGATTCCCTTGGCTGAGAAGCAACCCCACACATGAATGGTTTCAGGATACTTTACAGTTGGCATGAGACAAGACTGGTGGTAGCGCTCACCTCGTCTTCTCCGAATAAGCTGTTTTCCAGATGTCCCAAACAATCGAAAAGGGGATTCATCAGAGAAAATGACTTTACCCCAGTCCTCAGCAGTCCACTCCCTGTACCTTTTGCAGAATATCAGTCTGTCCCTGATGTTTTTTCTGTAGAGAAGTGGCTTCTTTGCTGCCCTCCTTGAGACCAGGCCTTGCTCCAAGAGTCTCCGCCTCACAGTGTGTGCAGATGCACTCACACCTGCCTGCTGCCATTCCTGAGCAAGCTCTGCACTGCTGGTAGCCCGATCCCGCAGCTGAAACACTTTTAAGAGACGGTCCTGGTGCTTGCTGGTCTTTCTTGGGCGCCCTGGAGCCTTTTTGGCAACAATGGAACCTCTCTCCTTGAAGTTCTTGATGATGGGATAGATTGTTGACTGAGGTGCAATCTTTCTAGCTGCGATACTCTTCCCTGTTAGGCCATTTTTGTGCAGTGCAATGATGACTGCACGTGTTTCTTTAGAGATAACCATGGTTAACAGAAGAGAAACAATGATGCCAAGCACCAGCCTCCTTTTAAAGTGTCCAGTGGTGTCATTCTTACTTAATCATGACAGATTGATCTCCAGCCCTGTCCTCATCAACACCCACACCTGTGTTAATGGAGCAATCACTGAAACGATGTTAGCTGGTCCTTTTAAGGCAGGGCTGCAATGATGTTGAAATGTGTTTTGTGGGATAAAGTTCATTTTCTAGGCAAATATTGACTTTGCAAGTAATTGCTGTTAAGCTGATCACTCTTTATAACATTCTGGAGTATATGCAAATTGCCATTATAAAAACTGAAGCAGTAGACTTTGTAAAAATTAATATTTGTATCATTCTCAAAACTTTTGGCCATGACTGTAGCTTACATTGCATAAATGAACTAAGATAATAATACGATTATTATTTAATTCACTATGACACTGTGCAGGATTGTAGATTACATAGCACTTACAAGAAGAACCTAGATGTCCAACCGTTGAATTTATCCTAGAAGATGAGGTCTGGTAAAATTCAAGAGCTTGATTTCCCCTTGAAAGAGTCCGGAGTGTCTTCTCTGATGCCCCTTCTTCCAAAATGAGATCTTCAGGTTTCAGATGACCTTCAGGTGAAACTACAGAAGTGTCCTCTTTAAGTTTTCATATAGTTAACTATACATGTTTAAAGGGAGTTTTGACAATGCTAAACCTGACTGTATGAAATCAGGGCTGGGGAGAGCAGTACAAACATACTTTTTGTAGTGTTTTAAGTTTTAGGACTCATGCACATGGCCGTCACTCGTATTGCGGCCCGCTAATAGCGGGTTCGCACTATACGGACACCGGCCGTGTGTGCACCGTATCACGAATGGGTCAACAATCCTGATGATATGGTGTGGTGGAGAGGCACGGATCCTAAGCACACCGAAGTACTATGGAGTGCTTCTGTGGGTTTTCTGTCCTTGCCTCCTTCGGATCATCGGATGCAGATCGTGGACCCCATTCAAGAGCATGAGTCCGCATTCACAGATGGTGGGCACACAGTCGGTACCCATGCATTGCGGACCGCAATTTGCGGTCTACAGCACAGGCCCAGCTGGCACACACTTGTGTGCGAGCCCTAATTCTGCAAGTTTCTGCTCTTGCAAGTATCCTGGTGGCTGAGCTTCAATAGAAAATTCTCTCTGTATTGAGCTGCTTCATAACGCCCCCGCACGCCAGTGCTCTGGGAAAAAGCTGTAACATCAAACCAGGAGACCACTACAGCTGTCACGTCAAGCAGAGGGGAGGGGTTGTGAAGCAGCTCAATACAGGGAGCACTTCCAAGTGAAGTACAGTGCACTTGTAGGAACAGAACTTGGCTGAATAAAACTTTATACTTACACTACTCCTGATAATAATAGCTCTAATAATAGCTCTAAAAAAGGTATGTCTATACTGCTCACAGACTCCCTTTTAAGGGGTTGTACAGCCAGTACATATTGATGACCTATCCTCAGGATAGGTCATCAGCATCTGATCAGTAGAGGTCCAATTCCTGGCACCCCCGCCGATCAGCTGGTTGAAGAGGAGGCGCTGTCGCAAGTGAGACAATGTACAGTGTAATCTTCAAGAGGAAGCAGTGCTGAGTGCGGGAAATCGGACCCCACTGATCAGATATTGATGACCTATCCTGTGAATAGGTCACCAATATGTACTGCCTGCACAATTATGTTAATGGTCACAATATGCTTATTATACATATAACTTGAGGGATTTTCCAGCCATAAACATCCATATCACCTATCCACTGGATGGACATTCCTTTTACACATACAGAACATTGTCATGATAATTGTCCCTGGTAAATGTGCTGCCAATCCCCTGACAAACAGGCAAACACTCATTTTTCGGGGGATCATACAGTATCTGTCATGTGGCACCAAAAATCGTTTCTTGTTGGCATCACATTGTGTAAACATTGAATGCACTGCTGACAATACGCAAACTGAATGGGGAATGAATGATTGCAATAAAGTTCATTTGTTCCCATTCACTTTGTGTCAGACCATGTGATAGGCCCTTTTAAAGGGGTTGTCCTACGAAAACTATTCTACAGCTTTCAAACCGGCACCTGGATCTGAATACTTTTGTAACTGTACGTAATTAAAAATTTTGCATAGCCACTGAGTTATTCAATAAACTGTATCTGTATAGTGCCACCTGCTGAGAGAGGGAGAGTATGGACACGCCCCCTTAGCTGCAGCAGAAAAGACACTCCCCTTTAGCTGCCAGCTTGATATAAATCTAGCAGAGCAATGAATGGGGAGATCTCTGGATCCATGTGAGGTATAGGGATGGTTCTAGCTTTGTTAGAAAGAGACTGCCATGTACTATATAGCCTGCTTTTCATTTTTTACTTTAGTCATGTGATAATCCCTTTAAATGAGTGTCAATTGACTTGTATGTAGTCAATTGGCACTTATTTAGGGCTGAAACTGCCCTGTATAATAAGAAATGTTAACTCGATGGGGATTTTAAAATAAAAGTTAGGTTGTACTATGATATAAATTACCATAGAGTTAACTGCTTAATGAACCATTATCATCAATGCATTAAATTTAACATTCAGCAAATTAAAGGAAACTGTGGAGACTATCATTCATCTCCGCTAATCAGAGCATGAGAAACAAGAGATTTCCATGCTCAGATGGTCTAAATGTATTCACAAATTACAGGTTGCAGCGGATTAACCAGTTCGAGTCTAGGACATTTTCCTCTGTTCATAACCAGATATACTGTAGTTCTACTATTAGTACAGGAGGGTTTGAAAGCTATAATGTTTTATTTATTTTTCGTTTGGTAATTTAAATAACTTTTGCATCTCTTTTTAGCATGACATGTCTAGCTTTATTTTTATTCCATTTCTCTGTTTTCACATTTTTTGCCATTTTAAAAAAATATATAATTAAGCAGTGTCCCACTTCATGCTAGTCATTTTTATACAATAATTGTTTTTTTCTTTGTATTTATTTTCTATTTATTTAACTTTAATGCTCATTATGCCCTCTCCTTACCCCCATAAGATCATAGACCTTTAGTACGGCCACATGGAGCAGGAAAATCCGCAGTGTATCTGGCCAAAATCTACATGAGCAGCCTTTTCTGTGCAGAGATTATGCAGATTTTCCATAGATTTCACTCTCTGCATCTCAAAGAGTCAAATTTGAAGCATAAATTGACATCCTGCAGATTTAAAATGTGCAGATTCCAGTGCTGACACTCTCATGTGGATGAGATTTGTGTGGTAGTTTAATCGCCACAAAGTTTTCATATTCAATTCTGCTGTTTTACTTCTTCATTTTTTAATGCCATTCTGACCCTTTTGTTTTTCTGTTTAGTAGCCTACAATGTATATGTTTTGACTTTAACTGCATTTTTATTGGGATCTATACAATTGTATAAAGGCTGTTTTTACGCTAGTGATTACTTCATATTACCCTTCCAGCTCATCCACCTTTCTTATGTAATTTTAATTAAAATCTTTTTGTTTTACAATACAGAATAATATAATTTTTTTTTTCATAAAACCAAACTGAAAGCACATCAAACCTGAATGTGAATAGATAAATATTGGGTTATGCACTCTTACCTTCATTTCCAATAGACATTTTATCTTTCCAGTTCAGAAAGTTTGAAAACTCTATGAAGTTAATCAAACCATCTTTGTCTACATCACAGTATTCTATTAAGGAGTCCAATAGAACAGGGTCCAAATCAAGACCAAACTGGTCACACGTCTTTTTCAAATCATCCTTATCGATTTTTCCATCACCATTCTAAGGATAGAATACAATCAAATCAATAAGGCAAAATGGAAAATAATTTATTTTTTCATACAGACTAATTTTAGTTATGTCCAATGAGTTCTTAGTGGTCAAATAAAGGGAACGAACACACAAAGAACAGTAGGAAAACACATAAATACCATTTCTGGTTGATCTGCTAGGTTACAAGTATCAAAACCACTAACATGGACAGGATAAGTCTTAAAGGGGTTTCCAGGATTTTTTTTTTTAAATCTCACCAGCAGGACCTGTGAAGAAGAACATGCTTACCTGCTCTCCAGTTCTTGGTTCTGGTTCCTACACTGTCTGCAATGCACTTCCAGTCCCCGTCTGTGAACATACAGTTACATGCACCACTGCAGGCAATGACTGACCTCAGTGGTGACATGATAAGTGGGACTTCACTGCTGTAGCACACGTGACCCCAGCCATGCAGATGTTCACAGACTGAACTAGAAGTGCAGTGCAGAAAGCCTGAGGGCCAAGGAGTGGGAAGTGAGTGGCGAGGAGAAGCTGAGTATGTTTGTTTTCACGGGTCTCACTGGATGGCAGTTGGATTTTTTTAAAAAATCCAAGACGACCCCTTTAAGAGTTAGATGTAAAAGGCACACTGGGTTTATTTTGCCAGTTGACTGCTGAATTGTCAGAGAATAGAAGGGTTGGGTAAGGGCATAGCTTTAAGAGTACCTGTCAGATGTTCTGACATATCCGTTAGTAAATACATGCCATATTGTCTGCACTATAAGATGCACCAGACCAGACCATGACGCACCCCAGGTTTAGACAACAGAAAACTTGAAGAATTAAAGCCTCCCTGGTGGTTTAATGAAGTGGAGGATCCAATGTCAATAACTCAGTAACAGAGCTCGGCAACGAGGCTGACATAAAAAATGCGTCCTATAGTCCAAAAATATGGTATATTCTTCTTGAAATAACAATGTCAGTGCATTTTTTAAAATTCAGTGTTGTGCCATTGCTCTATTATCACTCCTAAGCATATATGAAGAAATTGACAACTGGCAGGCACCATTCTACTACACTGGGTCTGTCCCGTCACACTTCGACAATGTCCAATGAGTTCTGATAATGTCAGCGTGCCTACTCATCTTTGGACACCATTTTACAGCTTAGGCTGGGTTCACATCACATTTTATGCCTCCGTTTGACATATATGTTACAAAAAATGGCCACAAAAACGCAGCACACTACTGTATACCTTTTTTCTTTACAGTGAAACTCTATGGTGAACGGATGCCGCTGTATGGCATCAGTCTGAGACATCAGTTTAACGTATACATTGTTTATATATGTTAAAAAGGATGGGAGAAACGTGATGTGAACCGACCCTTACATGTAGAATTAATCTACAAAAACAGTTGAGCAACCTTATAAATACACTGCACTGTTTATCAAAGGGTCTGGGCTACAGGCTGCACTCACCATTCTGCTGGCTGCCGCATCAGAGCAGAAATCTCCTTGCCAACTGAAGTTTTGCATTTGGGGAGGTGCAGTCTTAATAGCAGGTATTGCACATTGTCATCTGATATAGGAGAAATTAACCTCCATCACCTCCACTTGAATATACAAGTGCATCTCAATAAATTAGAATATCATCAAAAAGTTGTTTTTTTGTTCAGTAATTCAGTTCAAAAAGTGAAACACATATATTATATAGCGTTATAACCAACAGAGTGAACTTTTTCAAGTGTTTATTTGTGTTGTTGATGATTATGGCTTACAGCCAAGGAAAACCCAAAAGTCATTATCTCAGAAAATTAAAATAATTAACCCAAACCACCTGCAAAGGCTTCTTAAGCCTATAAAAAGGTCCCTTAGTCTGTTTCAGTAGGCAACACAATCATGGGGAAGACTGCTGACTTGACAGATGTCCAGAAGGCTGTCATTTACACACTCCACAAGGAGGGTAAGCCATAAAAGGTCATTGCTAAAGAAGATGGATGTTCACAGAGTGCTGTATCAAAGCATATTAATGGGAAGTTGAGTGGAAGGAAAAAGGTGCACAAGCAACAGGGAGAACTGCAGCCTTGATAGGATTGTTAAGAAAATGCCTTTCCTAAATTTGGGGGACATTCACAAGGAGTGGAATGCTGCTGGAGTCAGTGCTTCAAGAGCCACCACACACAGACGTATCCAGGACATGGACTACAAATGTCGCATTCCATGTGTCAAGCCACTCATGACCAATAGACAACGCCAGAAGCCTCTTACCTGGGCCAAAGAGAAAAAGAACTGGAATGTTCTCAGTGGTCAAAGGTGTTGTTCTCAGATGAAAGTAAATTTTGCATTTCATTTGGAAATAAAGGTCCCAGAGTCTGGAGGAAGAGTGGAGAGGCCTCAATCCAAGCTGCTTGAAGTCTAGTGTGAAGTTTCCACAATCAGTAATGGTTTGGGGAGCAATGTCATCAGCTGGTGTGGGTCCACTGTGTTTTATCAAGACCAAAGTCAGTGCAGCTGTCTACCAGGAAATTTTAGAGAACTTCATGCTTCCCTCTGCCAACAAGCTTTTTGGAGATGGAATTTTTATTTTCCAGCAGGACTTGGCACCTGTCCACACTGCCAAAAGTACCAATACCTATTTTAATAACCACAGTATCACTGTGCTTGATTGGCCAGCAAACTCGCCTGACCTTAACCCCATAGAGAATCAATGGGGTATTGTCAAGAGGAAGATGAGAGACACCAGACTCAACAATGCAGACGAGCTGAAGGCTGCTATCAAAGCTTCCATAACACCTCTGCAGTGCCACAGGCTGATCGCCTCCATGCCACGCCGCATTGATGCAGTCATTCATGCAAAAGGAGCCCCAACCAAGTATTGAGTGCATTTACTGTACATACTTTTCATTTGGCCAACATTTCTGTGTTTAAAAAAAAAACTTACAGTTGGTCTAATATAATATTCTAATTTTCTGAGATAATGACTTTTGGGGTGACCTTGGCTGTAAGCCATAATCATCAACATTAACAGAAATAAACACTTGAAAAAGTTCACTCTGTTTGTAATGACTCTATATAATATATGTGTTCCACTTTTTGAATTGAATTACTAAAAAAAACAACTTTTTGATGATATTCTAATTTATTGAGATGCACTTGTAAGAGCTCAGCCAGTTAAAATAACAGCCTGGAGAACTGTGAATGCAGCACTGGAATATAATACAGGCCTGAACTAAAAAGAAATGCATTTACAAAGTTACATGGCAGGCAGTTGTCATATTTATGGTTGCAAGTTCTCAAAGAATCACACATTTTAGAGAATTTCTCCTTAATATGGTGACAAAAAGAGGTACATTGTACCTACAGTTCCGCAATATAGAGCCAGAGGAACGCCACTCATCTACTTCCGTGGACTAGGCTCTATTATATGCATCATATTTTATAGTTTCTGCTTTGTACTATCACTCTCTTCTATCATCAATTACTAGTGTCCATAGGAAACAAGCATGAAGTCCAGCACTCTTTAGAAGTAGCAAAAAAAATCACTCAATTTATTGTAGATACATGATAAGAGAAGAAAAGTCCATAGCAATGTCCTACGCGTTTAGGACATATACATCCTTATTCATAGCCTAGGTTATGAAGCAAGATATACAGTCCAAAATGCGTCAGCCATTGCTATGGATTTTGAATTGGTTTAGTAATTTTATATTGACCTCTGAAGAGTGTTGGACTTCATCCCTGATTTTTATAGACATACTGCTTGACAGACTACAAGCAATCCTGGACCTTACTTACTACCTGAACTTTGTCTGGCTGCCACTTGCACTTTTACAGCGGTGAGCACCCATTACCTCTGTTTTCTAATTGTATACATATATTATGCAAAGGCACAAACTATTGATGCTTTGCAAACAGTACAGCAGCCAACCTTGTCATAATGCCTGAAAGCTTCCAGTAATGAGGTAAAATGTTGATGATTTGCTTTCTTCAAGTGTTGCTGAACATTTGCCAGTATGGCCCTCTGCTTCTCTTTACCACGCAGAAAATCTTTGGGGGCTCTATAGTGAAGAATATCTCCAACTCCTGAAAGAAGAGAATGAAAGTGTACTTTTATTTGGTCCCTAATGACCTTACGCAATTGTTTTCATTATTTCATCATTGAATTCCCTCAGACGTAAATCTTTTGTTTCCAGTTGATTTTGCGGTATAAGAGCTATTTTTGTGTGTGTGACAAATTGTACTTTTCATTACATCATTTTGCGTACATTTATTGATCAGATTTTGCATTTTTCACTGTTTACTATGCAATACCTAATATGTATAGGTTTTATTTTTATATTTTACTACTTTTGTAGGAGCACCAGAATTCTGGCTCAGATTGAGACATACCATATTTTCCGCCCTATAAGACATCCTTTTTTACCCCCAAAAGTGGGGGAAAATGTCAGTGCATCTCATGGAGCAAAAACTAATAAGTGTGTCTTTTACAGAAGTCCTTACTACAGTAGAACCAGGGAGCGGTGAATACAGCGCCCCTAAGCACATGAGGACGCAAGCATGCACAGTGGCCTCGTGCTGTGCCATGTCGGGTCACAGCACAGAGTGGCAGAAAGAGCGCTGGATCCCAGGACCAGCAGTGGCGGCATATGGAACAGTAGAGGCGAGTTGATTCATTTTTTTTGTCTGATCTGAGGTCAGCTCTTAGCTTAGCGAAGCAGGCACAAGCAGGAGCCCACTCCGCTGAGCTAATCCTGGCAGAGTACCCATGTGCTATGCCAGCATTTAGTAAACCTCCAAGGGCCATGGGCAGGAGCAGCAATATGTGCTCCTGCCGGTACTCACTGTCAACTCCATAAATCAGTGAGCAACGGTGTACAGAGAAGTAGATTTTAAGTGCACAGCGAAAAGTGTGCTTTAGGTAGGGAAAAGTGTAATAAAAATACAAAAAACATTAATAGACTATATTACAAAAAGTGTTATTACGGCATTATGACTAGAGATGAGCGAGCATGCTCGGCCGAGCATACTCGGGAGCAATTTTCGAGTAGTAGCGTACGCATCTTCTAATCTGTACGCTAATGCGTACGCATCTTGTAATTTGTACGCATTAGCATACAAATTTATAAGATGCGTACGCATTAGTGTAGAGATTATAAGATGTGTATGCATTAGCGTACAGATTATAAAATGCATACGCTACTACTCGAAAATTGCTCCCGAGTACGCTCGGCCAAGCATGCTCGCTCATCTCTAATTATGACAGGTTAACAAAAATGTATACAAAGGTTTAGTTACTCCTTAAAGGAAATGAGTCACCAAAAATTGTATCTGTCAGTTAAAACCAGATAGTAACACATCTACTTTTTGATTGTAGATTTTAAATTCTGTTTCCTGAACATGATTATGGGGCGGCCATCTTGCCTGGGCTCTTCTAAACAGCATTTACAAAGCATTAAAATTGCTTTATGGCTGCCCCATGTGCCATAGACACGATAGACAGGAGAGGAATTCATTGACTTCTATGGGAGAGTTTACTAGACATGCTCTGTGATCTGTGCAGAGGTCATTGTACAAGGAAGGAATAGATAAGATGTGACAATCACCTATTGTGAATGGTGGATCCTGTCTTATCTATACACAGAGGTGATATCATTACAGGCAGGATTAGAATGACAGATAATTGCAGTAAAGTGATCTGTACTGACCAAGAAGTGGGACTAATTATTAGACATAGTGGCCGGTGCAAAAACTGCAGGATTTTTGGTTTTAGTTTAAATATAAAAAGTGACATGGAAAATGAAAAATAACCTCATCAAAAATGATTTAAAAATGTGTTAAACATAAATAAGTGATTTAAACAGCAGGTCGTTTTCTGATGACACATTCCCCTTTAAGGGTTGACAATTGGAAAGGATGCTGTCTGATAAATTGGATAATTATCTACGACCTAATTTATGTCACATACAAAGTACTCAGGCTTTGTAGTTTTCTCACTCCACGGAAATATAATTAGCGAAGCATGTCTAAAAGAGATGAGAAATGTAAAATTAGATTTTCACTACCAAAAAGAATTCTTACCATATTTTTCAGGTCGAAGCAGAATCCCAAAAGTATGATCAGCAGGAACTTTCAAACTGTCTGCGATCCTGTGAAGAATATAAAATGATTTCATTTTTATAGCAGACATTTCAGATGTTGTAGATATTTTAAATTGTCCCAATACTAATATCATGTGGCATTCAAGACTCTGCTCGCAGTCATTCAATGGCAATCTTCATTATTTATTTCCTCTGTAGAAGTAGAACCCACATCTATCAGACATTTATGCCATATCCCGTGGCGGTATATACATATAAATGTATAAATACCTGTTCATGAAAATTCTACACATACAATTGAAAAATGGTTTTATCTATTTATTAAATTAGTTGCTCATCAGTTTACATTTCGCATAACATTTATGACTATTACTGATAAATGCTACTGAGAACAATGTGTATGAGTGGGCATAGCATAGATATATGTGTCATCCTTCAATGTCTGCAAAATCGCAAAAATCAAGTGATGGAAACAACATCCAAACTTCAAAGGAGTCTTTTCCTATCTTTACGGTCCGTACATTTCTGTTCAGACACAGAACTCGCAGAACTTATCCCAGCAGCAGTTGCTGGAGTCACAGGGGTGATCTGCAATTTCTACTGAAGGTATGAAACGAAAATTCATTGGTGGTAAGGAATACAGTGTAAATGGCAGTTTTAAAATGTCTACTATAGGAGCGACAATGAATACACATAAAAGTGCACAAATGACAAATCCGATAATAATAATATTACACAATTATAACTAGAAAATATTTTATACTAGCTGAAGGACCCGGCTTCGCCCGGGTATATTTAATTTGTTTCATTTAATGTTTGTGTGTGTGTCGTGAAAAGATAGAGTGACCTCTACAGTGCCCGCCCCTTTAACAGTGACATCCACAGCAGCCCGCCCCTTAACAGAAACATCCACAGCGCCCTCCCCTTTAACTGTGACCTCCACAGCAGCTAGGGTGGCCACTGTCTTCACCCCAGAAAGCTGGACCTCACCGGCCATTCTTCCAAACGTGAAGCAGCACCCCCAGTTCCCATGAAGCCACACCACTAAACATGAGGCCAAGCCCCCTGGCTCAGTGAAGACACGGAGGAGAAGCTGTCTGAGCGTCAGCTACTGAAAGGGTGGACATCCCTGCGCCCGTCCAGGCACTGCGCCGGACGGAGAACAGCAGGGGCGGATTGGGAATTAAAAGTGGCCCTGGAAAAAAAAAATAAAAGTGGCCCTTTGTTGTGGGTAGGACCAGATCGGGAGAAGGCGGGGCCAACATGGGTAGGCGGGACCAGAAATACCATACAGCGAGCAGTATATCATGCTGCAATTTTTTATTTGGCTCAGTGCAGCATGATATACTGCTCCAGAAGAGGCCAAAACCTCTCTAAAAGCTGCCCCTCTGTGGTGCCCAGTGCCAACTGCCATGTCCTGTCCCCCTCCTCCACTTTGCTCTAAGATATAGAGAAAGGGGATGAACAGTTAAAACACAGGCAATAGCAGAGAGGCAGCCCCACCATCAGTATTCTGACGGTCTTTCAGAGTTACCATGCAGCGTCACTTACCTCTCACATCCAGTGATGTCTCCTCTGATATTCTCTTTCCTCATCTTCGTCGTTAGGACCAGACAACACATGATGACATCTTCTAGCCGTGTTCCATCTCTGCAGAGTTTCACACACAGACATCTTAGCGTCCTCAAATTTCCATCATCCTCCCCACCATGGTGCCCCAACATTGTCATCCTGCTGCTACCCCAATATACTGTAAAAATAATAATGCCCCCTATAGTGTCCCCAGTGGCAATAATGCCTGTCCCCATCAACAACAAACTGCCTATAATTCCCCCAGTAATAATAATGCCCTCAGTAATAGTAACCCCAGTAATGCCCCCCTGCCCCCAGTAATGTCCCTATAGTGCCCCCAGTAATGTCCCTATAATGGTCACAATAATGCCCCCCTCCCACTAGTAATGTAACTAGAGAACCCCCAGTAATTCCCCCCCTGTCCCCATTAATGTTCCTATAGCGGCCACACCAATACCCCCCTACCCCCCAGTAATATCCCTGGTCACAGCAATGCACCCCACCCCCAGTAATGTCACTATAGAGCCAGCAGCAATGTCCCCTGTCTCCAGTAATGTCACTATAGAGCCGCCAATATTGCCCTCCCTGTCCCCAGTAAAGTCCTTATAGTGCCCCCAGTAATGCCCAATGCCCCCAGTAATGTCCCTATAGAACCACCAGTATTGCCCTCCCTGCCCCCAGTAAAGTTCTTATAGTGCCCCCAGTAATGCCCCTGCCCCCAGTAATGTGCCTATAGAGCCCCCAGTAATGTCCCCCCTGCCCCAGTAATATACAGTGATCACATTAATCATGCCCACCCCTCCTCATTTTCAAATGGCTTGTAAAAAAAACAAAAAAAAACAACTTACCAGAGTGTGCAGACCTGCAGCAGCCTCTTCTGGCTTCTGTCCTGGAGCAGGAGGGGTAGGGATGATGACTGATGACACAGCGTCAGTCGCGATGACGCTGGGAGTGGGAGGAGCCAAAGGTCCATTGACCTGGAGGGCATAGTAGTGCTCTCTCTCCTGCTGTCCAGTGTCAAAGGACCTGGCAGAAGGAGGTACAGGGGCGGGCCGGCACATCAGAGGGAATGCAGCACAGCTCACAGCAGGGTGGGCGGCGGCCGTCGCTCTCAGGACAATACACATACAATCCACACTACAATACACATTGCGACGGCCGACAGCCCTGCTGCGATCTCATTATCATGACAATGGTAATGTGTATTGTAGTGTGGATTGTAATGTGTATTGTCGTGAGAGCAATTACCCCGACTCAAACGTCATGCCGGCCCACAACATGCTTCAAGCCATCGGCCCACCAGGAAGTGTCCCGGTGGGGTACATTGCCAATCCGCCCCTGGAGAACAGGGAGCCAGAAAACTGGACTTCCAGCCTAAAGACAGACATCTGGCCTCCCTAACATCAGCCTGCCCTTAGGGTGGCCAGAGGTCCGGTTTTAGGCTGGACTTTCAGACTCCTTGTCCACCGTCCAGCGCAGGGCCTGGACAGACACAGGGATGTCCACCCTTTCAGTAGCTCATGCTCAGCTTTTCCTCCATGTCTTCATGGAAACAGGGGGCGTGGCCTCGTGTTTAGGGGTGTGGCATCATGGGGACCGGTGGCACGGCTTCACGTTGGGGGATGCTGGACAGTCTGGCTTTCAGACTCCCTGTCCTCTGTCATGCGCAGGGCCTGGATGGACACAGGGATGTCCTTTTGAACAGCTCACTCTCAGACAGCAGCACTGTGCTGTCTGAGCATGAGCTGCAGGGAGAAAGTCACCCTCCCTGCCCTGTAGCTCACAGAAGTTGATTTTTACGTTCATTTTTTCAATCACGGTCAAATGCAGCGTGGAAGGGGCATGGCCTGACTGAGTCGGGGGCGTGACTTAGTGGGACCTGGGGGTGGGGCTTTTAAGTCCTTCTTTTGAAGGTGGACTGAATTACAGGTCCATGCCATAGTAGTTTAGGAGGAAAGTGGGTAGCAGTGGAAGAAAACATCTTTTATTAATACTGAATGGTAAATATGTGAAATTTACATCTTTTATTAATACTGAATGGTAAATATGTGAAATTTACATTATATTAGGTAATGATTGATGATGAGTTAGTCTAAAACATACGTTATATTTATGGTAACCGGAATACCCCTTTAACAGTGTCATCCACAGCGCTCTGCCACTTTGAAGCAGACCTACAGCAGTGAACTGGCTAGGTAGGTTGTTATGGAAACCTGGTGTGTATGGAGACTAACTGCCTGTGAGCTTCTATTGGCTGATAAGGGTCATGTGACCAGGCTACTATTGGCTAATGCATTTTTTGGGAATATCTCAGGAACGGGTACATCCTGGAGAGCTGAGACCCGTTCTAAAACCTTCCCGGACACCTGATGTACCTGTGTGACAAATTTCGTGATTGTAGCTGCGATGGTGCGGATTCCTTTAGCGGACATACACACACACATACACTCAGCTTTATATATTAGATAACAAAGGTATATGTACAATAGGCACAGACATTTTAAAAGTGGTGCCTAGCTTTGAAAACCTCTGTTCAGATTCAGATTACAGTGCATTTATGATACACGCCAATATTCTGAAAAGCACCTAGAAAAAGAGGCACTACATGTGACAACGGGGTCAGAAACTGGAATACTTCTAGAAAGTAACCTGAATCCTGAGCATTCGGGGGTGTTCACACTATCGTATGTATTTTGCGGTCTGCAAGACGCAAATCCACAAAAAATACAGATGTCGTCGGTGTGACATTTGTGTTGCATCCGTTTTTTTTGCAGATCTATTGCAACAATACCTATTGTATGGACAAGGATAAGGCATATTCTATTTTTTATTTTATTTTTTGCAGGACCTTGAAACGGATGTATGAATGCGGACTGCACACGGTCTGTTGTCCACATTTTTTGTGGCCCCATTGAAATGAAAAACAAAAATACAGTAATGTGCATGAGGCTTTAGGGATACCATGTTGTCTTACAATGTCTCACCGTAAGGAAATTGCGTCGTTTTTACATATCTAGTTTAGTCTAAAGTAGAAAAAGGACCATTTCAGCCAAAATCAATGTTCATTGGTTAAAATTTAACAATGAACGATCATTTTAGCCGACCAATAATAGACCATGCTTCATGTTTCATTTTTTTAAGGACCACTTCAGTTATGAAGTCCCTGTGGGGCTGATAGTGGAAACCACCCATAAATGACCCCATTGTAGAAACTACACCCCTGAAGTTATTCAAAAATAATTTTACAAACTTTGTTAACCCTTTAGGTGTTCCACAAGAATTAAAGGAAAAAGGAGATGAAATTTTTAAATTTCACTTTATGGCAGATTTTCCATTTTAATTCATTTTTTCCCAGCCTGTGGGCTGGGCCTAATAGGCCTCCGTAGCTGCCAAGCCCCCAGGCCTCTGAGAGGCTTGGGGTTGCCATGGCAACCATCGGTATCCAGCGATCGCAGCGCGGGGACCCGATGGATGAGGTGAGGGAGCGCAAAACTCCCATATGCCGCGGTCAGCGCTGACGGCGGCATATGAGGAGTTAATCCACCGGCATCAGCTTCATCACCGATGCGGGTGGATGCAGCAGTGATCCGGCTGTAAGTAACAGCCGGATCTCTGCTGCTAATCACGGCACCCTACCTGGGGGAAAGGAAGGAAGGGCACTAAGTAACTGCTATTTAGGATGAGCATTCTCGTCCTGGGTCGTTAAGCTGTTAACCTGTGTTGGTAAACTGAAGGTTTTCTAAGAGATGCAATCCTAAAATATCTCAATAAAAATAAGTGTATATAGTGTAAATAAGTGCATATATCAGCACAGATTTATGACTATGGCACTTACTAATAAAGGCTTAGTTGATGTTGCGCGCCATTTTCTCTACTTTATAAGCCATGTCCCTTTGTACAGCAAGTCTTTTTGCTAGCTGCATGGTGGTCCTGTCCATAACATGATTGCTGATGGAGAATCATGTGCCCAGATCACTCAGACATGTCATTCAGTCTCCTCACTCAAATACACTGTACTTGCCATCTGCATTTGCACCATAGGGAGTGTGTTAGGAGACTGAGTGATGAGTCTGGTCACATGGTCACATCAGCGGCCATCTTATGTACAGGACCTCTAGCAGACAGCACAGAAGATTTGCCCAACAAGGGGACATGTATGATGAAGCACAGTAAATGGCATAGTATAGCAATAAAGGCTATATTAGTATGTGCCATATAGTCATCTTACATACACAAAGGAAACATTCTCTTTCAGACAAATTACATTAAATTTGAGAACAGAAAGAGTTACTCTTGGTGTTGGATACTTCTGAGAGCTGGTGGTACTTACGGGTCCAGAACCTTCCCAAGTTGATGCTGTGAGCGTTCCCGGAAATCATCGACTCTTTTTGAAACTATGTTAGCTGTTTCATTCCTAAAACACAAATGTTTTCAGGTCATTATTTTCAAATATATCTGCTCACTGAGTTTATGAAAAGAATAAAAGGCCAATGGTTTTCATAGAAAATGTTTATATAGTGAGCCCTTGAAGGGTAATAAGAGCCAAAGAAAATAGTTGCCCTTGTTAATGTCATACAAAGTACATCATGTACTAAGATTGCTTTGGGTTATCTTAGTAAATAAGGTTTACTTATAGCAGCTATAAAACACAGGCTAACCATCAAGTAAATGACATTTCAGTTCACTGTTTAAACTGAAATAAAGACCAAAAATGCATAGAGTCCAGTGAAGAACTTACTTTTTCATTTCCTGAAGCCACCTCAAGCTTCGTGCAACATTTCGGCCATCATTAAAGTGAGGTGTCTCTATTCCAAACCTGGTGTCCTTTTTATATTTTGTCCAGTCATATTTTCTGTTTCTTATCTCACCTAAGATGCAAGGAACCATAATAATATCTTAATACAAAATAAACTTACAAAATAAACTGAGAAATAAACTCAGCCCTTATATACTAACATAAATCTAATGTCTATATCCAATTTTTCTGTCATATAAAACCAACTAGAGATGAGTGAATTGATTCTAATGTGTGGATTTGTGTTATTAGCCAGAGTTCTTCAGCTGTGGAGGGGCTATCCCCCCAGGTGAAGAAGTGTCCATCTACTTTTGACAAGGACTGACTGATATCCTGGGCGATCCTGCCAATCTCCTGCCTGTGCCACTGCCAAAGCTCATATTCGGTTTCAGGAGCAGCTAATGTGAACGTGCTCCTGCACTTCTGGGTAGCGGCGCAAGTGCAGTATCTGTTCCCGAACCCAAATTTAAGCTTCAGCAGCAGCGCAGGCAGGAGATTGCCAGGGTCGGCCAGGATGTCGGGTCCTGTCAATCATACGGTAGGTGGACGCTTCTTTACCTCTAAAGCCAAACTATATAAAGTACAGAATATTAGGTGGCGCTATAGCAGGTTGCCACAATGTAACGTTAAGGGTGCAAAACGTAAATCTGCAAAATACAGATGACATCTCTGTGACGTCTGGAAGACATTCATGTACTTTCTGCATCCGTATGTCCATTCCGCAAAAGACAGAACATGTCCTATTCTTGGCCATAAGAATGGGTCCTCATAAAAAAATGGATGCAACATGGACATCACACAGACGCTGTGTGTGTTTTGAGGCCCACAAAAAAACATATGATTGTGTGAATGCACCCATTGTGGCGACCTGCTAAAGCGCCTTCACCTATATATAGGTTGGTTGTCGAGATGAGAGAATACACACAATCGTGTCAATATACCCTAAAATAATTCTTATATCCTGTTTGTTATTTTTCATGTTAAGCAGTGTACACATCACAATCAGGATCTATATATTTAATATACATGTCTGAAGCATTTACTGACATATGTCATCATGCTCATAGACTATCACTGGCCAAAGGTTTGGTATATGAGAGCAAACATAATGTCAGCCATGATGTAAACAGGACCTTAAAGAGGACCTGTCATCAGTCTAAATACATGTCTATTTTAGTAACTACTTGCATTAGCCATGAAATAACAATTCGGAAGCATTTATTCGTATGACTCTATATTGTGCCATTCTTTTATTATTCTATTACTATTCCTGCTAGAAGTTATAGATTGCTAGCAGTCTGCAGTAAGGGTACAGAGGGGTGGTAACCAGTTTGGTGTGTGTACCTGTACAGACTCACTCCATCCAATCAGTGCTGCCATTTTCAGACTGTGCAGGGACACAACCCCAACTGGTTACCACCCCTCTGTACCCTTACTGCAGACTGCTAGCAATTCATTCATAACGTCTAGTAGAAATAATACAGGAACGGAACAACATAGTTGTCACGCTCCAGTGTGGGGGGAAGATACCACACCAAGCACAGGAGGGAAAGCGGGGAAAGGAAATGGAGATTAGGCCTGGAAACTAGGGAAGGCAGATGGACACCTCCTAGAGAAACCCTGACTCCAGTCCTGACTAACAACCAGTATGAACAGGCCTCGAATGTAGGCGAGTTCATACACAGAATACCTAGGACCCTAACTGTCCCTGAAGGACCCTGAAGCTAATGTCAGGAATGAGTCAAACTGTTCCTCCACCAACCTGGACGAACAGGAGTCTCCCCTCAGGCCCAATCACCAAACACAGTGAAGGGATACAGAAAAATAATACAAAAATACAAAAGGGAAAGAGGACACTTAACTTTCCAGCAGCAAATGGCAGCCACAAGATCTCCACTGAGAATCCACACACCAGCAGGCCACAGATACAACAGAAAGTATAAACCGCACAGCATGGTGGGAGAAGCAACACTAAACAGGCAAGGATAATTGAAAAGACACCTACACCTGAAGGGGGAGGGTGTGGTGAATGTCAGCAACAACAAAACAATCAAAGGAGAACCTGTCAGATTAACCCACGTGTTGCCAACCTCACAGACCTCCTGCCACCTGTTGCAGGAACGTCAGCATGTCCCGGCACGTTTGTGACAATAGTCATAAGAATAGATGTTTCAGAATTGTTATTACATGGGGAATATAAGTACAGTAGTTACTAAAACAGACATGTCACAGGTCCTCTTTAAACCCTTCCCGACATCCGCCATACATGTACAGGGCAGCGGGAAGTGATGGGGACCCAAAGGCTGGTATGGCAGCCCAATGGCTTCCACAGGCAATAGAGCATGTCAGCTTTAGAAGCTTATGAGACCCAGTCTCCTGTATTGTAATGCATTGTAGAGTGGATCAGACCCCCGAAAGTTGATGTCCCACAGTGGGACAAAAATAAAAAAAAAGTTTTTAATAAAAAAAAAATAAAAAAGCACCCTTTCCCCTCATCAAGCCATATACAATAGAAATAAATAAAAATATAAAAACATATTAGTTATCGCTACGTCCTTAATGGCCTGCTCTATAAAAATGTTACAGACTGTAATCTACATTATCTTCTTACAAATTTGAAAAATTACTAAAATTCTATGCCTTCTAATGTCCTAAAAAATAAAATGACATTTACAAAATGATGGCAGCATAAAGTAGACATACAGTGAATGTTAATTATTAAGTATTTTATGAGGTATCACAATCCGTCTTAAACGCAGAGAAATTCAAATTTAGAAAAATTTTAAAAAAATAAATAATAATAAATAATTAATAATAAATAACAATTTTTGGATTTTTTTTTATAAAGGTAAAACATATCTGTATATAATTAAATTTACCTTTACCATAAAGTACAATTTGTCTCAGAATTGATTAGATAAGTAAACCCATTCCAAAGTTATTACCACATAAAGTGACACATATCCTAAAGGGGTTAAATATTCAAACCTAGGGCCTTGCCTGAATTAGTGGCTGGTTCGCTTATTTGTCTGGGCACCCCCCGTTCATGAGATACAGCCAAGATATGGTCCCAGGTACTTCTGGTACCCCATATATAAATCATCAGTGGTTTGCCAAAGGGGTGTCTCTCACAAGTCTTCTACTGAGGTGAAGTCATCTTCATTATTCTGAGTGCTAATATGTTTGTGATTGGACAGTGTAGAGCGTGAAGCTTTTTGAATCATTTGTCTGGACACAAGATATGTTCCAGGTATGAACTACAGAAGCGATCTACTGTAAATTTATTAGCGCACTGTACATTTAGTTTGCAGGTTTTTTCATGTCGTTCATGTACATAATTATTACTTTCTGTATCATGCATTTTTAATAAATATGATATAATTATTGCTTTCTGAATCATGCATATTTCATATTAAACAGTACTCCTGTGGAGGACAGCACTCCACAGGTTAAATACGCTTAAAGGGAATCTCACCAGCAACACCCTATCAAACTTTGTTGATCTGAGGATCTGTTCCCGAGTTATGATACTTTTTCTTTATATGCAAATTAGGGTTTAATTGCCTTTGGTGCAATGAGGGCATCACCATTGCTCTTGCTGAAACCAAGCTACACACCTTTCTGTGGCCAGCCCCATCCTGGATGCTTTGCCACCACCTAAGCAGTGAGAGAATGGGCTGGAAACAAAAAGGAGTGGAGCTTGGGTGCAACAAGAGCAGTTGTGACACTCTCACTACACTAAAGGCTTAATTTGCACATAAAGAAAAAGCATGATAACTCCAGAACAGAGCCTCAGATCAACAAAAGAAAAACAGTGTTTTAATCCAGTGAACTACAGCTATGTATCTACGCAAACAGTTGTATAGGGAGGTATAGGGACAGATTCCCTTGGAGTGTCTGTTTTTTAATCTAGCCAGTTGGGCATTATATACAAATATATGCAACGTTTCAGCTTTATATTAGAAGCCCTTTCTCAGGCCACACCATGTGCGTGCTTGAGTGGAGGCCACACCACTCCACACCGAAAGGTCAGGCTTAAGAAAGGGCTTCTAATATAAGCCTGAAACACACGTAACTGGAATAATAAATACTTAAGCATATTTAATCTAGTGCTGTCTTCTAATGGAATCCTACTATATATTTTACTGCTAGTGAGATGGGATTGAGGATGTTCACTTGAAAAGCCACAAGTTGAGTGTTCCTTGGAGCACAATTTTTCCTGTTAAGCAGCTATAGTGCAGTAAAATGTTTAAAGTGTACCTAAATTTTCCATAAATAGTTTGCATAATGACAGTGATTCTTTGCACAGGAAGTGAAGGAACAGGTCTTTTTTGGCTTCCCTAAAGTCTCTTTTAGTAATATTATTTCTGCATCAGATGCACAGTTAGATGCATTTCTCTCAGAAGCAGGTGGTTTCTCCCTTCTGCCAGTACTGTAAGCAGTGACCTCATTTCCCTTACTTCCCACTATGTTTGTTTTCTTCTAGGGAGCTCAGAAAGCTTATAAGGAGGGATAAATCACACAGGATGCTCCTGTGATGTTAAAAAGCAGATCCCCCAATTCCTCTCAGTCATCTTCTGAGTCTCTGTTACCAGAGACGGATCTTGCTTGACAACAGGCAGTGGACTGCAACTTAGGTGGAAGTGACACCCCTAGTGGCCATGATTTTTTTGCTAGTTACACCATTAAATGAAATGAAACAGTGTGACAGTACAGTGATTATTTAAAGGGGCTGTGCAGTGGCATACTATTGATGACCTATCTTCAGGATTGGTCATCAATGTCAGATCGGTGAGGGACCCACTACCGGCACAGCAGCCAATCGGCTGTTTGAAGGGGTTGCGGTGCTCGTAAATGCTCTGCGTCCACTTCAAAGCTTAGCTGCATGTCGCGCCACTGTAGCGGCAGTGCAGGGTAATTAGAAATGCTGATGCCATTTATTTGAATGGGTCGGCACAGTTGTAATTACACTGAACGAGACGCTGCAGCTTTGAAGAAGGTGCAGCACTGGCAGTCATATAAAATATATTTACATATATTTATATATTGATGTTCATAGTAAAATGTATAAAAACATCTCATTCAAATAATATGTCAGTCATTTTTACACTGCCTTTTGATCATGTGTTTGCTCTTTTTGCTAGTTTCGACATGCTGTAAGTTTTCAGTTCTGTTAAAGCTGTAGTTGTGAAATACATTATGTACTCACCAACGTCATAATCGTTATGTGTAACCACATAAAGATCATGTCCTCTGCACAATTCTTCCTCTATTTCTTGCAAGCTTCTAGAAGGATTTATAAGAACACCTGCTGATAAACCTTAATGGAAAACAAGAGAACAAGTTTCTGTAATTAATAAATGGCTTATTACTCGTTATTACACTACAAAGGAGGGGTGAAATAAGCATTACACATTAATCCTGGCTATGTAATCACATCTCTGTAAAAAAAACACATTGAGCTCCTAATCTTGAATATAATTTGATGAACTGGTAAACTTCTGTTTAGAAACATTTCCTCCCTCATGTTGTAAAGTGCTATAAACTAAAGCATATGGTAAATATTATCAGCTATTGTGATAATAAACATTAAAAAGAGAATATTAAAAATGAAAATAATAATGTAAGTTGATCAGTGATGTCAAGGAGAATATGAAAATGGCATGGCTCTCAGAATAATTAAAAAAAAGTTTTAAAAAAATTGCTGCTTCCTGAAGGCAACATAGGTGTACCTAAAGAGGTTTTCTGGAAATAGTAGCTTTCAAGGAGAGGCTGCTCCTCACTTGCTCCTCACCACTCCAGTCCAGCATGCTGGTTCCCGTTCCTACATCTTCTGATCCTCGGCTTATCTTCTTATTCCGGCTGGGGCTTCACCGGTGACATGTAATTTCTGCAGTTCACTCGAGGCCAAGTTCATGTCCCAGCCAGAAGAAAACAAGCTATGGACTGTAAGATGGAGGAAAGGGAGCTTGTGTACAGGATTGGAGTGGCACAAAGCAGGCAGGTATGAATCTTTCAGGAGGCATTGAGGGTAGGGGTCTTCTCTATCCCCATAAAATCCCTTTAAGGACAACTATGTTGGCCTTCAGGACACAACATTTTTTTCATTTATTTTTAAATCACTGCATTCTGAGAGCCAGAACATGTTCATTTTGCCATTGACATCAACGATCAACTTTTATAATTATTATTATTTTTTTTTTTGGAGGTGAGGGCTAAAGAGGGCAAATTGTAGAAGAAAAAACCCATGATGAGCAACACCAAGCTATTAGATTTTTGTAGCTCATTGACAGTTTCTAGTAGTAATCAGCAGAACTGCAGCATTTCTGCCTTGCCGTTTTGGATTCGAATCCAACCAAGGGCAACATCTGCATAAAATTTGTATGTTCTGCTCACATTTGTGTGGGTGTCCTCTGGGCACTCCCTTTGCCTCCCACTCTCCAAAAACATACTGATAGGTTAATGTGGCATTTAGATTGTGGGCACCAATGAGGACTGATATGGGTACATCTGTACAGTGTTGCAGAATATTTTGGCAATATATAAACTAATATAATAAAAATTATTGTAAATGTAGATATTTACTAATATAAAGGGGGCAGAAATATTATTATATTAATGAAGGACTAGCATTATATCTATACAGACACTGTAAATGGTTGTTAAATGCTCATCCACATTGGTGTCCTGTTTTATGAGTATTTCCTTGTTCTATAGCGGTGGTCTGTGAATTAATAAATTAAGATTAAAGAAAATACTTAAATATTATTTTATTTTAAATATATTCCCAAATACTGTTCATTAGTTATAATGGCTCCTTTTGTCTGGGGAGCAATAATTAGGAGAAATAAAATGGCCGCCATCCTATTAGTACACACAAAATGTGTCCTAATCACACAGGAGGACAAGTAACTTCACAACACTGAGGTAAAGATCTGCCTCATCCTCCTCTCTGCTCTACTTGTCAGGGATTATGATCCTGAATACAGATGATAAAATCTTTACCTGAATCTCTGTAGGAATGGAGTTCATGAGCAGATGTGGCTAATAAGCAGCAGCATTGTCTGCAGTCTCCATTACCACAGCCCCACATTACCACAGTCTGTCCTGTCCGTCCTCTTTGTACTTCATGTCTCCTCATAAACTCCATTCCTACAGAGATTTAGCTGGAGATCTTATCATCTGTAATCCCTGAAATGCACAGCAGAGAGAAGGATGAGGCAACTCTTTACCTCAGTGCTCTGAAGTAACTTGTCCTGCTGTGTGATTAGGACAGGTTTTGTGTATACTAATAGGACGGCGGCCATTTTATTTTCCCTGATGATTGCTCCCTAGACAAAATGAGCCATTATAATTAATGAAAGTTTTTGGGGAATATATTTATAATACAATAATATTTAAGTATTTTCAGTCATTTTATTTTATTAATTCCTGCATAACCACTTTAATGTACATTTTCTCGTTGTGTTTGCATGGTTTAAACAACTAGAAGAAATTTAATTAGTTTTGAGTGTTTTTACAACTTCACTGATAATAACTTGCATCCTCACCAAAATGAGCAGTAAATTGTTTCACATCATCCAAAAGAAAGATATATTTTAATCAGAAAGATATAAAAAACATAATATAATCTCCTCTATAAAATTACAAAACTGAATAAAACTGTTACTAACTGCGTTGATATTTTCGCCCAAATGTAGATTCGTTGAAGTTGATATCATCTGGGAACGCTGCAGCTTGATCATGAGATTTCCCAAGAGGCGTTCTCTTGGCACTAGAATACAGCGATTCTTTCTTCTCCAGTAATTTTTGTTGGAACAAAGTTTTTAATGGCACATTTACTAGTGAACCAGCCTAAGTTATGAAAAAGCAGACAAAAATCTTATGACAAAGCTACATAAACAATGATGATAGAAACAAGGCATACAAAATTCAGGATGTAAGATTCAAATGGAATATTAAAGAGGCTCTGTCACCCGGTTCCAGCATACCCTGATAGTCATATAACCTGGTAGGGCTCTTAACACTGATAAAAAGCATACCTTTCATACCCTTCTCTGATGTCCGTTTTAGCTGTAAAATCAACTTTTATAAATATTTAAATGAGCAACTGGTGCCTTCCGAGCACTGCTTCTGCCACGCCCCCAGTAATGATACCGCTGCGCACGCGTCACCACTTCCAGGCGAAGTGATGTGACGGCGCATGCGCACTAGAAGACAAGGACTTGCCCAGAAGAACGGCAACAGTTGAGTGCGCACGCGTCGTCATACATGCGAGTGCGCACGCGCAGGATCTCAGCGCTAGACAAGTGAGTCTAGCGCTGTCAGTCAAATCCATTGGGGGCGTTATTAGAACATGCAAAGCAGCGGTATCATTACTGGGGGCGTGGCAGAAGCAGTGCTCGGAAGGCATAACCCAGCCTCCGAGTGCTCCAGTTGCTCATTTAAATATTTATAAAAGTTGATTTTACAGCTAAAACGGACATCAGAGGAGGGAATGAAAGGTATGCTTTTTATCAGTGTTAAGAGCCCTACCAGGTTATATGACTATTAGGGTATGCTGGAACCAGGTGGCAGAGCCTCTTTAAGACAATCCTTTTCTTGCATGAAGCACAAATACATATGAGCAAAATAAAACAAAATGTATGGTTCCAGTGTACTGTGCTAATTCAGATTTACAAATACCATCAAGCTACTTACACTTAATGAAGGGCGGGTGCTCACACCATGAATAATATAGTTTTCTTTCTTAGGGTCATTGGCTTTGCCGTAGAAAACAGTTCGCACACCTGGATTGGGACGTCTTGAATTAAGAAACTTCTGCACAACAGGAGGAGTAGCAGGCTACAAACAAATTAAACAGTATCTCTCTGTGTCATCTAGTAAAAACGTGACAATGCTTAAAGGTGTATTCCCATCACATACAATGGGAGCGTATCGCTAGGAAAAATGTTCACAATGATAAAAAAATGTTCACAATGATAGTTACTGTTTGGATTAATAGTCCCTTTTCACAAGGGAGATGCTTGGTTAAAGAAAACCTGTCACCATGAAATGCAGTGCCATCTGTGCAGTGCCCCAGAGGAACACTGCAAATAGTTAATTTAATGTCGTATTTTCGTTCCGGCCGCCTCTCAGCAGGGGTTGCCGTGCTGCGGCCAGATCAGCGGCCCGCCCCCATTACAGTGAATGGAGCCGGAGCACAGTCACGGCCCCACACGTGCACCTGCGGCAGCACGGATCCGGCAGGCTGTTCACCCACCGGAACAGCCTGCCAGAGCCCCGCGCTGCCGGTGTGAAAGTAGCCTAATACACCCTTAACCCTTCCAGTCAGCTCAATGAAGGGGTGAAAGCATTCCTGCAAGTGCAGTACCCCCCCCCTCATTGTTTACCATCCATACAAGTGGCCATGTCTGATAATGATCAAATGAATGGAAAATAGAAGACGATTTGGCCCTTGCAGGGATATACACTATGACAATGCCCCTGCCCCTACTGCAATGAAGCTAGAAAATATCTCAATTATGGCAGTAGTGATTCTAAAATTTAACTTTTAATGAGTACCAATAATATAGTGGATAACCACCAAACAACATGAATTCTCCTGTACCAGGACAACTTAATTAAAAATCCAGACTACATAAACCCCGGCTAGGTAAGAATATGGATAGGTCCTACCAGTAACCAGGTAACCAGGTAAGTATGTTAGAAGTCACGTCTGGATAGGTTCCCAAATGCTGGATTCTGGATCAATCGTGATGTCATCCATTTTGTGCTGTAAATCCAGTAGTGGGTTCTTGTAGCAGGTTCAAGGTGAAGCGGGCGGGCCCTGAATCTGGCCCTAGACCACCCTGTAGGGGCTATTGTTTCCCTGATGACCTCCTAATACGGAGTCATCGCCCCGAAAGGGGCGGCCCCGTCCGGAACCTGTCCCTAAATAAAGGCCCTGGACGACCCTACTCCTAAAAAGCCTCTATCCGCCCTCAAGGTATAGTTTTGATTGCAAATGAGCTACCTAAGATGGTGCCCTAAAGGGTATATCAAAAATAGTTAGGTTCGCGTGTCCCAACGCGTTTCGTCACAGTCAGCGTCTATTGTGTCTATCTCTTGTTAGAATAGCGCTATTCTAACAAGAGATAGACACAATAGACGCTGACTGTCTAGAGAGGGATCGACTAGCCACACGCTTTCATCCAGTTAACATTAACCCTTTTGATACTTGATCCATCCAGAGTGATACCCTAACCCTGGAGGTGTCTTTTCTGAATAGTAGTGAGCATTATCATACCCTACTATAATTTAGACTAAGATTTAGCCCTGTGTCCCCTGATGAGTCTTGGGCTGTGACGAAACGCGTTGGGACACGCGAACCTAACTATTTTTGATATACCCTTTAGGGCACCATCTTAGGTAGCTCATTTGCAATCAAAACTATACCTTGAGGGCGGATAGAGGCTTTTTAGGAGTAGGGTCGTCCAGGGCCTTTATTTAGGGACAGGTTCCGGACGGGGCCGCCCCTTTCGGGGCGATGACTCCGTATTAGGAGGTCATCAGGGAAACAATAGCCCCTACAGGGTGGTCTAGGGCCAGATTCAGGGCCCGCCCGCTTCACCTTGAACCTGCTACAAGAACCCACTACTGGATTTACAGCACAAAATGGATGACATCACGATTGATCCAGAATCCAGCATTTGGGAACCTATCCAGACGTGACTTCTAACATACTTACCTGGTTACCTGGTTACTGGTAGGACCTATCCATATTCTTACCTAGCCGGGGTTTATGTAGTCTGGATTTTTAATTAAGTTGTCCTGGTACAGGAGAATTCATGTTGTTTGGTGGTTATCCACTATATTATTGGTACTCATTAAAAGTTAAATTTTAGAATCACTACTGCCATAATTGAGATATTTTCAAATGAATGGAATCATCTGCAGCAGCAGACAATGGACAACCCAGGGATCAAGTAAAGATTATGTCCCACTGCTTTATTTATTTTAATTTCATTAAATACCTTAATAAAATATCATTAAATAATTATCACTAAAAATATTAGCAGGTGTTAAGAAATTTACTGAAATAATTTCAAATAATACAGGGCACATGATAGGTCATTAATATCTAGCACCGCCCGACGATCATCTGCTTTCCCTTCATTACACTATACATCGTCTCGGAAGTTCCGTGTAATTTCAAGTATTTGCTCCAAAAACTTGAATGGAGCGAGTACTTGTTATAACACTACGCCGCCGCTGCAAGGGAGACAACACGTAGTGTAATGAAGAAGAAACAGTACTCGCAAGGAGCGCTGCCTACCCCTCAAACAGCTGATCAGTAGGGGTGTCGGCCCTCTGCTGATCAGATATTGATGACCTATTCTGAAGATAGGCCATTAATATAAAACTCCTGCACAACCCCTTTAAAGTCATCAGTATTTATATACGAAATGTTTAAATACAAAATAATTTGATTTGAAAAAAAGATTTTTTTCTTACCCTAGGGTAAACTTCAGCTAAACAGCTTGCTGCTCTCTCTCCAGTGGGGAATAGCTTTCCAGCCTGCAACAGCAAGATCAAAGATTATATGTTTGCTGTAGGTGTGAAGGGGTCACATTTTTATTAGTTCCTGTATTAAAGGGGTTATCCAGTTCTCTAAGGGGAATATCCACCTTCAGGGGGCCTTTCATCCAGACCCCTTCACGTCACCGGACCTGAAGATGGAACTATACTTACCTGCTCCCCAGCAATGGGTTTCCTTCAGTCCTTCAGTGCCATGCTCTGGTCCCACTCATCATTATACAGTTTGAAAGGGGTCACATGTGCAGCTGCAGCCAATGACTGCCCCCTATGCGTCACGTCACTGGGTCACATGTCATGGAGCAGGTAAGCATGCTTCCCTCCACAGCCCTGGCAACAAGGGGACTGTCTGATTGAAAGGCTACCCTCAGGTGGACAACCCCTTTAAACCTAAGGTAGTCCATCAATATTGAATCGGTAAGGCTGCAAATCTCAGCACCCCTGCAGACCAGATGTGTGAAGAGTCTGTGGTGGTGCTGCTGCAGCTTCTTCTCTTTTTGTAGTGGCTGTGCTTGGTATTGCAGCTTTCTGTACTTCACTTGAATGGAATAAGTATAGCCTCTACGAATAATATGACGACCGCAGCACAAACCAGTGTAAAATCCAACATAGGCAATGAAAAGACTGCAAAACAGCTGATCTGCAGCGGTTCCCACCGATGTAGTACTGATGGCCTTTCCTAAAGTCATACCCTGTTCTTAAAGAGTTATTCCCATCGCTAGCAAATGCCATCACTTTCTGATTAGTGAGGTCTGACTGCCCAGACCCCTGTGATCCTTGGACTGCTTTATTAGTGTCCTCTTCAAAGCTGCTCCCCACATTAGAGATGTAGCACCAAAGGTGACAGTAACTTATCCTCTATTCCCAGGAAAGGGGATAAGTTTCTGATTGGGGGAGAAGCAACCACTGGGGCCCCCACCCATTACTAGAGCGAGCGCCCATGTTATCTTGTTTGAATGGAGTGCAGTCATGCATATGTGTCAGCCGCTCCATTCAACTCTATGGGGCTCCTGGGGTTGGTGAGTACACACACTCAGCTATCTCCAGCAGCTCAATAGACATGCATGTCTGCACTCCATTCAGACGTGGTAACATGGGCCTTCGCTTTAGTAATCTGTGGGGACCCCAGTGGTCGGATCCTCCCCAATCAGAAATCTGCAACATATTTGTATGACCATAACCTAACACCACCCCTATTGTGATGAAGGGTCCTGCATAGTACACAGAGTGTAAAATTCCCTGCATTAGTAATTATAATGAGAAACATCTCCAGTAATCAGGGGCGGACTGGACACTTAAAGTGGCCCTGGAAAAAATACTAAAAGTGGCCCCAGTTTGTAGTTGGGTCCAAATTGATGGAAGGCATGGCCAGCAATACCATATTGTGGCACATTATACCACCCCAACAGAGCGAAATACCACAGTCCATCACACAATACATCCCCAAAAACTTCTACTTGCTGGCAATTAGGAGGGCCCAGATGGCCCCCTGGGCATCAGCACACCGGGAAATTTCCCTGCAAGGTCTATGGCCAATCCGCCCCTGCCAGTAATACATACTAGAGCAACTAATCATTCCCTAAGCAGGAGACCTGTGGCGTTGCAGTACAGACATGTTGCTGACACTGCAGCACACGACAGGTTTCCCATGTACCAGTCAATCTATAGTTATACATGTTGGATATGGCAGCATGTGGTGGTTGCATTAGCCTCCTCATATTGGGCGACTCCGTGAAGGCCTATGGAGGTGTCTACAGCTGACTCTGGATGCCACACTTCAACACTTGCTCAATGATAGGACCTAACCCTGACCTAACTCAATATCTCAGTGTCAGCAAATCAGAGAAAATTGATTTATTAATCTTCACGTATTTGGAATATTGCATTATTAGGTCATTTCACATATATATCAACCCCTTGACTCCGCATCAAGTTTAAGTTTTTTTATTGTTCTTTTTCATCCTTGCCCTCCAAGAACCATAACTTTTTTATTTTTTCTCAACATAGCCATAAGACAGCTTGTCATTTGGAAGACGAGTTGAACTTTTTTAATAGCACCATGTATTGACAGACTTTTAAAAATGTATTTGTTTAGTCAAATGTTTTTGTCGGTTTCATTTTCTTTTCACTGTGTAATAAAGATGGTATGTTAAAGGGGTCCATTTATATAAATGGCCTATCCTCAGGAGTCTCACACCCCCCATCCCCCTGATGAGCTGCTTTGCGGTAGGGGCCTGAATTACAGCTCCATCCATTGTGTGTAGTAGACGGAGCTGGTTATTGCAGTGCTGCCCCTAATGAAGTGAATGGGAGCAGTGTTGCAGTAACCAGCCCCGTCCACTACACACAATGGACAGCTCCAGAACTCTTGCAGAACAGCTGATCAGTGGGGTTGAGGGGTGTCGGACAGGACAGGAAGGTACCTTGAAATCAAAGATATAAGAAACTGACTAAATTAGAGATATATACATAAGTAAGCAGCCAAAATGTAGACTCCCCCTCAGGAACAAGTAAAGTGAAGTGTCATTCTCCAAGAAGAAGCTAAGGCGAAACGCATGTTGGAGTTTACTCCCTTCCTGGTCGGTAATCTGTTTACTTGTTCATGATGTGGGGTATACATTTTGGGGGCTTACTTATGTATATACCTACATTTTAGTGAGTTTCATATATCTTTGATTTTAAGGTACCTTCCTGTATAGCTGTCCACCAGGTTTTTGTACCTCAGTTTTGTTATTGAAATCCTTTTGTATATTTCACATTGTTACTCACATCACCATGATATTGATGTATTAATAAAGATTTATATTTTATTTAGATGTATGGTATGGTAATTATTATAGGTGTTTGTACTTTTACAAAATACAAAAATGAAAAAAAAAATAGTTATGGCTGAACTGTTTTGCTACCTGTGCTGGATTCACAGATACACTGCTCAGTATTTGTGCATAATGTTCTCCATCCTGTAGATGCTTCTGATTGTGTGTAATGGAAGTGAATGTGGATCTGCTGCGCTAATGAACAGACTTGATTTTGGGGTCACTCATAAGGATGTTGTCCCAGCAGGCCCCTGGCCTTCAGCCTTTAACCCTTGTACAGGGATCTGGACTCCACTGCAGGGAGCTACCAGGCTGCTACATATTGAAGGACAAGTGAACACAGGGAAGACAGGTTCAAATCCAGGAATCAGGCAAAAGTCAGGGCAGGCAACAGAGGCTCAAATCTGGCAGCCAGGCAAGAGTTGAGAACGAGTAGTCAGTGTAACAGCGGCCCTTTAAGAGTCAGATGGGGAGAGCGCACACTCACCCTATGGGCAGTGAGACGCACTGCTAGAATGAAGCAGGCCTCAGTCTGTGTGGAGTGGATGGAGCAGTGCCAATCAAGATGCCATGCCGGGAAAGAGCAGTGAAACGCTAGTGGGCACAGGTTGCAGGAAACAGTGAGCAGGAGGGTGGGTAAGTGTTCCAGTGGCCATTGCGGGCATGGATCACCTGAATGGATGTGCTAAAGAGAGACAGAGGACCATGATCTCCTCTGTGTGCTGTGTATGGGAGACATCACAGCAGCTAGTCTTCACCCCTCCTGAGCTATGGTTAGACAATTAGAGATTACCAGAAAACTGGTAATAAATACAGGATATAAGTCATAAGTTGGTCAGATATATTGTGATTCCTCATGTACACACATGGCAGCTATTCAGAAAAGTTATCTAAAATGACATTTACCCTGTAAAATAAAATGTATTGTGACTAAATTCTTGGCCTTAGAGGTAAAAGAAATCAGTCCAGCATATAAAATACTTTTCATTTTATAAAATCACAATTTCTTTCTTTATTTTTATTTTTTTTGAAATAGGGTAAAGTTGTATAAAGCTTCCAATTTAATGTTGCTATAACAAAATGTCAGAAAAGCATGCAACTGATGAATGCAACAAAAATATCATAAAAAGTAAAGCATCCCTTTCGTTTTCTCTTTGTTTCCTCTGCGGGAGTATAACTTTCCAATGGTTTGCTATGAAAGGTCTTGCAGAATGCTCAGTACTGTACGCCTCAGGCGCATACAACTCAAAATAGTAACAGTCTATAAATGATTCATCAATTAAAGTGAAACTGAGAAAGTGACCGCTGATGGGTGACATTTATCAACCTTATCTCCTTTGCTCAGTCTGCGGCGGGGACTATGTTGTCAGTAAGTAATTTGCTCCTTTTGTGATTCTTGCTTTGTCCCCATCTTGAAGGCAATGTCTTGTTGCTTCAGTTTCATTAAAAGAAAACTATGTACTTTCAAGTATAGTGTATGTACAGATACAGACTTAAAGTGTAACTATTTTATTTTAATTTTTTTTTTCTATTGTGTAGGGACAGGGAACATTTTTCTAATATACTTTATTTCGGGAAAACCTTTATTTATAGCAGAAAACTAGGGCTGAAATGTCCCTTAGCAGCAATCTTTTTCAGAGCCATTGCTAAGGGACATCCGTCCCAGTGCTGGGAGCTGGCGGGCGTCTGCCCTCACTGCTCCCTCATATATTGTGGCTAATAAATTGCTAACTAGTGTAAATATATATAACTATATAAATAAATGTACTTTCTTCCTTCCTGCTCACTGATCAGTGTGGCCAGTGTTGTCAGTGAGCTCTCCTCCTGTATGCCCAGTGTGATTAACCATCCGTCGCGGGCGATGCCTGTGTGAGCGGTAAGCGCTCACTACAGTCAGTGCAGGGAGGTAGGGGGAAGCTCTTCTACTGTACATAGGGATTTAGGGAAAGTAATATACTATAACTGACCATACATATAGTAGAGGAGCTTCCCCCTACCTCCCTGCATTGACTGTAGTGCATACCTCCCAACCATCCCGGATCCAGCGGCACAGTCCAGGATTGCAGTGGCTGTCTCACTGTCCCGGTACGGGGGAGGTATGACCCGGTTTATGGCAGCTGTTCCTGTGTCCAAAGGATGCAGAGACAGTTGCCTGTATGGTGATAAAGCAGAGAGCCGGCTATTTGCTTAATCCAACATCCCTCCCTTACCCCCTGCTGGCTCTCCATACCTTTGGTCTGGGTGGGGGGCAGGGCTGGCCGACAGTCAGCCTTGGCTCCGCCCCCTCCAGACTAGAGCAGCCGATGTCCTCCTGGTGATGCTGGTGTTTATTTTTTTTAACTTTCTGTGAGTGGCACAATATGGGCATATTACTGGGGGCACAACATAAACTAGGGAGCACAATGTGGGCATATTACTGGGGGTACAACATAAACTGGGGAGCACAATGTGGGCATATTACAGGGGGGCACAATATGGGCATATTACTGGGGGCACAACATAAACTGGGGAGCACTATGTGGGCATATTACTGGGGGCACAACATAAACTGGGGAGCACAATGTGGGCATATTACTGGGGGCACAACATTACTGGGGAGCACAATGTGGGCATATTATAAGAGGGCACAATGTGGGCATATTACTGGGGGGCACAATGTGGGCATATTATAGGGGGGTACAATGTGGGCATATTACAGGGAGGCACAGCTGGGCATATTACTGGGGACACAGCTGGGCATATTACTGGGTGCACAATGTGGGCATATTACTGGGGGCACATAACTGGGCATATTACTGGGGGCACATAGCTGGTCATATTACTGGGGGGCACAGCTGGGCATATTACTGGGGGCACATAACAGGGCATATTACTGGGGGCACAGCTGGGCAAATTAATAGGAGCACATAACTGGGCATATTACTGGGGGCACATAACAGGGCATATTAATGGGGGCACATTACAGGGGGCACAGCTGGGCATATTACTGGGGGCACATAACTGGGGAATAATTACTATGTGGGGCAGTAAGGGACTGGGTGGGATTAGGTGTATAGTTATGTTTTGGATGGAGTTAGAGGCGTGGCCTAGTGCCGAAAAAATTTGTCCCTCTTTCTCCATTTCCAAAGTTGGAAGGTATGGTAGTGAGCGCTCACCGCTCATACAGGCATCCCTCACGGCTGCTGGTTAATCACACAGCGTGTCGGGAGTACAAGGGGGGAGCTCACTGACAGCACTGGCTACACTGATCAGTGAGCAGGAAGAAAGTAAAGATATTTATTTATATATCAATACATTTGTACGCACTTTGTACGCTTATGCATACGTATTCAGTTAAGTTGCGTACCTTTAACAATATGTTCGTTATTTGTGCGGGAATGTTCTCAGAACACGACCAGAATAACAAATATTTTTTAACGCAACTTCGATCGAATAAATTCATATTAAGAATGAATCTTTATATAAATTCGTTGAATATTCGCCAAAGCGAATCTTTGAAGATTCGCTCATCTCTAGTTACCTCCCCTCTGTACCCTTACTGCAGACTGCTAGCAATCCCATCATAACTTTTGGTAGAAATAATAAAGGAATGACACAACATACAGACATAAGAATTGATGCTGCAGAATTGCAGCATACAAGTACAACCTGCATCCTCTGAATTTAATGAAGGCCAGTTGTTACCATAAGAGCTAGTATTTGGTATTTAGCGTAGGTTCCTGTTCTAAAGAGGGACAAATGATTTTGTACAAATTGTATTTGCCAAGAATATCACATTTCTATAATGAGCATAGCATTAGTACTAGTGCATTATCTCTCTATATATATTGTTTCTTTTGTGCTGTTGTATTGTGTTTTTGCTTTAGTGCTTCATCCATGGCGACGTGCACCTGCGCAGTGGGATGTGTCCCCTTTTTTTCTTTGCATTTGTTAAATGCGGATTTATCACAGATTTTGCTGACGATTTTCCCCAAATATCAATGTCTGCATTGCAAACGGTAAAATCTGCTGTGAAATTTCACAGGATGATTTCACATACGGAATTAAAGGGAGTCTGTCACCTCATTTTCACCTATATAACTAACAGCAGTGCCCCACAGAAGATTGCAGACACATCCCAGACATACCTGTGTGCACTTTGTGTCTGTATTACATGTCCAGGAAAAGCACCTTTATTCTGCAGGAAAACAGCTCCCAAGTGCCCAGCTCTGCTGCTGCAAGTGCTCAAAGCAAACCAGACTGAAGAGGGGAGGACTGCTTTAGCATATCTTGTGGTTGGTAGCAAATAAAGCTGGCATTCCAAGCTTTCAAATGATACCAAAATCACAGCATTATATCCAGTATATCAGAAGACATAGTTGTTAGAAATCGAGTCGGGAGAGAAAGCTCTTTTTACTTTCACTTTCAGCCGGGCACTTGGGAGCTGTTTTCCTGCAGAATAAAAGTGCTTTTCCTGGACATGTAAGGCCCCTTTCACACGGGCGAGATTTCCGCGCGGGTGCAATGCGTGATGCGAACACATTGTAACCGCACTAAATCCTGACTCATTCATTTCAATGGGTCTTTTCACATGAGCGATGTTTTTCATGCATCAGTTCGCCGTTGCGTGAAAATCGCAGCATGTTCTATATTCTGCGTTTTTCACACAGCCCTGGCCCCATTGAAGTGAATGGGTCTGCGTGATTCACTGATGGTTACTAAGAGATGTTGTTTGTAAACATTCAGTTTTCTATCACGCGCGTGAAAAACGCATCAAAACGCATCGCACCTGCGCGGAAAAAACTGAACAAACGTATGCGATCGCAGTCAAAACTGACTGAGATTGTGTGGGGATTGGTGCGGATGCGTACGGATTATCCGGAACGTACCCTGAACGCATCCGGACTGAATTTGTGGCGCTCGTGTGAAAGAGTCCTAAGGGTACGACCACACGGTCAGGTTTCTGCAGGTAGTTTTGAACATAGAGGGGGAGAAAGTATATGGGCTCATGCACACAGCCGTAGTTTCGGTTCACATCCAATTATCTCAATAGGGCCGCAAAAAAATAGAACATGTTCGTTTTGCCGACAAGGTTAGAATATTTCTACAGAAGTTAAATGGCGTCATGCACTCAACCGGTATCCATGTTTAGCAGATCCACGATTTGCGGATCGCAAAACACTTACACCCTAAAGGGCAGATACGAATTGTCCTTTTTTTTTTAATTCACTCCAAAAATGAATGCAGAAACCTGGCCGTGAGACATTAGTAAGTATAAGTCAAAAACAAACCCATCCAAGGGTCCGCACCGCAAAAAAGTAGTGCTTGCGCTACTTTTTTGCGGTGCGGAGGCACGGCCAGAAACACCACGGGAGCACACCGTAGTGCTTCCGTGGTGTTCCGATCTGTGCCTCCGCTCCGCATCTCCCGGATCGCGGACCCATTGAAGTGAATGGGTCCGCGATCCATGAGGCAGCCTGCACACGGCCAGTGCCCGTTTATTGTGGGCCCACCGTATGCGGCCCGCAGCACGGGCACGGCCGGCACACGTTCGTGTGCATGAGGCCTAAGTTATAGTAAATCCGGTGGATAGCGACAAGCCCCGCCCCTTCCTAATAAGCCCTGCACGTTTTTGCAACACTTTGTAAAGGTGGTGAGAAGCTCAAAAAGTCACAGATAAGGCGTGTACCATAATTTCCGACTTTTTTTTACGCCACTAAATGTTCCGCAGTGTGTCTTCTCACTAGTGTTTTCTTCAGGGTGCCGCCACATATAGCAGAAAAATTTGCCAGCAAATACACAGCATAAAAACTTTTTATGCATAAAGACAGCATAAAAAGCGCCATTTCCTGAACATCCTGAAACGTAAATAATAACGTTGTAGCGGATTTTTTTCGCCACCCTTGAAGACACCTATAGGTTCTTTTCTGGCATTTTTCTGCACTTTTTTGTTTTTGTCACAAAAAAAACACCAGATTAGTAACTGAAGGTTAAAAAGCAGGACACGTGTTGTTGTTTTTTTTTTTGCTCCTGCCCTTTTTGTTTTAGGCTCCATTCACACGTCCTGTTTTTCTTTCCTGATTCAATCCTGATCCTGATCTGGATCCATTCATTTCAATGGGTCCTGAAAAAATCAGGATCGAATCAGGGAAGAAAAACAGGACGTGTGAATGGAGCCTTATTAGGTAGCGTTTTTTTTTATGTGTTTCAAACTTCTTTTAAAACACATCAGCACTCAGAACCCTTTGGCGTTTTGACATCACCTTCTCTTTGGGGGAAATAGCCATAAAGAAAACGCCAGAAACAAGACGCAAAAACACGGGTGTCCGAAAATAAAATATGCAACTCTTATTTGGCGTTTTTTACAGGTTAAATTCATAGCCCTTCTGTAGAAAAAAAAAAAGCTACAAAATAACAGCGTTAAAAAAAACGCTACTACAAATGCAGAAGTGCAGAAAAACCTAAATGTGAAAGCAGTAAGAAAAAAACTAGGCTGCAGCATCCTGAAAGCACCTGGTTATTTATTATACGGGGGTGAGATTCACTATAGATCTTTCATTGCTTGGTCAGGATATGGTCTGCAGGGCAGTCATGGAATACAGCAGAGCCGTGTACTCACAGAGCGGACATGGGGCGCCCGGTCTATGAACCTCCCCCGGTACAGCGGCGCCGGCTCCTCGCTCCTCTCTGCTCCCATTATACGTCCTGGTAACGCCAATAACTTCACTCCCGCAACTCTACTGAAGACTCCACCGCTGCCCGGCAACGGCGGCTGTGTACAGTGCGTTACCCAGCAACCAGTGACGTCACTCCGCGCCTGTAGGTGGAGCCCTGAGCTTCCCGGCTGGTGACACTGCCCTCTATCGGCAGGATATGGCAATGGTCAGTTGTGGACACTTGAAAAGAGGGTTTCAAAGTGCATAATTATTAATTTCTTTTCAATAAACTAAATATGTAAGGAAATCTGATGTAAGATCTGGTTCTGCCCACCAGTCCTTCTTTACTGCTTTAAAGCCATTATGATGTATCATCTCCACACACACATCATGGCAATCCTGTTTCAGGTGGTGGCAGACTTCAGGAAGAGAACCACCAGAATGGGGGGGGAATTTATCAAGGCCAGTTTTATTGTGCACACAAGTTCCATGTTTGTGCAAAAATGTGCACATTTTTTCCATCTATACAATAACCGAGCCAGTGGTTCGCTATTTTCGGTGATCTCATAGGAATGTATGGAGGGCGGCTGTGTATGAGCGGTGCGCCGGGACTTTGCAGGTTCCCTTCTAAGCATAGGTGGAGGTCACAGAGGTGGGTTCCGCACCTATGAGACATTGGGGGCATATTCTAGCGATATACCACCAATGTCTGAGATGGGAATAACCCTTTAAACATAATCGATATTGCTGCGTCCAGTCAGTGCCCATACTAATAATATATAAATGTATTTATCCCAGGAGGTGAAGGCTGTAACAGAAAAAATCAAAATGGCTGAATCACTGTTTTTTGATCATCATAATTTTTTTAACTTCTTAACCCCTTTAAGCTGTCTAAATTTCAGGCAGGATTAATAAATTTGCCCCCAATAATGTCACCATGGAGACATAATAACGGTGACAGCTCTGCCTATGGGTAATAAAGGTACTTATGTCACAGTACAAGGGCAATGAGCAAAGTGAAGTAGTGGCCAAATAATATTAGTCACAGTGATCTCACAGAAAATGGATGACATTATACAAAGTTTTGTGAGTATAGAAATATTGAACACAGTGATGTCACAGAACAGCAGGAATGCCACAAAACATTGAGGAGAAATGTATTGATGTCAATGTATTGATGTCACTGTTAAAGGCTAAGGACCACACTGATGACACAATACTGTGATAATAATTGTAGTGATGTTACCAACACTAATAAAGACTAAGGACCACAATGATGACACAGTGTAGTGATAAGAAATATAGTGATGTCATCAACACAGATAAAGGCTAAGGACTACACTGACGACACAATAGAGTAATAATAATTGTAGTGATGTCACCAACACCAATAAAGACTATGGACCACAATGATGACACAGTGCAGTGATAAGAAATATAGTGATGTCATCAACAACGATAACGGCTAAGGACTACATTGATGACAGAGTACAGTGATAATAATTGTAGTGATGTCACCAACACCAATAAAGACTTAGGACTATAATGATGGCACAGTACAGTGATTAGAAATGTAGTGATGTCATTGACACCGATAAAGGCTAAGGAGTACAATTTTTAAACAGTAAAGTGAGAAGTAATGTAGTGATGTCACCGACACCAATAAAGGCTAAAGACTACAATGATGACACAGTACAGTGTTAAGAAATGTAGTGATGTCACCCATACCAATAAAAGCTAAGGGCTACATTGATCATACAGTACAGTGATTATAACTGCAGTGATGTCACTGACACTGATAAAGTCTAAGGACTACATGACACAGTACAGTAATAATAAATGTAGTGATGTAACCAATAACAATAAAGGCTTAGTACTTTATGACACAGTACTTGATGAATACAGTGATGTCACATAATGAACACAGTGATGTCACAGAACAGCAGGAATGTCACAAAACATTGAGGTGAAATGTATTGATGTCACTGTTAAAGGCTAAGGACTACACTGATGACACAATACTGTGATAATAATTGTAGTGATGTCACCAACACTAATAAACACTAAGGACCATAATGATGACACAGTGTAGTGATAAGAAATATACACTCACCGGCCACTTTATTAGGTACACCTGTCCAACTGCTCGTTAATAGAGATGAGCGAGTAGTGTTCGATCGAGCCGGTATTCGATCGAATACTACGATATTCGGCATACTCGATTTCAATCGAGTATAACGGCGATGGCGCACTTAGAATTCGTTTCCCCTCCCACCTTCCCTGGCGCTTTTTTTCCACCAATCAACATGCAGGGGGGGTATGACAGGCACGCTGAGCACGCTGGCAGCGCGAAAACAGCGTCTACATGGATTGGCTGGAAAAACCATGTGACCTCGAATCATAAAAACTCAGCTCTTCCTGCTCGTACGCATATGCTGCGTGAACTTAGTCAGGGACAGAGGCTGGAGAAGGGAGAGACAGATTTTAGCTGTTGGACAGGCAGGAGCGTGATTAAAAGCCCTTATCAGGGCTACTACAGTGGACTTCAGTGATAGCTTTACTACAATATAGACTTTACAGAGAACGGCTGCTGTATTCAGGGATAGCTGCTGGAGTAGGGACAGAGAGAGGCATTAGTGGTGTATTAGGTGCTCTGCTACATACCAAACTATATTTGGCACTACTGTTCAGCGTTCTTTTAGGCTGAAAAACCCTGTTATATAACTAGTGTGTATATGCACCATCTGATCTGGCAGTATACGGCTGTGAATTTTATTTTATTTTTTTAAATACAGTTTATTTGGCTCTAGTGTTCTGGGTTCTGTGTGCCTGCAATACCCTTTTTGTATACCAGGTGTAAATACCCACCGTCTGTTCAGTTAGTACACGGCTGTGTACCTTGAAATATACAATATCTAGGCCATTTAATTGGCCACTGTACTGTGCGTTCTCTTGCTAAATTATCTCACATACCTGGTGTAAATACCCACCGTCTGTTTCAGTTACTACACGGCTTTGTACTTTGAAATATACAATATCTAGGCCTTTTAATAGGCCACTGTACTGTGCGTTCTCTTGTTAAATTATCTCACATACCTGGTGTAAATACCCACCGTCTGTTCTGTTACTACACGGCTGTGTACTTTGAAATATACAATATCTAGGCATTTTAATAGGCCACTGTACTGTGCGTTCTCTTGCTAAATTTATCTCACATACCTGGTGTAAATACCCACCGTCTGTTCTGTTACTACACGGCTGTGTACTTTGAAATATACAATATCTAGGCCATTTTAATTGGCCACTGTACTGTGCGTTCTCTTGCTAAATTATCTCACATACCTGGTGTAAATACCCACCGTCTGTTCAGTTACTACACGGCTTTGTACTTTGAAATATACAATATCTAGGCCTTTTAATAGGCCACTGTACTGTGCGTTCTCTTGTTAAATTATCTCACATACCTGGTGTAAATACCCACCGTCTGTTCTGTTACTACACGGCTGTGTACTTTGAAATATACAATATCTAGGCATTTTAATAGGCCACTGTACTGTGCGTTCTCTTGCTAAATTATCTCACATACCTGGTGTAAATACCCACCGTCTGTTCAGTTACTACACGGCTGTGTACTTTGAAATATACAATATCTAGGCATTTTAATAGGCCACTGTACTGTGCGTTCTCTTGTTAAATTATCTCACATACCTGGTGTAAATACCCACCGTCTGTTCTGTTACTACACGGCTGTGTACTTTGAAATATACAATATCTAGGCATTTTAATAGGCCACTGTACTGTGCGTTCTCTTGTTAAATTATCTCACATACCTGGTGTAAATACCCACCGTCTGTTCAGTTACTACACGGCTGTGTACTTTGAAATATACAATATCTAGGCATTTTAATAGGCCACTGTACTGTGCGTTCTCTTGCTAAATTATCTCACATACCTGGTGTAAATACCCACCGTCTGTTCAGTTACTACACGGCTGTGTACTTTGAAATATACAATATCTAGGCATTTTAATAGGCCACTGTACTGTGCGTTCTCTTGCTAAATTATCTCACATACCTGGTGTAAATACCCACCGTCTGTTCAGTTACTACACGGCTGTGTACTTTGAAATATACAATATCTAGGCATTTTAATAGGCCACTGTACTGTGCGTTCTCTTGTTAAATTATCTCACATACCTGGTGTAAATACCCACCGTCTGTTCAGTTACTACACGGCTGTGTACTTTGAAATATACAATATCTAGGCATTTTAATAGGCCACTGTACTGTGCGTTCTCTTGCTAAATTATCTCACATACCTGGTGTAAATACCCACCGTCTGTTCAGTTACTACACGGCTGTGTACTTTGAAATATACAATATCTAGGCATTTTAATAGGCCACTGTACTGTGCGTTCTCTTGCTAAATTATCTCACATACCTGGTGTAAATACCCACCGTCTGTTCAGTTACTACACGGCTGTGTACTTTGAAATATACAATATCTAGGCATTTTAATAGGCCACTGTACTGTGCGTTCTCTTGTTAAATTATCTCACATACCTGGTGTAAATACCCACCGTCTGTTCAGTTACTACACGGCTGTGTACTTTGAAATATACAATATCTAGGCATTTTAATAGGCCACTGTACTGTGCGTTCTCTTGTTAAATTATCTCACATACCTGGTGTAAATACCCACCGTCTGTTCTGTTACTACACGGCTGTGTACTTTGAAATATACAATATCTAGGCATTTTAATAGGCCACTGTACTGTGCGTTCTCTTGTTAAATTATCTCACATACCTGGTGTAAATACCCACCGTCTGTTCAGTTACTACACGGCTGTGTACTTTGAAATATACAATATCTAGGCATTTTAATAGGCCACTGTACTGTGCGTTCTCTTGTTAAATTATCTCACATACCTGGTGTAAATACCCACCGTCTGTTCTGTTACTACACGGCTGTGTACTTTGAAATATACAATATCTAGGCCATTTAATAGGCCACTGTACTGTGCGTTTTCTTGTTAAATTATCTCACATACCTGGTGTAAATACCCACCGTCTGTTCAGTTACTACACGGCTGTGTACTTTGAAATATACAATATCTAGGCCATTTAATAGGCCACTGTACTGTGCGTTTTCTTGTTAAATTATCTCACATACCTGGTGTAAATACCCACCGTCTGTTCAGTTACTACACGGCTGTGTACTTTGAAATATACAATATCTAGGCATTTTAATAGGCCACTGTACTGTGCGTTCTCTTGCTAAATTATCTCACATACCTGGTGTAAATACCCACCGTCTGTTCTGTTACTACACGGCTGTGTACTTTGAAATATACAATATCTAGGCATTTTAATAGGCCACTGTACTGTGCGTTCTCTTGCTAAATTATCTCACATACCTGGTGTAAATACCCACCGTCTGTTCAGTTACTACACGGCTGTGTACTTTGAAATATACAATATCTAGGCCTTTTAATAGGCCACTGTACTGTGCGTTCTCTTGCTAAATTATTTCACATACCTAATTATATACCCAAATATTGTATTTGCAACAAAAAAAAAAAAAATGCGGAGGGGGGCTAGCGGAATAGGACGTGGACGTGGACGAGGACGGGGGCGCGGAAATGCTGTTGGGGGCCTTGTTGAAGCCAGTGGGGATACAATGTGTGCTGGTGAGGATCAGCCAGGATCCCGCTCATCCAGAATCCCTGCCTTTATGGGACAGTTAAGCAGGGGGCGGGTTACACCGCTGTTGAGGCCTGAGCAGGTTGAACAGGTGGTGCAATGGATAGCCGATAGCGCTTCCACACAGTTGTCCACCAGCCAGTCATCCACACAGTCTCACTCTGACCCTCCTTCCTCCACACCTGGCCAACAGAGTCATCCCACCCTTGACCCCTCCCAGGAGCTCTTTTCGGGTCCTTTTTCAGATGTGCCGGAAGAATCCCAGGAGCTAGCAGAGGAATTTGTTTGTAGTGATGCCCAAACACTGGAGTTTTCGCCATCTCCTGCTGATGTGGACCCTGAGCCAGCATCTGTTATCATGAGCGATGATGATGATGAGACGCAGTTGCCATCAAGGGAGGCTGTTGGAATGTCCAGTGGGCAGGAGGAGGAGCAGAGTGAGGAAGTGGAAGAGGAGCTGGTGGATGACGAAATGACCGACCCCACTTGGCCAGGGGTGATGTCCAGCGAGGAAAGCAGTGGAGAGGTGGTGGTCTGCGCAGCACCGAAAAAGGCAGCAAGAGGCAGAGGGATGTCCACAGGCAGAGGGATGTCCACAGGCAGAGGGATGTCCACAGGCAGAGGCATGTCCACAGGCAGAGGGATGTCCACAGGCAGAGGGATGGCCACAGGCAGAGGGATGGCCACAGGCAGAGGACAGTTCAGACAGAGAAGTGAGGCCACAGCCAGCAGGGCCGAAGCTGTTCCCGCCAGCGGCCAGTCGCGCGAAGCTCCCCCATCGAGGCCTCGTACTTCTGTGGTGTGGAGATATTTTAATGTTTGTGCGGATGACAAACTGAGCGCGGTTTGCACACTCTGCCACTCAAAACTGAGTAGGGGCTCTGAGAAGAGCAATCTGACCACCTCAGGCATGCGGCGTCACTTGGAATTCAAGCACTGGGCTGAGTGGGAGAGAGCAAACGCAATACAAACTGCGCCCGGTCTTGCTGCCACTGCCTCTTCCCCTTTGTTGTGTGCTGCCACTGCGGTCCAGACCTCCAGCCAGGACACCTCCACATCTGCCTCTGCCTCTGCCTCTGCTACTTTGGGGCCTTCTCCTTCAGCCTCCCCTTCCCCCGCCCCTTCCCCCGCCTCTTCGCCTGCACCTTCACACTCCTCGTCCCAACAACTGTCCATCTCGCAGGCGTTCGACCGCAGGCGGAAGTACGCCTCGAGTCACCCCCAAGCCCAAGCCTTAAACTGCCACATCTCCAAACTGCTGGCCCTGGAGATGTTGCCGTTTAGGCTTGTGGAGACGCAGGCCTTCCGCGACCTGATGGCGGCTGCCGCACCTCGCTATTCCGTCCCTAGCCGCCACTACTTTTCCCGGAGTGCCGTCCCCGCCCTGCACCAGCACGTGTCGCGTAACATCAGGCGGGCCCTGAGGTACGCAGTCAGCGCAAAGGTCCACTTGACCACCGACTCATGGACAAGCGCTTGCGGCCAGGGACGATACATTTCTCTGACGGCACACTGGGTGAATGTAGTGGAGGCGGGGACGGGGTCGCAAACAGAGACGGCCTACCTACCACCCCCGCCCAAGATTGCCAGCATGGGTTCTGATAAACCCCCCTCCTCCTCCTCCTCCTCCTCCTCCTCCTGTGCCTTAACATCTCCCTCAGCCGCTAGCTGGAAGCGTTGCAGCACTGGCGCGGGGAGACGTCAGCAGGCGGTGCTAAAGCTCATCAGCTTGGGCGACAGGAAGCACAGCGCCCCAGAGGTGAGGGACGCCATATTGCAGCAGACGGAGATGTGGCTGTCGCCGCTGCAGCTAGGACCAGGCATGGTCGTGTGCGATAACGGCCGTAACCTGGTGGCGGCTCTGGAGCTTGCCGAACTCAATCACGTACCATGCCTGGCCCACGTTTTTAATCTGGTAGTCCAAAAATTTCTGAAGACTTACCCCAACCTGGCAGAGCTACTGGTGAAAGTGCGGCGCTTGTGCGCTCACTTTCGGAAGTCAACTGTAGCTGCTGCTAGCTTAAAAAAACTCCAGCAACGCCTCCATTTGCCTGAACATCGGCTGTTGTGCGACCTGCCGACTCGCTGGAATTCCACCTATTCCATGTTGGCCAGGGTGTGTGAGCAGCAGAGAGCATTGATGGAGTACCAGATAATGAATCCACGCGTGCCTCCAACTCAGCTCCCTCAGTTTGCCAACCACGAGTGGCCATGGATGGCAGACATATGCGATGTACTGCGTATCTTTGAGGAGTCCACCAAGAAGGTCAGCAGCGAGGACGCTATAGTGAGCGTAACCATTCCGCTCCTAGGCGTCCTTAAAGAATCGCTCATCGCAATAAGGGAGAACGCATTGCACGCAGAGGAGACGGGGGTAGGAGGAGACGCAACGGAGCTACACAGTCAGACCACACTTTTGTCTGCTTCACGGTGGCAGTTGCAGGAGGAGGAGGATGAGGAGGAGGACGACGTGGAGGTGGCTGTGGAAGAGGAGGAGGATGCTGGCGGCGAGGGTAGCAGTCAGGCTGTGTGCGTCCCATTGGTTCAGCGCGGATGGGGCGGAGAGGAGGCGGAAGAGGAAGAGGAGGAAATGGCAAGTGATCCTTCTGGTGGGGGCAGTGAGGTCATGCCTATTCAGAGTCTGGCACACATGGCTGACTTCATGCTGGCTGCTTTTCCCGGGACACACGTGTTGTCCGGATAGTGGAGAACAAACTGTACTGGGTCTTCGCACTCCTGGACCCCCGGTATAAAGATAACGTCTCCTCTTTTATTCCGGTAGAGGAGAGGACGAATCGATTGCTGGAATACCAGAGGGAACTCGTGCAGAACATGATGGAGATTTTCCCACCCACCATCGCTGGCGGCAGAGAGGAGAGGGTCTCCCAGAGTCCCACAACATCCATCAGGCCCACAGCCACCAGGGGAACACTCTCCAAGGTGTGGGACACGTTCATGGCACCCCCTCGTGCAACTTCCATCACTGCGGGGCCCGCTATCAGCAGGAGGGACAAGTATCGGCGGATGTTGCGGGAGTACCTGGCAGACCGTAACCCTGTCCTCCCCGATCCCTCGGCGTCCTACACTTACTGGGTCTCCAAGTTGGACACGTGGCTGGAACTGTCCCTGTACGCCTTGGAGGTGCTTGCCTGCCCTGCCGCCAGCGTGCTATCAGAAAGGGTGTTCAGCGCAGCCGGGGGCATTATAACCGATAAGCGCAGCCGCCTGTCAACCGACAGTGCCGACAGGCTGACGCTAATCAAAATGAACAGCAAGTGGATTGACCCGGACTTTGCTTCTCCAACCGTGGAAAGCAGCCAAAAGTGAAGTGCCATCTGTATGAAGTGCCATTTCCTCCTCCACCTCCTCCTCCTCCTCCTCCTTAACCGCCGTAGAATTGCTCCGTAAATAAGAAATATTTATATGTTTATGGCTCACCTCTTGGGCCTCCACAAAATGTTTAAGAGGTCTCACCTCTTGGGCCTCCTCATAATTTTTAACAGGTCTCACCTCTTGGGCCTCCACATAATTTTTAACCGGTCTCACCTCTTGGGCCTCCACATAATTTTTAACAGGTCTCACCTCTTGGGCCTCCACAAAATGTTTAACAGGTCTCACCTCTTGGGCCTCCACAAAATGTTTAACAGGTCTCACCTCTTGGGCCTCCACAAAATGTTTAACAGGTCTCACCTCTTGGGCCTCCACAAAAGGTTTAACAGGTCTCACCTCTTGGGCCTCCACAAAATGTTTAACAGGTCTCACCTCTTGGGCCTCCACATAATTTTTAACAGGTCTCACCTTTTGGGCCTCCACAAAAGGTTTAAGAGGTTAACAGTAGAAAGCAGCCAAAAGTGAAGTGCCATCTGTATGAAGTGCCATTTCCTCCTCCACCTCCTCCTCCTCCTCCTTAACCGCCGTAGAATTGCTCCGTAAATAAGAAAAATGTATATATTTATTGCTCACCTCTTGGGCCTCCACATAACTTTTTAACAGGTCTCACCTCTTGGGCCTCCACAAAAAGGTTTAACAGGTCTCACCTCTTGGGCCTCCACATAATTTTTAACAGGTCTCACCTCTTGGGCCTCCACATAATTTTTAACCACGTCTCTCCTCTTGGGCCTCCACATAATTTTTAATACGTCTCACCTCTTGGGCCTCCACATAATTTTTAAGAGGTCTCACCTCTTGGGGCTCTACAAAATGTTTAAGAGGTCTCACCTCTTTAGCCTCCACACAATTTTTAAGACGTCTCACCTCTTGGGCCTCCACATAATTTTTAAGAGGTCTCACCTCTTGGGCAGCCACATAATTTTAAGAGGTCTCACCTCTTGGGCCTCCACATAATTTTATCGAGGTCTCACCTCTTGGGCCTCCACATAATTTTTAAGAGGTCTCACCTTTGGGCCTGCAAAATCTTTAAGAGGTCTCACCTCTTGGGCCTCCACAAAATCTTTAAGAGGTCTCACCTCTTGGGCCTCCACAAAATCTTTAAGAGGTCTCACCTCTTGGGCCTGCACAAAATCTTTAAGAGGTCTCACCTCTTGGGCCTCCACAAAATCTTTAAGAGGTCTCACCTCTTGGGCCTCCACAAAATCTTTAAGAGGTCTCACCTCTTGGGCCTCCACAAAATCTTTAAGAGGTCTCACCTCTTGGGCCTCCACAAAATCTTTAAGAGGTCTCACCTCTTGGGCCTCCACAAAATCTTTAAGAGGTCTCACCTCTTGGGCCTCCACAAATCTTTAAGAGGTCTCACCTCTTGGGCCTCCACAAAATCTTTAAGAGGTCTCACCTCTTGGGCCTCCACAAAATCTTTAAGAGGTCTCACCTCTTGGGCCTCCACAAAATCTTTAAGAGGTCTCACCTCTTGGGCCTCCACAAAAGGTAAATAAATTATAAATTATAATTTTGGTAACATTCTCATTTTAATGTGTTCAGTCTTTACATACAAAATCTGGTACAAAATAGCATTCTCAGTATTCAAAAAAACAAAACAAGACTTAAAACGTTTTAAGTGGCTGCAGTAGCATCATGAAATCAACTCTCATATACTGAAGGCAACAGCATATACATATAAAAAAAAGGAAAAAAAATAAAAAGAATACTCCTTCCTCTGTAGAAATACTCTGTGCTGCCCTCAATACATTTAAACTGATTTTTCATGATAGTTGCCTTTATAAAATGAGTGTAACCATTTTACATTGCATGCAAATCTGTGGATAACTGCAGCCTTTAAAAGGTGTCACCTCTTGGGCCTCCACATAATTTTTAAGAGGTGTCACCTCTTGGGCCTCCACATAATTTTTAATACGTCTCACCTCTTGGGCCTGCGCAAAATGTTTAACAGGTCTCACCTCTTGGGCCTCCACATAATTTTTAATACGTCTCACCTCTTGGGCCTCCACAAAATGTTTAACAGGTCTCACCTCTTGGGCCTCCACATAATTTTTAAGAGGTCTCACCTCTTGGGCCTGCGCAAAATGTTTAACAGGTCTCACCTCTTGGGCCACCACATAATTTTTAAGAGGTCTCACCTCTTGGGCCTCCACATAATTTTTAACAGGTCTCACCTCTTGGGCCTCCACATAATTATACTATAAAATATTAGGCCTTATAATTGGCAACTGTACTGTGCGTTCTCTTGCAAAATTCTTTAAATACCTGGTGTTAATACCCACCGTCTGAAAAGTTAGTACACGGCTGTGTACCTTGAACTCTAAAATATTAGGCCTTATAATTGGCAACTGTACTGTGCGTTCTCTTGCAAAATTATTTCACGGCTGTGAAGGCAAAATATTGTAACCAAAAAAAAAATAAAATGCGGAGGGGGGCTAGCGGAATAGGACGTGGACGAGGACGGGGGCGCGGAAATGCTGTTGGGGGCCATAGTTGCTGGTTGAATTATCTGAGGTAAATGATTCTCCTTTAGACGACGCTTTCCCTTTGCATCGTTCTGCGATTAAACCATAAATAACTCTCTGCATATTTATACCAAATGCACCCAGTACGAAAAAAGTCATAGAAAGTTTCCAAACAGAGACTGGAAAACATCAGTAAGTTGAAAAAAACTGTTCGCTAAAAAAAAAAAAAGTTAAAAATAAAATTGGCAGTTGATAGTATCGAGCTATTGTCACAGAGAGACGCGATTACAACACCTTCATTTACATTCAGTACATGTCTCAAGGCATTGGGAGAATGAAAACAGGCCACGGCTGGAGTATGAAATGTACCACCGCTTTGTACTGTCCGATACTGACCCGGTCCAGGGTGATGTCCAGCGAGGAAAGCAGTGGAGAGGTGGTGGTCTGCGCAGCACCGAAAAAGGCAGCAAGAGGCAGAGGGATGTCCACAGGCAGAGGAATGTCCACAGGCAGAGGGATGTCCACAGGCAGAGGCATGTCCACAGGCAGAGGGATGTCCACAGGCAGAGGGATGTCCACAGGCAGAGGGATGTCCACAGGCAGAGGACAGTTCAGACAGAGAAGTGAGGCCACAGCCAGCAGGGCCGAGCGTAACCATCCCGCTCCTATGCGTCCTTAAAGAATCCCTCATCGCAATAAGGGAGAACGCATTGCACACAGAGGAGACGGGGGCAGGAGGAGACGCAACGGAGCTACACAGTCAGACCACACTTTTGTCTGCTTCACGGTGGCAGTTGCAGGAGGAGGAGGATGAGGAGGAGGAGGACGACGTGGAGGTGGCTGTGGAAGAGGAGGAGGATGCTGGCGGCGAGGGTAGCAGTCAGGCTGTGTGCGTCCCATTGGTTCAGCGCGGATGGGGCGGAGAGGAGGCGGAAGAGGAAGAGGAGGAAATGGCAAGTGATCCTTCTGGTGGGGGCAGTGACGTCATGCCTATTCAGAGTCTGGCACACATGGCTGACTTCATGCTGGGCTGCTTTTCCCGGGACACACGTGTTGTCCGGATAGTGGAGAACAAACTGTACTGGGTCTTCGCAATCCAAGTTGGACACGTGGCTGGAACTGTCCCTGTACGCCTTGGAGGTGCTTGCCTGCCCTGCCGCCAGCGTGCTATCAGAAAGGGTGTTCAGCGCTGCCGGGGGCATTATCACCGATAAGCGCAGCCGCCTGTCAACCGACAGTGCCGACAGGCTGACGCTAATCAAAATGAACAGCAAGTGGATTGACCCGGACTTTGCTTCTCCAACCGTGGAAAGCAGCCAAAAGTGAAGTGCCATGTGTATGAAGTGCCATTTCCTCCTCCACCTCCTCCTCCTCCTCCTTAACCGCCGTAGAATTGGTCCGTAAATCAGAAAAATTTTTATATTTATGGCTCACCTCTTGGGCCTCCACAAAATGTTTAAGAGGTCTCACCTCTTGGGCCTCCACATAATTTTTAAGAGGTCTCACCTCTTGGGCCTGCGCAAAATGTTTACGAGGTCTCACCTCTTGGGCCTCCACATAATTTTTAAGAGGTCTCCCCTCTTGGGCCTCCACATAATTTTTAATACGTCTCACCTCTTGGGCCTCCACAAAATGTTTAACAGGTCTCACCTCTTGGGCCTCCACATAATTTTTAATACGTCTCACCTCTTGGGCCTCCACAAAATGTTTAACAGGTCTCACCTCTTGGGCCTCCACATAATTTTTAACGGGTCTCCCTCTTGGGCCTCCACATAATTTTTAATACGTCTCACCTCTTGGGCCTCCACAAAATCTTTAACAGGTCTCCCCTCTTGGGCCTCCACATAATTTTAATACGTCTCACCTCTTGGGCCTCCACAAAATCTTTAACAGGTCTCACCTCTTGGGCCTCCACATAATTTTTAAGAGGTCTCACCTCTTGGGCCTCCACAAAATGTTTAAGAGGTCTCACCTCTTGGGCCTCCACAAAATGTTTAAGAGGTCTCACCTCTTGGGCCTCCACATAATTTTTAAGAGGTCTCACCTCTTGGGCCTCCACATAATTTTTAAGAGGTGTCACCTCTTGGGCCTCCACATATTTTTAACGGGGTCTCCCCTCTTGGGCCTCCACATAATTTTTAATACGTCTCACCTCTTGGGCCTCCACAAAATCTTTAACAGGTCTCACCTCTTGGGCCTCCACATAATTTTTAAGAGGTCCTCACCTCTTGGGCCTCCACAAAAATTTTCAAGAGGTCTCACCTCTTGGGCCTCCACATAATTTTTAAGAGGTCTCAGGTCTCACCTCTTGGGCCTCCACATAATTTTTTAAGAGGTC
>ONZH01025018.1:0-34357 GCA_900303285.1 Rhinella marina
GCAGAGGATGTCCCCACAGTCAAAGTCCTGGGGATAAATAGATGATGGGAGAGATCTGACCCCTGATATATTTATACATAGTTATTAAATCTCCCGTCAGTGGTCTTTTTTCTAAAGTAAATAACCCTAATTTCGATAATTTTACTGGGTACTGTAGTCCACCCATTCCAGTTTTTACTTTAGTTGCCCTCCTCTGAACCCTCTCCAGCTCTGCTATGTCTGCCTTGTTCACAGGAGCCCAAGAACTGTACACAGTACTCCATGTCAGGTCTGACTACTGATTTGTAAAGTGGCAGGACTATGTTCTCATCACGGGCATCTATGCCTCTTTTGATGCAACCCATTGTCTTATTGGCCTTGGCAGCAGCTGTCTGACACTGGTTTCTACAGTTTAGTTTGCTGTTCACTAAAATTCCTAGGTCCTTTTCCATGTCAGTGTTACCCAATGTTTTACCATTTAGTATGTACTGGTGACTTGCATTATTCCTTCCTATGTGCATAACCTTAAATTTGTCAGTGTTAAACCTCATCTGCCACTTCTCTGCCCAAGCCTCCAATCTATCCAGATCCATCTGTAGCAGTGTACTGTCCCCTTCTGTGGTAATTACTTTATACAGTTTAGTGTCATCTGAAAAAAATTATATTTTACTGTGCAATCCTTCTACAACATAATTAATAAATATATTGAAGAGAATAGGGCCCAATACTGACCCCTGTGTTACCCCACTAGTGACGGTGAAAGTAAATGACATTAATGCTTATTAGTGTTGATCGAGCACTGTAGTGCTCGGGTGCTCGGGTCAAACACTAGGTGGTGCTCGAGTGCTCGACTGAGAACCTGAGCACAATGGAAGTCAATGGGAGAACCCGAGCACTAAACCAGGCACCTCCTGCTCTGAAGAGGGGAGGGTGTCTGGTTCATAGGGTAAGGTGAGAAAATGGTAGAAACACCACTGAAATGGTTTGGGAACAGCATGGGGAGGATGTCTGGATGCATCTTGGACTCCTAAGTCGCTGCTGTGAACGTTGTTGTCTGAGTATTACGCCACTTTTACGGAATGACAATAATACCCCCCAAAACCGAAGATAACATTGATTTTAGAGGAAATATTGTTAGGAAACATATATTTACTTGTACATAAAGCGCAAGTGCTGCCAAAAATTACAAGGAAGAGGCACTCCGATACAACCGGTATATCACATAAAGGAGGGCATCATTTATATTGTGGTACAATTGTTCATGTCGTGTGACTCCTACACTCATAAAGCCTATGCACTAAGTTAAAGGGCTGCCAAAAATTACAAGGAACAGGCACTCCAATACACCCTTTATTACACATAAAGGAGGGCATCAGACACACCCTTGAAAAATTATGATTGATGGCCTGCTGCTGACACTCAAAAACATTGAGTGCTCAGCAGCAGGCCCTCACCCCTAATGTTTTACATGGTCAGATCAGCAGCAGGCTCTCGCTCCTAATGTTTTAGAGGGTCGGCTCAACAGCAGACCCTCACCCCTAATGTTTTTGAGTGTCAGCAGGACTCAAGGTCAACATGTCAGGAGGAGGACCAGAGTGAGGAAGTGGAAGAGGAGGTGGTGGACGATGAAATCAATGACCCAACCTGAGAAGGTGGCAAGCCGAGCGAGGGCAGCAGTACAGAGGGGGAGGGATCCGCAGCAGGCTGGAAGAGGCAGTGGGGTGGCAAAAGGGAGAAGGCAGGCCACACCAAACAGGCCCGCAACTGTTCCCCGGAGCACCCCCTTGCAGCAATCTCCCTTGCCAAGGGGTAGGTGTTCCGCAGTCTGGCGCTTTTTTGAGGAAAGTGCTGACGATAAAAGAATTGTCATTTGCAACCTGTGCCACGCAGGGGTGTGAACACTAGCAACCTGACCACCACCAGCATGATCCGCCACATGGCAGAAAAGCACAGTAATAGGTGGGCCGAACGCCTGGGTCCACAATTGGTGTCTGCAGGTCACACCACTGCCTCATCTTTCCCTGTGTTATGTGCTGGCCAATCTCCTGTCCAAGACGCAGACCCAGATGCCTCCCGCCCTGCACCTGGACCTTTGCTAGCACCATCAGCAAGCACATCCACTTCTGTGTCCCAGCGCAGCGTACAGCTGTCCATACCCCAGGCCTTTGAAAGAAAGCTCAAATACCCAGCCACCCACCCCACAGGCCATAGCACAAAATGCGCAACTTGCCAAATTGCTGGCCCTGGAAATGTTGCCGTTTAGGCTTGTGGAAACTGAGGCTTTTCGCAGCCTGATGCTGTTGGCTGTCCCTCGTTACTCAGTACCTAGCCACCACTATTTTTCCCAGTGTGCCATCCTCGCCTTACACCAGCATGTGTCCCATTACATAACCCGTGCCCTGACCAACAAAGTTACTGGGAAGGTCCACTTAACGACTGACACATGGACAAGTGCTTTTGGCCAGGGGCGCTACAATTCCCTGACGGCACACTGGGTGAAGGTTGTGGAGGCTGGGAGCGAGTCATACCCTGGGATGGCATAGGTGCTACCGACGCCAAGGATTGCGACATCAGGCATTCCGCCATCACCTACGCCAAGGATTGCGACATCAGGATTTCCGCCATCACCTACATTAGCGGCTGCAACCCCTCCTTCTCTTCCTCCACTTCAACCTCAGAATTCTCATCTTGCAGCACCATTCAGCCATCAGTCAGTAGCTGGAAGCAGTGTAGTACTGCAGTGGGGAAGCGGCAACAGGCTGTGCTGAAACTTTTTTGCTCAGGTGACAAACGGCATACCGCCACAGAGCTGTGGCAGGGTATAAGGGACCAGGCTGAGCTGTGGCTCTTGCCACTTAACCTACAACCAGGCATGGTTGTGTCTGATAACGGCCGCAACTTGGTGGCGGCTTTGGACCTCGGCAAGCTCACACACATACTGTCACGCTCAGGTGTGGGGGGAAAACCACACAGAGCGTAGGAGGGAAAGGAGATTAGGCCTGGAAACTAAGGAAGGAAGATGGACACCTCCTAAAGGAAACCCTGACTCTAATCCTGACTGACTACCAGTATGAACAGGCCTCAAATGTAGGCGAGTTCATTCACAGAAACCTAAACCAAACTGACCCTATAGGACCCTGGAACTAATGACAGGAATGAGTCTACCTGTTCCTCCAACAGGAAGGACGAACATGAGTCTCCCTCAGGCCAAACAACTGGGAAATGTAACGTAACACACAAAAGGGAAAGAGGACACTTATCTTCAATGAAGAAATGGAAGCTCCGGGATTTCAGCTGAGAGCCAACATCAAACCACCACAATATCCACTGAAGCTATAAACCGCAAGGAACTGTGGTAGAAGCAGCAATAAATAGGGGAGAGACAATTACCACACCAGCAACACCTGAGGGAAAAGGGTGTGGTAAATACCAATAACAAAAAAGGAAAACATGTCAGATCATACCACGTGTTGCCAATCTGACAGACCTCCTGTTACCTGTCACAGGAATGTCCGTGACACATACCATGCCTGGCCCACGTCTTCAACTTAGTGGTTCAGCGGTTTCTCAAAACCTACCCCAATTTGCCTGAGCTGCTGGTGAAGGTGTGCCGCCTGCGTGCCCATTTCCGAAAGTCACCTACAGCTTCCGCCGATCTGGCAACGCTGCAGCAGCGCTTGCACTTGCCAGTTCACAGACTGCTGTGCGACCTGAGCACGCGCTGGAACTCCACCTTCCACATGTTGGCCAGGCTTTGTGAGCAGCAGAGGGCAGTAGTGGAATACCAGCTGCAACACGGTCGGCGCCTTTCCAGTCAGCTTCCGCTCTTCACAAGTGACGAGTGGGCATTCATGTCTGACCTCTGTGAGGTTTTACGCAACTTTGATGAATCTACTACGATGGTGAGTGGCAATAGCGCTATTATCAGCGTAACCATCCCACTTCTGTGTCTACTGAAACGCTCACTGCTCACAATAAAGGCGGACGCTTTGCATGTGGAAGAGGTGGAAATGGGGGAAGACACTACACAGGGTGATAGCTAGACCACCCTCGCTTTGTCTACAATGCACACACAACACAGGTAATGTCGCCTTGATTAGCGGCTGAAAAAATGACACCGGATGTCAGGTATTTAGGATACAGAAACGTTATAATGCACACGCTGCGCAGGTGGTGTTAAGGTTAGGCAAACTTGCGCTATTTTTGCCCCCGCCAAAAAAAAAATATTGCAGCCAGATATAACAATAGTCCTTAAAAGGACTTTTGGGTCTTTTAAACAGAACAACTAGCCCTGCCTAGCCAAATCCTTTCCCTACACTATCTGTCCCTCCTTGCGCAAATGTTATACAGCAGACGCAGCGCAGGTAATGTCGCCTTGGTTAGCGGCAGAAAAAAATACACTGGATTTCAGGTATTTGGTATGCAGAAACGTTAGACAGCACACGCAGCACAGGTAATGTCGCCTTGATTAGCTGCAGAAAAAATGACACCAGATGTCAGCTATTTAGGATACAGAAACGTTATAATGCACATGCTGCGCAGGTGATGTTAAGGTCAGACAAACTTGCGCAATTTTTGCCCCAAAAGAAAAAAAAATATACTGCAGCCAGATATAACAATAGTCCTTAAAAGGACTTTTGGGTCTTTTAAACAGATTAACTAGCCCTGCCTAGCCAAATCCTATCCCTACACTATCTGTCCCTCCTTGCGCAAACGTTATACAGCACATGCAGCGCAGGTAATGTTGCCTTGATTAGCTGCAGAAAAAATGACACCGGATGTCAGGTATATAGGATACAGAAACGTTATAATGCACACACTGCGCAGGTGGTGTTTAGGTCTGGCAACCTTGCACAATTTTTGCCCCTCCCCCCCAAAAAAATATATTGCAGCCAGATATAATAGCCTTTAAAAGGGCTTTTGAGTCTTTTCAGCATAAATACTAGCTCTGCCTAGCCAATTTCTATCTCTACACTATTTGTCCCTCCTTGCAGCAGCTCTCCGTGACTAAGACTGAGCCGGGTCACATGTCACCGGGTGCTATATAGCACCTGATGACGCATTCCCGGCCAGCCAATCACTGTAATGCCAGTAGCCAACATGGCTACGACATTACAGTGAATGCCAGTACCTCTCCACACACTGATTGGCTGCTTAGAAACATGCCAAGAAACATGCGGGGTGGGGACTCGAGCATGGTACGGTACAGAGCGTCACGCAGCAGCAGCAGCAGCAGCAGCAGGAGCAGTAAAGCATGGAACATACAAGGCTATCTTTGGGTAGTAGTAGTAGTGATAGTGGTGGCAGATGCTTTGTGTTAATGGTGGTGGCAGTAGGTAACTAACCGCGAGGAGCAGAAGCTGAGGCAGAAGCAACTGCAGCAGCCATATGGTATATGTTGGCAAAAAGGCAGCAGCATAATGGAGCCAGCAACAGCCTTACGGAAGATGATGGCCAGCTATTCGCAGCAGTGGCATAATGGCAGTAGTTATAAGATGGAGTTGGAGGCGGCAGCAGCCATATAGAGCGTGAATGGAGGAAGGTCGCAGCAGTGGCGTCATGGAGACGGCAGCAGAAGCTCTAAAGAATGCGATGGTTGGCAGGTCACATTAGTGGCATGAAGGAGACGGCAGCAGTAGATATACAGAATGTGATGGCAGGCAGGTCACAGCAGTGGCAGCAGCAGCTGTATGGAACGTGATGGTTGGCAGATCACAGCAGTGGCATGATGGAGGCGGCAGCAGCATCTGTACAGAATGTGATGGTAGACAGACAGCAACAGTGGCAAGATGGGGCAATGTCAGCTGACTGGCCTCAGCCTGTCGCAGCACATGGAAAAACTGCTCCATCATGTTGAGGAGACTGAAATGGCTGCTACGGCTTCTGCTGCTCCTGGCAGCGGGAAGGATGCGGGGGGTGAAGAGGGGCCTTCCTTTCAGACACGCTGGAGGGAGGCATCTGCTCGCCATAAACTGCGGCAAGCTGCATACACAGTGTTTCCTGGTAATAACTTAATTTGGCCTCCCTTTCTGATAGAGGAAAACACTCCCACATTTTGCCTTGGTAGTGAGGGTCTAAAAGCATGGCTATCCAGTAATCATCAGATTGCTTGATATCAACGCCAGTCACTGCATAAGCAATCCAGCATAAAGCTGGTAATTCTGGCCAGTGTGCCCGAGGAGCTAGTTCTTTCCACATCCGCCACCCACTGAGACGATTGGGTGTCGTGTCCTCTTTTTCCTCCAACTCTGACTTCTCTTTCTGATTCCTAAGTGAGTGTCTTGAGTGTCTCTTCAAAAATACATATGAGGGGGAATGAGGGACAACTGCAGAATGAACAACATGAGCTGCCAGTGCCCAACCTGGAAACAACACATGATCCCTGCTGAGATGGTCTGGTGCATGACCAAATTGTTCACGGCTTTTCACTGTACAGATGCTCGAGTTTGTGCGGTGTTGAATTCCAGCGAATATCAGTTGCAACATCACAGATTAAGCATTGTAGCTGCATACCATTCTGATGCTGCAAGTCCAGGAGAGTAATACTCACCATGTGAGAATGGCTGAGAAGAGGGACAGCCTCCTGTACACTGCCAGCACTTTTTTTTTTATAAAGGTCATGAAGGGAACATGCACTATTTCCCCAGGTTCAGTTGTCACTGACCACCTTGCCCAGTTGGAGTCGGTGAGGTAAAACCCAGCGGGAAGTTTGCTGCTTGAGCAACTGCTTGCCAGTGTGGCTAATCTCTCCCAGGTTGATCAGCACCAACACTGAGTGTCAACGCTTGACTTGACACATGTGATAGGAAGGATGGGTAGTGTGAGTGACGCTGTGCCCTGCTGCTGTTGGAAACGGGACTGTATCCATGGAGGAGGATGTGTAAGAGGCAGATAAGTGCCTGCTATGGGAGCAAGCTGCATAATACGGTGGGAGGGGGTAAAAAGGACCTGGCCATGTTAAAGGGGTTCTGCCTCTCCATTGACGCAAAAGACATTGACCCAGTTGGCTATGAAAGACATGTATTGTCCCTGCCGGTAACAGCTGCTCCAGGTGTCCACCGTAGAGTGCAGCTTGATGCACAGTGAGAATCTTAAGGAGTGGCCTGCATTCTCTCCCACATGATAGTACAAGACTCTACTACAATGGTACTACAGCGACTGCACTGCAGCAACGTGGCCAGGTGGGGATTCAGCTTGTAGACAAGCTAATTGCTGGTGGAGAAAAGTTTTTTTCATGGCCAAATGTTCAGATGTCTCACGATGGAGCCGAGGACAAAGGGGAGTCTTAGCAGGAGAAGAAAATGGTGATGACAAAGATACCATACTGCTTGGGGATGTGGGCTGGCTGTCACAAAGTGGACCAGGAGAAGGAGGACAGACTTCTTCTGATTAGAAATGCAGTTGTATTTTTTCCAAAGGATCCGGTGATGCCACCTCATGTGCTGCAATATGTCTCTGGTAGCTATAATTGTGGAAAAAGGAAGGCGCCCCACTAAGAAGTGGCAGTGAAGACTGAGAGAACTCCACAGAAAGCCTTCTTTGAAAATGCAAGGAGTAGGAGCATAGGAGCGCTGTGGCCCCAGACTCCACGCTCCAATCCATGGATGGCTCACTGTTCTCCATAACTACATAATGTTGTGCCTTTCCAAAGCCAGCAGGGACAACTGCGATCTACTACTACTACTTCTGGCCAGATTGTTGGTGCTGCTACTACCCACATTCTGTCTCTGGGTCTTTTGTTTCGAACCCTTCCATAGCCTTGACATTTTTGGGCCTCTCAGTTAATGTTGTGCACTACCCTGTGTATTGGTGTAGTAATCACCTATATATGCTGCCTAATTAAATTGAGAGGGTCATTTACTATCAGAAATACACCTACACGTATATTAGGCATATTTCTGGTGCAGATTGCAGCACAAAGATTATATCTGCAACTTTTCTCCGCTCACGCCAGGTCTAAAAAAGTGGGCGTGGTGTGGGGGCGGGGATGGGCCAGTGGGCCCGTCTCATTCAACATCTTCTACGCCTGTTTTACTCATAAAACTAAATTGAAGCCAAGAAAGCTGGCTTACATTGAGACCAGTAGTGGATGTGTCAAAGTTATCTAGAGTCTGGCGCCGCTACATAACGTTGGCAGATCCACCTCCAGCTAAAGGGACTATTAAAATCGGTGTCTAAAAAGCCGGTCTTAATAAATGACTGACGGATGTTAACGGATGATTAAGGACCAGGCCTCATGCTCAATTTCACAGGCAGGTAGCTGCTATATCTTGTGTATTGCTGCAGTAATCACATACAGTATATATGCTGGTTAATTAAACAAGTCCCTGTAAAATATTTTATACCTTTCCAGCCATGTGGAAACTGAATATAAGGAAAAAGACGATTGAGACCTGACCCTTAATATCATATTAACACTCCCAGGTAATTTTTTAGCCTAGCCTATGTACGGTGCTAAAAATTACACAGCAAACGTATGGAAATTAATTTCTTGGAAACAGACAATTGAGACCTGAGGCTAAATTTCTCATTAACACTCACAGGTAGATTGCTGCCCTAACCTGTGTTTTGGTGTACAAGTGTCAAAAATATTAAATTTCAACTTTGTGAAAACTGAATAAAGGTAAACGGATGATTGAGGCTTGACGCTCAATTTCACTTTAACACTAACAGGTATGTAGATTGCTGCCATACCTTGCTGCTATACTTTCTGTATTGCTGCAGTAATCACATATATGTTACTTAATAAAATTGAACCTCCACAAAAAAAGAATTTCTTTGAAAATGGGAGAAAAAATGAAAGTATTTCCATGCAGGTAGCTGCTTTTGAGGTCTTCACTGCAGCAACTGCAGTTCTGCTAGGAGGCACAGCACTTGTCTTCTCTCTTCCTGTGAGAATTTCAAATATCAATAAGGCACATGGTCATTTGAATTAAGAGTAGGTCCAGTTTATTCCTGCCGGCAGTGAGACAAGCAAATAACACATGACATAATATCATTTAAGGCTTGCTAAGTGTTGTCTGGAAAATATCAGTAACACAAGCTGTATTATAATGCTTCTGACGTCAGCATAATGGAAAATAAGTGTTCTGTTTATGTGGCTTACTTGCGGTTTCATATAGGGCATATGCAAATGTTTCTATAGACTTAGACAGAAAGCTGAAACTAGGTGTTATGCAAATCGGTACCCCAGATATCTTTGCGGTATGCTTTATTTCCTGTAAGACAATGACCTTTACAAATAAGCAGAAAAGCAAGAAATATTATACTCAATTTTAACTCATTAATGATATATGTTTAACTGCCGTTTCATTTTTTTTATACCCTAACCATATAGTACACCCTGCTGTACAAGTGCTTTTGTGCTTTAAAATGTGATCATTTTCAGTTTTACCTGCTAATAACTCCAACAAATGTGTGCTACTTTCCTATTCAGCAGCTCTCAGTGTTGCCATGTGCAGGTTGTCTTCTCTGTATTATAAACAAGAGACGGATCAGCATTGGGAGGAGGATCTCAGCCCTGAGTGCCTGAGCTGCAGAAAGTAGAGGGGGGGAGGGCTGCTTTAGATGGTGATATCTCCTCAATGGTAGCAGCTAGAAACATGCAACTGGTCATGTTTGAAAGATGACATTCCACATTCATATAAGACCAGAATGACAGCTAAAGTCTAAGAGAAATCACTGTTAGAAATCGAGTCGGGAATAATTGTGGCTAAAATTTGCTTTTATTTTCACTTTCAGCTTCATTCACAGCATCTCGATTTCTATCAGTGATATCTTCCCCTGTAGTGAACAGATTTATGTCATTCTGGTATTGTCTGAAAGCTTGGAATGTCAGCTTTCAGATAATACAAAAACCAGAGGTATGAGCAGTGTGGAGGAGAATGAGGGACAGGTGACTATTAAGAGGCTAAAACAAATGCTTACTGATTTCATGTAATTGCAGGGCTTGTCTCTGGTTAGCTGTATGTGACAGGATACACACTGCTCTGGGGTTGTGTGTGGGGGGGGTTATCTGCATTCTGATTGGTCCTGCTCGTTCAGAGCAAAGGCTTATGGGAAATGAATGAACTACACGATGGCCTTAAGGACAGGGAAAAGATCATGACATGAAGAGCAGCAGAGGCCGTTTCAGGAAAATGCTGAAATAGAGGCACAGAGAAATAGGGTTGCTAAGGGTTTAACTGAAAAATACAGCTTCATGAATATCTGCCCTTCAGCATCACATATGTTAGATATTTCATTTTTGGTAGTGAAATGGCATTTACACTTTAACAAAGGAAAAACTTTCCCACCATGGCTGTCAGCTTCCGTGCTTGTCCCTATTATACACACAATTCTTTTATGTAACCCTAGCCTCTCCCTTCACTCTCCATGGCAATTTTTTTTTCCCGCAGACACCTTAAGACCCAACCACTTTCATTCACAGCCCAGCATAGAATGACATTCTGCTAGGGCACCACCCTGCTTGCTGCAGCATTGATTGGCTGATCCAGGCTGTCTGTCAGCCTGGGAGTCAATCAGGGCAAGCCCCCCCCCCCCACTTCCTCTCAGGGTCATATGAGACTCCTTCTTCTTTCTCCTCTCCTGCCAACATGTGTTGTTTTAGTGGATTCGTCTGGAACAAATCTGAAAAGATTCAGGTTCATCTGCCGTACAAAAAATAGCAAAGTTCGGAACAAATCTGGTTTGGTCTAAACTGGATCGCTCATCCTTAATACATACCTTAAGGAATAAAAGCGTTGGGTAAAAAAAATGAATAATATGGATAAACTAGCAGAAAGACCCGGCTTCACCCGGGTATATTTCATCTATTTCATTTAATGTTTGTGTGTGTGTTGTTAAAAGATATCGAGAGTGACCTCTGCAGCACTCCAACTCCTTAACAATGACCCCCCACCCACAGTGCCCCGTCTCCCTAAAATGGGACCTCCATAGCAGCCAAACCCCTTAACTTTGACCTTCACAGCAGCCCGCCCCCTTAACAGTCACCTCTACAGCACCCACCTCTTAACACTGACCATAGGTTACAGTCCCCTTAACTGACCTCCACCATTTCTGGCCCCCTTGACAGAGACTTCCACAGTGACTGCCCCTTTAACAGTGACCTCACAGTACCCCACTGCCCCTTTAATAGTGGCCTTCACAGTCCCATCATCCCTTAACAGTGACCTCCACAGTAGCCTGCCCTCTTAACAGTAACATCCACGGCGACCTCCCCTTTAACTGTGACCTCCACAGCAGCTAGGGTGGCCCCTGGCTTCACCCCTGAAAGCCGGTCCTCACCGACCACTCCCCCAAATGTGAAGCCATGGCCCCGGTCCCCGTGAAGCCACAGACTTAGGGGGAGAGAAGCACAGCCAGGTGCTTCTCTCCCCCTCAGTCTGCCACAGGGAGCCATGTCTGCAGGCTCTAGTGACTGACTGGGGGTGAGAGAGGACTCAGTCAGTTGTTGCTGCTCATGCTCAGACAGCAGAATGCTGCTGTCTGAGCGTGAGCTACTGAAAGGGCCTGGATGGATACAGGGATGTCCTTTTGAACAGCAGCTCACTCTCAGACAGGAGCACTGTGCAGTCTGAGCATGAGCTGCAGGGAGAAAGTCACTCTCCCTCTTACCCTTGCAGCTGACAAAAGTTGATTTTTACCTTCATTTTTTCAATCCCCGTTGGCTGTGGAGTGGGAGTGGGCGTGGTCTGACCGTGTCGGTGGCGTGGCTTAGCGGGACCTGGGAGTGGGCCATGGCAATTTATGAGGAAACACAGTGGGTAGCAGTGGAAGAAAACATCTTTTATTGCTGCTGAACGAATAATATGTGAAATTTACATTATATTAGGTAATGATTGAGGATGAATTAGTCTAAAACATAAGTTATAATTATGGTAACTGGAATACCCCTTTAACAGTGTCATCCAAAGTGCTCTGCCCCTTTAAAGCTGACCTACAGCATTGAAGGAAAATGGATGGGTTGTTATGGAAACCTGGTGTGAAACTGTGTGTGTGTGTGGAGACTGCCTGCGAGCTTCTATTGACTGATAACGGTCATGTAAACAGGCTTCTATTGGCTAATGCATTTTTTGGGAATATCACAGGAACAGTACGTCCTGGAGAGCTAAGACCAGGTCTGAAACCTTCCCGGATACCTGATGTACCTGTGTGCCAAATTTTGTGATTGTAGCTGCGACGATGCAGATACCTTTAGCGGACATATATACTCACATATACTCAGCTTTATATATTAGATAAAAATGTAAAGGCATGTAACCCATTCCTGCATAATCATGTACATGAAGGAACATGGTCTCTTGCTGCATTCTCACGTGCATGTTCGTGATGTGATTGGGCAGGGGCAGGGGCTGCACCCAATCATCAGCATGAGCCCAGATGTTACTGACAGCCGGGCCTATTCTGGATCCACCAGCATCATTGTATCCAGTGATGCCGGAGGATTAACCCTTTACATGCCACGGTTGGTGCTGACCGCGGCCCGTGTGGGCTTTACAGAGGGAGGAAACTCCCTCTGACTCCATCCCCTCCCCGCTCTCTGCAGTGACAGGGGGCCGATGGTTGCTATGGCATCTCCGATGCCTTACACAGACATCAGAGCCTGCCACCTACAGAAGCCCAGGAGATCCAGCCTCGGTCTCCTAGGCAGCTGTCAGCGTCTTACATCATAAAAAAACATAAAAACTGTGCTAAAATCTTTTTGTCACCTTACATCACAAAAATTGTAATATCAAGTGATCAAAAAAAAAAAAGACATGTGTACCCCAAATTATACCAATTTAACTGTCATCTTAAAAAATGAGCCCCTTACAGTAAGATAATTGCCCAAAAAATAAAAAAATATAGACCAAAATGGTACAAATAAAACGGTCATCTCTTCTTGCAACAAATGAGCCCCTACATGAGACAATCAAACTAAAAATAAAAAAAGTATGGCTTTCAGAAAATGGAGATGCTAAAACATAATTTTTTTTCAAAAATGCTTTTATTGTGTAAAATTGAAATTAATTTAAAAAGGAAACATATTAGGTATTGCCCAACGGTAACAAACATTATTGTTGTTTTCAAAATGCTTTATAATGTAAAACTAAAATATAAAAATATACATATTTGGTATTGTCGCGTCTGTATCAGCCTGCTCTATAAAAACAACACATGATCTATACTATCAGAAGAACTGTTGTGAGATGGAAACCCCACACCAAATATAGGAAGGAAAGGAAAAGCAAATGAGGACTAAAAACTAGGGATGGAAAATGGACACCTCCTCTTGAACCCTAACCAAAGCCCTGACTGACTACAGTATAAACAGACCCCAAAGGTAGGTGAGTTTATACACAGGAATACCTAAATTTCCTATCTCACCCTAAAGGACCCTGGTACAAATAACAGAAAAAAGAGAGCCCTTTCCTCCAAAGGAAGGATGAACAGGAGTCTTACTGAGGCATGATACAAAACGACTAGAAAATGCAACCAACAGAAAAACTAAAAATAAGAAAAAAAAAAAGGGAAAGGTAACACTTAACTTCCAAGAAGCTATGGCAGCACAAGGAACTCCGTCGAGATCCAAACACCAGCTACCCACAGGTCCAACTGAAGCTATAAACCACACAGCATAGTGGGAGAAACAACTATAAATAGGGAAAGGTAAATGACCCCAATAGCAAGACCTGGAAGCTAAGGGTGTGACCAGTACCAGAAACAACACAGATGCCTATTGATCCACAAGGTTAATATGTCAAACAACGTGTTGCCAGTCTCAAAGATTTCCTGCCACTCACTGTCGCGGCGACGTCCGTGTATCTCGGTACATCCGTGACAAGAACTCCATAAAAATAAAAACTGTGCCATTTCATGGTTACACTGCCTCACAAAAAGCATAATATCAAGCCATCAAAAATCATGTACCCCAAAATAGCACCAATAAAACTCACCTTATCCCGTAGTTTCCAAAATGGAGTCATTTTTTGGGAGTTTCTACTGTAGGGATGCATCAGGGGTCTTCAAATGTGACATGATACCTAAAAACCAGTCCAGCAAAATTTGCCCACCAAAAACCATATAGCGCTCTTTTCCTTTCGAGCCCTTCCATGTACCCATACAGCAGTTTACAATCACATATAGGGTGTTTATGTAAACTTCAGAATCAGAGTAATAAATATTGAGTTTTGTTTGGCTGTTAACCGTTGATGTGTTACAGGAAAAAATAGATAAAAATGGAAAATATGCAAAAAAAGTGAAATCCAATTTCACCTCCATTTTCCTTTAATTCTTATGGAACACCTAAAGGGTTAACACAGTTTGTAAAATCAGTTTTGAAAAATTTGAGGGGAGTAGGTTCTAAAATCATTTAAAGGGGGTTTCTATTATGCAAGCCCCACAAAGTGACTTCATTAAATTAGTACTTAAAAAAGTGGGTTTGGAAAAAAGACATCTGTTCATCTAATTCAGCCTGTTATCCTACAAGTTGATCTAGAGGAAGGCAAAAAAAGCCCTGTGAGGTAGAAGCCAATTTTCCACACTTTAGGGGAAAAATATTCCTTCCCGACTCTAATCAGGCAATCAGAATAACTCCCTGGATTAACAACCCCTCCCTGGATAAACAACCCTTTAAAATTGCTTCTAAAATTCAAAGTCTTCTAACATCCTAAAATATAAAATGACATTTACAAAATGATGGTAACATAAAGTAGACATGTGAGGAATATTACATAATAAATATTTTATGAGGTATCCATCTTAAAACCAAAGAAATTCTAATTTAAAAAAATAATGCATTTTTCACAATTTTCCTTAAATTTCGTATTTTTTTATAAATAAAGGTAAAACATATTGACTCAAATCTACCACTAACATTAAGTACGATGTGTGACAAGAAAACAATCTCAGAATTGCTTGGATAAGTAAAACATGTCAGACTTGCAAAATGCGGCCTGGTCCTTATGGTGAAAACTGGCTTGGTCTTGAAAGGGTTAAGGAATGATGGAGATATTGTAGAGAGCTATGAGGCGAAAGAGAATTTATTAAATACTTTTTTCTCTACTATATTTACTGAGGAAAATGAAATGTCAGATGAAATTCAGAGTGTCAAAATAAACTTCCTATTACATGTGGCCTGTCCTCTTAAAAAGATTAAAATAGACAAATCGCCAGGTTCAGATGGCATACACTCCCATATTCTAAGAGAATTAAAGGGGTAACATAGTAACATAGTTTATAAGGTCGAAAAACGACATCTCTCCATCCAGTTCGGCCTGTTATCCTGCAAGTTGATCCAGAGGAAGGCAAAAAACCCCTGTGAGGTAGAAGCCAATTTTCCTCACTTTAGGGGAAAAAAAAATTCTTCCCAACCACAATCAGGCAATCAGAATTACTCCCTGGATCAACAACCCATTTCTAGTAACTATAACTTGTAATATTATTACCCTCAGAAATACATCCAGACCCCTTTTAAACTCTTTTAGTGAACTTACCATCACCACCTCCTCAGGCAGAGAGTTCCATAGTCTTACTGCTCTTAACGTAAAGAATCCTTTTTCCTATGTTTGTGGACAAACCTTCTTTCCTCCAGGCGTAGGGGATGTCCCCTCATCACGGTCACAGTCCTTGGGATAAAAAGATCATCGGAGAGATCTCTGTACTGACCCCTGATATATTTATACATTGTTATTAGATCTCCCCTCAGTCGTCTTTTTTCTAAAGTGAATAACCCTAATTTTGATAATCTTTCTGGGTACTGTAGTCCACCCATTCCAGTTATGACTTTAGTTGCCCTCCTCTGAACCCTCTCCAGCTCTGCTATGTCTGCCTTGTTCACAGGAGCCCAGAACTGTACACAATACTCCATGTGTGGTCTGACTAGTGATTTGTAGAGTGGCAGGACTATGTTCTCATCACGGGCATCTATGCCTCTTTTGATGCAACCCATTATCTTATTGGCCTTGGCAGAAGCTGTCTGACACTGGTTTCTACAGCTTAGTTTGTTGTTCACTAAAATTCCTAGGTCCTTTTCCAAGTCAGTGCTACCCACTGTTTTACCATTTAGTATGTACTGGTGACTTGCATTGTTCCTTTCTATGTGCATAACCTTACATTTGTCAGTGTTAAACCTCATCTGCCACTTCTCTGCCCAAGCCTCCAATCTATCTAGGTCCATCTGTAGCAGTGTACTATCTACTCAGTGGCGTAACTACAACTAACTGGGCCCCACAGCAAATTTTTGAATGGGGCCCCCCCCAGAAACTTCCTCGCAACCCGAACTCACATGCAACCCTCACTCTTGTGGCTAGTCAATACTGAGCTCTCCCAGACAAGGCCTGACAGCCGCTCCATCCGCTTTCTATAGTGTCACTGTATATAATGCCATTGTATAATACTGTTGAGGGGGGCCTGACAATAACATCTTTTAGTCTCCCTCCTGAGGGGGCCCCTTGTGGGTCTGGGCCCCAAAGCAGCTGCTTCCCCTGCTTCCCCTATTGCTACGCCCCTGTATCTACTTCTGTGTTAATTACTTTACACAGTTTAGTGTCATCTGCAAAAATTGATATTTTACTGTGCAAGCCTTCTACAAGATCATTAATAAATATATTGAAGAGAATAGGGCCCAATACTGACCCCTGTGGTACCCCACTAGTGACAGTGACCCAATCTGAGTATGTGCCGTTAATAACCACCCTGTGTTTTCTATCACTGAGCCAGTTACTTTCCCACATACAAACATTTTCTCCCAGGCCAAGCATTCTCATTTTATATACTAACCTTTTATGTGGTACAGTGTCAAATACTTTGGAGAAGTCCAGATATACGACATCCATTGATTCTCCGCGGTCCAGTCTCGAACTTACCTTCTCATAGAAACTGATTCAATTAGTTTGACATGACCGAAACCTCATGAAGCCATGCTGATATGGAGTTATTTGCTTATTTTCATTGAGGTACTCCAAGATAGCATCTCTTAGAAAACCTTCAGTTTACCCACGACAGATGTTAAACTTACCGGCCTATAGTTCCCGGGCTCTGTTTTTGGGACCCTTTTTGAATATTGGCACCACATTTGCTATGTGCCAATCCTCTGGAACACTCCCTGTCAGTATAGAGTCCTTAAATATCAGAAATAAGGGTCTGGCTATGACATTACTTAATTCTCGTAGGATACGGGGGTGTATGCCATCCGGTTCTGGCGATTTGTCTATTTTAATCTTTTTAAGACGTCTCTGTACTTCTTCCTGGGTCAGACAGGGCACTTTTAATGGGGAATTTACTTTTATATTCTGCATTTCATCTGACAGTTTATTTTCCTCAGTGAATATAGTGGAGAAAAAAATATTTAATAGTTTTGCTTTCTCCTCATGGCTCTCTGCAATTCCTCCCACATTACTCTGTAAGGGGCCGACACCTTCAAGTTTATACTTTTTACTATTTATATAATTGAAGAACATTTTAGGGTAAGTTATACTCTCTTTAGCAATTAATCTCTCAGTCTCTAGTTTGGCTGTTTTTATTTGTCTTTTACATATTCTATTTTTTTCCTTATAGTTTTTCAATGCTTCCTCGCCACCCTCCTGTTTTAGTGATTTAAATGCTTTCTTTTTGTCATTTATTGCTTTCTTTACAGCTCTATTTATCCAAATTGTTTTTTTCTTGTTTCCTAACCTTTTATTCCCATAAGGTATGTACCTCTCACAATTAGATATTAGGATGCTTTTAAAAATATCCCATTTTGTGGCTGTATTTTTATTTTTGAGGACTTTGTCCCAGTTAGTTAGGTCTATGGCCTTTCTTAGTTGGTTAAATTTTGCTTTTTTGAAGTTTGGTATTTTTGTTCCTCCCTGAAGAAACGCTCTTTTGAATGACAATTTGAAGGTTATTATATTATGGTCATTGGTCACTATTTCCCAGGTGTCCCCCAACCTGCACATCTGTTGTTCTGTCAGGTCTATTGGTTAATACTAAGTCCAGTATGGCTGTCCCTCTAGTCGGGTCCTGAACCAGTTGGGAAAGGTAATTGTCTTTGGTTATTTTCAAGAACCTGTTTCCTTTATGAGATATACAGGTTTCAGTTTCCCAGTCCATACCTGGGTAGTTGAAGTCCCCCATAATAATGACCTCATTATGATTTGCCGCCGCATCTATTTCATTTAGAAGTAGATTTTCTGTGGACTCTAAAATATTAGGTGGTTTATAATAAACTCCTATTAGTATTTTATTATTGTTTTTGGCTCCATTTATTTCTACCCACAAAGACTCCACATCTTCACGTCCCTCACTTATATCTTCCCGGAGTGTCACTTGTATCACTTCAGCAAATGACATATACCATATAGAGAAAGTTTATAAAAGCCACTTACTAATGACATTGTGATTGTCCATATTGCTTCCGTTGCTGGCTGGATTTATTTTTCCATCACATTATACACTGCTCATTTCCATGGTTACAACCACCCTGAAATACAGCAGTGGTGGCCGTCCTTACACACCATAGGAAAAAGCACTAGCCTATGCACACTCCCTTTGTCCAGGCCACTAAAGAGACTGGCAGTTTTTCCTACAATGTACAAGTACGACCACCACTGATGGATTTTAGGGTGGTTGTACCCATGGAAACAAGACGTGTATAATCTGGTGTGAAAATTAATCCAGCCGGGAAAGGAGGCAATATGGACAATCACAATACATTAGTAAGTGCCTTGTATTAACTTTCTCTACATGATAGATGCCACTTACTTAAAGGGGTTGTCACAAGACAACCCCTTTAAGTAGTCATAGATAGACCCTTAGTTCTGATATTTAAGAACTCTATAATTGCAGGATATGTTCCACAGAATTGGATCTTAGCAAATATGGTGCCAATATTCATAATGGGTTTAAACACAGAGCCTGGAAAATATAGGCCAGTAGGTCTAACATCTGTCGTGGGCATACTGTTTGAAGGTTTTCTAAGAGATGCTATCCTGGGTGAGTCATTAGATGTCATATATCTTAACTAGAGATGATTGAATTTCTCAAATATTAGATTCGGACGGTTCGCAGATTTTCTCATAAAGATTTGATTCAATCTGAATTTATTTGTTACGAATCACTATAAAAAGCAGCTATTTCCTGGCTGCTGAGAGCCTGTATAGTAGTGTAGAACACTGTGCATTGCAGAAACATGCACAGGGAGTCTGTTGTAATAGTGAAACAGTACTGTAAGTCAGTATGACACGCCGATGACAGGCATCACTCTTAGAATCACTTCAGACTTCACTTATTTTGTCAGTTACGGGGCCAAAATACCAAAAGACCAAATAACTCAAGTGTGAACTTAACCCTATATGTCAATGTTAGCGTCAGGTATAAAGAACCTTGCAGTGCCCCAACATTTTACTATAGAATGAAAGAGCGCACTCTTTTTACACTGTTAGCGGATTCCACATACAGAACCTGCTCTGTTACATGCTGAAACAATTAGTGACCCCATGACAGAGTGGAGAGGGTGTCAGCAGTAAGATTGTGTTGACGTCGCTGTTTATTTTGCCCTTCTTCTCATCTGTCATAACAAGAATCCCCAAAAAATCCTCTTTTGAGCATCTCCGTCTCTGAGCGTTTTGTACCCACTCCTGCTTTTGGCTTCCAAATCATGAGCATTACCTAGTAAATAATTGGGACCGTGTGATACAGGGCTTATGGATGCTCCAAAAACAGGATCTGTCATGTTTTTCATTTTCCTATCCTTCTGACAGATCAGAAGGGTAAAATAAATGGTGCTGTCAACAGGGACAATAGTGGCCCCGTCATAGAGTAGGGAGGGTGGCAACAGCATGAGACGTCAACACAGTGGCCCAGTCACAGAGTGGTGATGTGGCAACAGCATGAGGAGTCAACACAATGGCCCAGTCACAGAGTGGTGAGGGTGGCAACAGCATGAGGAGTCAGCACAGTGGCCCAGTCACATAGTGGTGGGCAAAAGCAGTGGAAGTAACTGCACAAGATGGTGGGTGGCAGTAAGGTCACATAGCAGCAGGTGTGTGGTATCAGACGGGTGGCAGCAATAGTGGCTGAAGCAGGTGGCCAGAAGAAACGTGTCTCTTTTGACAAAGTTTGGGTGTGGTACCCAGAATAATCTAGTCTGATGCATCAGGCACTGGGGGGTAGAAATCATGGCTGATCCACGCCTGATTCATCGTCACAAAGGTCAGTCTCTCCACATTTTGGGTGGAAAGGCAAGTTTTTCTTGGGGTAACTATGCCCCCAGCTGCACTAAACGCCTGCTCTGATGCCATACTACTGGCCAAGCAGGAAAGCATGTCCAGGGCAAACTTGGCCACTTGTGGCCACAAATCAAGTTTGGCTGCCCAGTAGTCCAGGGGGTCTTCGATATGGGTTGGCAGGGTACAGTCCAAGCATGCCACCACCTGCTTGCTCAGGTTCTGCTCCATGTCTTGCTGCTGTATGGTTTCTTCACTAGGCGGGTGAACAAAAGTGCTCATCAAAGACTCTAGACTTAAGTTGCTGCAGATGGAGCTGGTACTGCTCCCCACTCCCCCGCCCCCCTCCAGAAGCCTTGGCAGTGGAACGTGGGCGCAGAGGTCCCCCTGGTCAGACCTTCGTAAGGATGGGCGATGGCGCACATAGGCAGTGGCCAATTGACTACATAGGATGTCTCTATCTTAGTTCAGTTTATCCTCCCTCTCAGCGGGTATAAAAAAGGCCCCCATTTTGGACTGGTAGCAAAGTTCTAATATGGTGGAGAGCCAGTAGTCATCCCTCTGCCGAATAGTGACAATTTGGCTTTCACTATGCAAGCATCTGTGCATGCATTGTGCCATTTGCACAAGGGACTCCCTACCTCCACCTCTACTGCATACTACCACGATTTGTCGGGGGTCATCTGCCTGGTCTTCCTCATCACCCTCTAGCTGCTCCTCTCCTGTCACTTTGTGCACTGTGCAGAAGAATCACCAATTTCTGTATACATTGCTTAAGCTTGAATGTCATCCTCCTTCTCCAGAGAGCAGTTCCTCCCCTGTGTGACTCCGTTCACCCAGGCAAACTAGGTGCAGAACAGCATGACACTGTACATGTGGTGTGCTGGAGGATCACTCCGAATTGTACCTGCAGTGGAGGCTGAGGACAAGGTGGAGGATGAGGAGGCAGCGGAGGACATTGGTGCATGATCCACAGCTTGAAACCATGGAGGCAGCAGTGCCGTCACCTGGCCAAGTTGCTGGTGTGGCTGGGCAGGAACCACATTTACCCAGTGAACCATAAAGGACATATATTGTCCTTGACTATATTTACAATTTTACATGTTGGCGCTGCTGTGAATTTTAGCAGACATTGACAGGCTCAAGGAGTGACCCACCTTCTTTTCAATATACATGTGTAGGACTGGTACTGCCAGGAGCACATTCAGCTTCTGCGCTATTGGATGAATTCATGTATACTTTTTAAAATTGTCTATGTGATCGATTTCTGACGAAATAAGTGACAAGGAGTAGGAGGTGCAGGAGCATCAAGACTAGTAGATGATCGGAAGGAAACACAACTCCCTTCTGCTGATGTGGTGGAGCCATGACTTGTGGAAAAGGGATGCGGGCCACTGGATGATGCAGCAGTTGTCAGGCTGTACCACTACATTTTTCCAGGTCACTTTATGGTGATGCAGCATGTGTTGACGCAGGGCTGTAGTGCCAACATTGGCAACCTGGCCAGGCTTCACCTTCTGCCCACAAATTCTGCAAATGGCCATGTTGACGGCCTCCGGCGGCTTGATGAAAAATTACCACACTGCTGAATATGGCATTTTCCCCCACCACACCGTGCTGACTGCCTGCTACCACTGCCTCCGTGAACCGCTACTTCTTTATGGACAGGTAGGCTCCTGCGTAGCAGGCAGTCTACTCTGGATACGTTTGGCTCTCGACCTCCAACTACTGCCACCCTGCTGGCTCAGCCTCTAACTCATGCACAAGCTGACACCCCCTTTTCCTGATGATGATGAAGCCCCCTCTACACCTGTCTCCCACGTGCGATCGGCCACAACATCTACTGTCTGCACGTCACTGATGTCACCCTCACCAGTTTCAAGGCCACATGCCTGACCGCTTGCAACACCAGCTCCCACACCACTCTTATCATCAGTACTTACCCGCCTACTGGAGGAAGCAGCCTATCTCTCCTCCAGATCTTGGCTGGGCAGTAGCTGCTGACTGTCCTCTAGAATTTCATCCTCTCTGAAAAGTGGAACCGAGCTAATGAAATACAATACTTCTCGAGCTGAGGGAACAGAAAATGAAAGAGGCAGGTTCAGGACAGGTGGGGGCACAGAGCTTTTTTCCGGGCCATGCCAACTAAGCGGTGTAATAGGAACCCACCGACTCCTGGCTGGGGGTGTCTGATGTCACTTGGGACAAAGTAGATAACCGAGTCAACCAAAGACTGCTGAGTTGCAGGTCTAGACACGACCGCTAGATGACACTGGCAGCTCAGGCCTGTTGCTGCGACTCCTGCTGTCAACCCCCGTTCTTCAGCTGCTACTTCTGCCAGCTCCAAACATTTTGTCCACTGCCCGTTCCCTTAGAAGGGCCCATCACATGTCTGTCCAACATACTGTAAATTACAAGAAATTGCAAAGGTAAAAGAGCATGTCTCAGATATGTCTTTTTCTTTGCCACTCTGCCCTGAAGGCCAGCATCCCGGAGTTGCCTCTTCACTGTAGACGTTGACACTGGCATTTTGCGGGTACTATTTAAAGAAGAACTCCCGCAAAAATTTTTATTCTCTGACCTGTTAGAAAGGTGCATGATATAATCTGTAGTGATTGCAATCTTCTCATCAGAGACACATAAGATGCTGTGTGAGTTGGTGGGTCTGATTGCTGGTCACATGACACAGATGAGAAACAACAGAGAGATAAAACTCAAAAGTGCAGCCACTAGTAAGCAAATGACATTCACTAGAGATTACATCATGTACAAGCTGCCAGTTGAAGTCCTGTGAGGCGTCTATTTCTCAAACTAGAGACTCTAATGTACTTGTCTTGTTGCTCAGTTGGGCAGCGAGGCCTCCCACTTCTCTTTCTATTCTGGTTAACCCCTTCCCGACCCTTCCCTGTCCATCGGGTCACCGCGCTGCTGTGACGGGGACCTGATGGCTTAGATAGCAGCCGGATGCCATCTACGGAAGCCTGTGAGATCCAGCCCCCTGGATCTCACAGGCAGTAAGCTGGAAGTGTATTACTGTGTGTAATACACTTCCAGCCAATGCATTACAATACAGAAGTATTGTAATGCATTGTAAAGGGGATCAGACCCCAAAAGTTAAAAAAGTGTAAGAAAGTGAAAAAATAAAGTTTTACAAAAAAAAAGTTTCAAGTTCCAAAAAAAAAAAGCGTCCTTTTCACAAAATAATATTAAAAAAAAAATTGTAAAAAATAGTGAAAAAAATAAAAATAGACATATTAGGTATCTCCGCGTCCGTATCGTCCGGCTCTATAAAAATATCACATGATCCACCCTGCCAGGTGAACGCAGTAAAAAAAAAAAAAAAATGCCAAAACAGCCTTTTTTTGGTCACCTTCCCTTACAAAAAGTGTAATAGCAGGCGATCAAAAAGGCGTATTTACCCCAAAATGGTACCAATCAAACCGTCATCTCGTCCCTGAGACACCTGGTACCTGAGACAATCGCCCAAAAAATAAAAAAACAATATGGCTCTCAGAAAATAGCAACACAAAAAAAGATTTTATTCTGTTCAAAAATGCATAGTAACATAGTAACATAGTTTGTAAGGCCGAAAAAAGACATCTGTCCATCCAGTTCAGCCTGTTTTCCTACAAGTTGATCCAGGGGAAGGCAAAAAAAACCCTGTGAGGTAGAAGCCAATTTTCCTCACTTTAGGGGGAAAAATTCCTTCTCGACTCCAGTCAGGCAATCAGAATAACTCCCTGGATCAACGACCCATCTCTAGTAACTATAACCTGTAATATTATTACCCTCCAGAAATACATCCAGGCCCTTCTTGAACTCTCTTAGTGAACTTACCATCACCACCTCCTCAGGCAGAGAGTTCCATAGTCTCACTGCTCTTACCGTAAAGAATCCTCTTCTATGTTTATGTACAAACCTTCTTTCCTCCAGACGCAGAGGATGTCCCCTCGTCACAGTCACAGTCCTCGGGATAAATAGATGATGGGAGAGATCTCTGTACTGACCTCTGATATATTTATACATAGTTATTAGATCTCCCCTCAGTCGTCTTTTTTCTAAAGTGAATAACCCTAATTTTGATAATCTAATGTGTAAAACTTTCCAAAAATAAAAAATGTTTGACATATTGGGTATCGCCGCGTCCGTAACAACCTGCTCTATAAAAATATTACATGAGATGGCCCCCCAGGTGAATGCTGTAAAAAAATTTAAAAAAAACTATGCCATAACAGCCATTTTTTTTTCACCTTGCCTCACAAAAAGTGTAATAGCAGGCGATCAAAAAGTCTTATGTACCCCAAAATGGTACCAATGAAAACGTCACCTCATCCCGCAAAAATGAGCCCCCACATAAGACAATAACTCAAAAAAATAAAAATCAATGGCTCCCGCAAAAGCAACATTTTATTGGAAGAAATGAAACTTTTCATTTTCACAGCCAAGTGTTTCCAAATTCTGTAAAATGCTTAGGGGGTCAAAGTGGCCAGTACCCCCTTAATATATTCTTTGAAGGGTGTAGTTTCCAAAATGGGGTCACTTTTTGAGGGTTTCCACTGTAGGGGTACGTCAGGGTCTCTCAATTACAAAATGGTGCCTAAAAACCATTCTAGCAAAATTTGCCTCCAAAATCCGTATGGCGCTCCTTTCCTTCTGACCACTGCCACCACTGACCACTGCCATAGAGACGTTTACCACCACATATGGGGTATTTCTGTAAACTGCAGAATCAGAGTAATGTGTATTGAGGTTTAGTTTGCTGTTAACCCTTGCTGTTTTGCAAGAAAAATATTATTAACATAAATAATGTACCAAAAAAGTGAAATTTTGAAATTTCACCTCCATTTTCCATTAATTCTTGTGGAACACCTTAAGGGTTAACAAAGTTTGTAACAGCAGTTTTTCATAATTTGAGGGGTGAAGTTTCTAAAATGGGGTAATTTATGGGTGGTTTCCATTACGTAAGCCACTCAAAATCACTTTATATCTGAATTGGTGCTTAAAAAAATGGTTTTGGAAATTTTGTTGAAAATTTGAAAAATGGTTTCTAAACTTCTAAGCCTTCTAACGTCCCAAAAAAGTAAAATGACATTTATAAAATGATGCCAACATAAAGAAGACAAATGGGGAATGTAAAATAATAACTATTTTTGGAGGTATTACTATATATTTTGAAAGTAGAGAAATTGAAATTTGCAAATTTTTCCAAATTTTGGGTAAATTTGGTATTTTTTAAAAAATAAAAATGAAATATTTTGCCACAAATTTACTACTGTTGTGAAGCACAATATGTGACGAAAAAACTATCTCAGAATGGCCTGGATAAGTAAAAGCGTTCCAAAGTTATTACCACATAAAGTGACACATGTCAGATTTGCAAAAAATGGCCTGGTCAGGAAGGTGAAAACAGGCCCGGGGTTGAAGGGGTTAAAGCCTGTTTGTGCTGTCCTCTGAAGGGAGTAGTACACACCGTTGTAGGAAATCTTCAGTTTCTTGGCAATTTCTCGCATGGAATAGCCTTCATCGCTAAGAACAAGAATAGACTGTCGAGTTTCACATGAACTTTTTCTGGCCATTTTGAGAGTTTAATCAAACCCACAAATGTAATTCTCCAGATTCTCAACTAGCTCAAAGGAAGGTCAGTTTTATAGCTTCTCTAACCAGCAAAACTGTTTTCAGCTGTGCTAACATACTTGCACAAGGGTTTTCAAGAGTTTTCTAAACATCCATTAGCACACAGTTACACAGTTAAAAAACACAATGTACCATTAGAACACTGGAGTGATGGTTGCTGGAAATGGGCCTCTATACACTGTAGGCTCTCTCCCTACAGTGTGCATAATGCCTCCCTATCCTCTTCCTACACTATGAATAATCTTTCCCTGAACAGCTCAATAGTTTTCTTTTAGAAAAAATGTGATTCGTTCCCACGAAGTGCGAGGAAATTTGACTTTGGGATGAATCAAACTTTTCCTGAAATTCGGAAGGAATTCAACCTCGTCAACTTAGATTCGCTCATCTCTAATCTTGACCTCTCCAAAGAATTCGATACAGTGCCACTAACCAGGTTAGTATATAAAATGCGAATGCTTGGAGTGCGAGAAAATGTGTGTAAGTGGGTTAGTAACTGGCTCAGTAATAGACAGCAGAGAGTGGTTACTCATGCTCTGATTGGATCACCATCACTAGTGGGGTACCTTAGGCGTCATTATTAGGCCCTATTATTTTCAATATATTTAGCAATCTTGTAGAGAGGCTTCACAGTTAAAATATCAATTTTTGCAGGCATTTTACATGGTCTTCTGTAAATGACACGAGAGACAAAATACAATTTTTTTAAGTTACTCATTATTATTACAGCTCTCATTCAGCTCCTTGTATTTTTTGCTTTTTTATTTCAATTTTAGGAAACTAGATTTTACAGGACGGTGATAGAGTTGAAAACTGCTGTAGGGCATGAGAACCCATCACTCACTGGTACACTCTTCACAATCACAGGCCACTATATGAGGCAGTGTATAAATGGTACAGGTATGTATGGTGGCATGGAACAGGACAGATATTTTTTTTTTATTTATTTATTTCCTCACTTGAGGAGCATACCACTTGGGGCATTATAGAAGTCATTACTAAGGGCATCATGGGGAATTTTTAATACTGGGGCAGTGTACAAGATTTTACTGGTAGCACTATGGGGGCATTGTTACTATGGCCACAGTAGGGGGTTTATTATTGCTGGAGGCCCTATAGGAGCATCATTATTACTGGAGGCGCTAAAGGGGGCATTATTACTACTAGGGCACTAAGAGTATTTGGTCCACTGTAATGGGGGAATTAATACAATTTTGTGAGACTACAGGGGGTATTATTACTACTGGGGCACTATATTTTCTGCATTATATTGTTTAGGGCATTGGGAAGAACAGTAGACACATTATTGGTGATGGCAGTATGAGGACAAAGTTTGGGTACCAAGATGGGAGCTTGTGTTGAGAAGGTGGAGAGAATGATGTAAAAGTGGGGAATGCAAGATGTCTGTGTGGCAAACTCTGCAGAGATTAGATGTGGCTGAAAGAAGTTGTCATGGTGGTCTGGTCTAAATGGAGAATGGTATTTGGTTCTGCTGAGGCGGTATTTTGGGCTGCACTATGGTATTGATGACCCCTGCCTGCTTGTGTTGGCCCCATCTACTTATATTGGTTCTGCCACTCATTTTAGATGGCGGTGGATCCGCCAAAGTTATGAGGGGGGGCGCCAGTCAAAATGTAAACCAGCTTCCTTGCTAGATTACGTTTAGACCATTTTCTATGCCTAAAGCAGGCGCAGAAAATGATAAATGAGACGGGCCTACTGGCCCGTTGCCTTCCCTGTCCATGCCATGCCCACTTTTTTAGACCAGGCGTGAGTGAGGAAAAGTCGCAGATTGTGGCATAAATAACCTTTGTGCTGTAATCTGCGCCAGAAATACACCTATGTTTCTGGATAGTAAATTACCCCATAGTTCACTGAATATAAAAGATTTACATGGGTAGTAAAAGAGGTTATTGAAAATAGAAATAAAAGATGTGCGCATGGAAAGCATCCAACTACAGAGGATGATCAAGAAAGTCTGGCTTTTTGGCAGAACCAAGGGGCTTTTAAGTAATTTTTCTGGCCACATACCACGTGGGCGTCCTCCTTCAATTTAGTATGTTCTGCTAGTTTTGAATGTTAAAGGGGTAGTCTCACTTCAGAAAATAGCATTTATGATGTGGAGGAAGTTAATACAAGACACTTACTAATGTATTGTTATTATCCATATTGCGTCCTTCGCTGGCTGGATTCATTTTTTTCATCATATTATACACTGCTTGTTTCCATGGTTACAACCAGCAACAATCCAGCAGCGGTGGATGTGCTTGCACACTATAGGAAAAAGCACTAGCTTATTTGTGCTCTCATAGTCCTGGCCACCAGAGAGCCAGCTGGCCCTTTTTCCTATAGTTTGAAAGTACACCCACCACTGATGGATTGCAGGGTGGTCATAACCATGAATAAACCACATAATAAATGCTATTTACTGAAGTGAGACAACCTCTTTAACATCAATTGTTAAATGCATCATTGAAAATGTTAATTATACCATTTAGGGCTCGTTCAAATCAACGTTCAGCCCTTCCGAACGGAAAGGACGGATTCGGGACATAATTGAGCTGAACAGAGCCTATGGACCCCATAGACTATAATGGGGTACGTTAGGTTTCCGCTCAGAGGAAGATTTTTGAAGCGGAGACAAAAGTCCTACATGCACAACTTTTGTCTCCGCTCCAAAAATCATCTTCTGAGCGGAAGCCTAACGGACCCCATTATAGTCTATGGGGTCAGTAGGCTCCGTTCAGCTCAATTATGTCCCGAATCCGTCCTTTCCGTTCTCCTGCTCCTATAACGGAGCAGGAGAACGGAAGGGCTGAACGGTAGAATGCTACCTTTGTCTCCCACTATCCCGGCTGTCTTATCTGTATAAGGTTTCATACTGGTGCCTTCTTAAAGTCAGAATAGCAGAATACCATGGCCATACCACAAATTCCATTCTAACATCTCTAGATTCAAATAACCCTTCTTTAGGTAAGCTGGAGTTTATATTCACACACTTGCACAGAGTATAATATAATACTGCCAATTATTTCCCCATCAAAAATAAGGAGGTGGTAATGGTAAGTTGACTAAACGAGTTCAAGAGAGGCCTGGATGTATTTCTGGAGGGTAATAATATTACAGGTTATAGTTACTAGAGAGGGGTCATTGATCCAGGGAGTAATTCTGATTGCCTGATTGGAGTCGGGAAGGAATTTTTTTCCCTAAAGTGGGGAAAATTGGCTTCTACCTCACAGGGGTCTTTTGCCTTCCTCTGGATTAACTTGTAGGAAAACAGGCCGAACTGGATGGACAGATGTCTTTTTTCGGCCTTATAAACTAAACTAAACTATGTAACTGTTTCCTTCTGTAGGATTCTCCTGGTTGCTCCTACCGCTTATGTACAAACTGGTTAGTTCAATGTCTGTAGGATAGATATAAGCTGTGCAGACAAGCTAACAATTTTTGTTTCATGACCCCCTCATAGTGGTAGCATTCTGTGTCCCTCAATGAACTGCGTAAGGAAGGACAGTACGGATCAGTAACAAAAAGATCCTCCTTTTGTACCAAGATTGGATTGGATTTTGTTATAATAAATTATGGATACTTTAGTGATCTGCTCTTTTCTTGGTCCAAATTGAATGTGTTTCTCACATGTCCATATGACAGTTATCTTAGAGGTCCTAAAGGGTGGAAATAAATAAATGATGGGATAATTTCCGGTAGAAAGAATCCCCAATCTTACACTTATCAACTGTAATGCACATAACCATCCAGGTTGGATCCACCTACAGCACTTCAATTCAGTATTCCAGTTAAGGCAACTGCATACAAACTTCAAAAATACACTTGGATTGGTCAATACTCCAAGTCTGTGCAACAATTCTGATCTTTGCTGAGCCTTTCTCATATATAGTGTTCAAATTTTATATGAAATATCTCAACAATTCATTATACAGATTGATTCAAAAGTCTCAGGGCACCCTTTTATTTCAGAAATGAAAGGGAAAATGAATTATTTGAATAACCCAGCAAGTAATGGGTGAGGGGACATACCTTTTATGCTATGTCCGGAAGGATGAAGGGCAAATTTTTCCAATGGGAAGGTGGTCATTTAGTATGTCAATCACCTGGCACAATCAGATTTAAGATATCTAATGTGGTTAAAAAGTTAACACAGAATGTTGCAACAACTGAAAATGTGTCCCTCTGATGCACAGTTATTTAATGTGTTCAGTGTGTTGTCCCTGGTGCAGAAAACATTGGAGAAAATTGCCCTTGATCCAATATGGTGGCCATGTTCTGGACATAGCCTAAAAGATGCGCCTCCTCATCCATTACCAGCTGGTTTATTCAGATATTTCATTTTCCCTTTCGTTTCTGAAATAAAAGTGTGTCCTGGGACTTTTGACTCACCCTGTACAAATCATTATCATGATTGTTATGGAAAAATGCATAGCATATTTAATTAAAGTGCCAAGTGCATACATCCAAATAAGTGCATACATATCATGAAATATGTTCATCATAATTAGAGATGAGCGAATCGAAGTTGACGAAGTGGAATTCGATCCAAATTTCAGGAAAAATTTGATTTGCACCGAATCAGAGTTTCCTCATGCTTCGTGGTAACGAATCACATTTTTTCCTAAAATGGCTGCTGCACGTGTTAGGACATGGAGCAAAGAACTCTGGGAACGAGGGATCACCCACAATGCCATGCATGCAGCCAATCAGCAGCCAGCCCCTGTGATGTCACAGCCCTGTAAGTATCCTCAGCAATTTTGGATTCTGCTATTTTCCAGTGTGCTTAGTGCAGGGAGAGACATCAGTAGGCACTAGGGACAGTGCTAGGAAAGACTTCATTGTGCTGAAAAAATTATTTACAAGTTTAGGGAAAGATTAATGAAGGTGTAGGGAAAGGATAGGGAGGCGTACAGCCTGGGTAATAAGAACGATTCTATTATACCTTGCTGCACTAATTGGAGATCCAAATTGATTTTAGGTTGTTTGCACTATATGATACACCACTAATTCCAGCAAACCTTGCTTGTGATTGGGGTGCAAGTTCTGTGTGATACAGCCATTTACTGGGTGTATTAGAAAGATATGTACGTCCTATTAGCCGTTCTGCGTTGATTTTACATTGTTTTCCTTTTTTTTTTGTTGGGGATTATAAATAGGAAAAAATATATGTCATAATTGGCCTTCAGTGGTGAAGTTACAGCCATTTACGGGGTGTATTAATAGGATAGATATGTAATTACATCAGCCAGGCACCCATTAACCCCTTCTACCTCGGGCCAGTTTTCACCTTCCTGCCCAGATCATTTTTTGAAAATCTGACATGTGTCACTTTATGTGTTAATAATTTTGGACCACTTACTTATCCAAGCCATTCTGAGACTGTTTTCTCGTGACACATTGTACTTCGTCACAGTCATAAATTTGAGTCAATATATTTCACCTTATTATGAAAAAATCCCAAATTTATCAAAAATGTTGAAAAATTAGCAATTTTCAAAATTTCAATTTCTCTGCATTTAAAACAGAAAGTGATACCTCATAAAATATTCATTACTTAACATTCCGCATACATCTACTTTATGTTGGCATCATTTTGTAAACTTAGGTATACATGCCTGGCTCTATTAAATTAGAAAAAAAAAAATGACAGTTACACTTTAAAGAGGCATGTTTTGGACAGGTGGGGGCACAGAGCTTGTTGCTGGGTCATGCCAACTAAGCTTGGTGTCAGAGGAAGCCACTGACTCCGGGCTGAGGGTGTCTGATGTCTTTTGAGATGAAGTTGAAGACTGAGTCAACCATTCAAGGGGAGCTGGATTACTGGTCTAAAGACGACCGCTGTTTGACACTGGCAGCTCTGGCCTGTTGATGCGACTGCTGCTACCAACCCCCCCTTCTGCTGCTACTTCTGCCAGCACCAGAAACGTTTTGGCCACTTCCCGTTCACCTGTCTGTTGGACATACTGTACTGTAACATTAACAGTAACGGTAAAATAGCAGTAGTATCAGACTGCAATTTCACCCCAATTACACAATTAAGTATTAACAGATTTACTTATAGAATAAAGAATGCAAACACCCTAAAATATGCAGCATCAGGCCGCAATTTCACCCCAGAATCAAGGATAAATGGATGTACTTATATATAAAAAAAAATGAACGCCCCAAAACTAGTAGTATCAGGCTGCAATTTCATCCCAATTAGACAATGAAGGATCAATGGATTAAAGTATATATAAAAGAACGCAAAAACCCTAAAATCTGTTGTATCAAGCTACAGTTTCACCCTAATTACACAATCAAGGATTAACGGATTGAATTATATATAAAGAAAGTGCCCCCCCCCCCCCAAATTCTGTAGTATCAGACCGCAGTTTTACCCAAATAACAGAATCAAGGATTACTGGTATTACCTTTGTATCAAAGAATGTGTGCTCCTCGTCTCATTGATTGCTTGATGCACACAGAGGTAACTAGGAGCAGCACACTATATGTGCAGGGTCTGCTCTCCTGAACCTCACAGGTAAGTTTAGACTAGGACCTGCCTGACTGAGACCACCGTGGTGCAGGTAGGCAGGCACAGATGTGTTTTGATCAAAGTATATTGGCTGAGAGTGTCAGGGAGTCCGGGGGCTTTGGGAAGGATGGAAGACCCTGAGCTCCCCACAACCCCTGTCCCTGCCTATTGCCCTCTACGCTAGATCGTAGGGCGACAACGGGACGACAAAACCCTGTACTGGCTAGGGAGCGAGGAGTTGGAAGGACAGACAGACTAAACAAGCACGTAACACAGAAGAGTAGTTAGCAGTCCGAGGTTTGCAACGAGAGAGCATAAACAGGCAAAATCACAATCCAAGAGCAAGTCCAATATACAGGCCGGGGTCAAACACAGGAGAGTAGAAGGTACCAAATCAGCAGACAGAAGACGAAGTCCAAGATACAAATCCATAGGTCAAACACAGGAATCAAGCACAAGGGTAAACGCTGGTGATGAGCTACCAAGGACAATCAAACACTGGCAATGCATTGGAGGGAGAGAGGAGTATTTATGCAACCAGAGATCCCACCCCTGTGCTCTGAATGGACCAAGCTCCAGAAGCCCGATCATCAACACCTGAAAAATAACCCAACATGAACAGGACAAAACATGAGGCCGGGCGTCGACTGCCTAGCACAGGGCTGGCCAACCTGAGGCTCTCCAGCTGTTGTAAAACTACAACTCCCACCATGCCCTGCTGTAGGCAGACTGGGAGTTGTAGTTTTGCAACAGCTGGAGAGCCGCAGGTTGGCCAGCCCTGGCCTAGCAGATGAGTAAGATAAGTGTGAACAAGGTACAAAGAGACTAGGCATCGACTGCTTAGCAGAGTTAGAAGTGTGAATAGGGTTAGCAAGAGACTAGGCGTCGGCTGGTTAACACAGCCAAATTCACACTGAGTGTACGAACTCTGACAGAGAGTCTCAGATTTTATTATATCAGACTGAGGGCTTAGTCCATATATTATGTTTGCACCTTCAAGTGTGAATGCACTCCTATTATCTGGGGAGCAGCATTTTTGTGCACTTTTGCCCCGCCTATCTCACAGGCGACCTTGGTTAGGTGGTACATTTCTATCCCATCTTAAGAATGGGGCCCCAAAGTCAGTGGGGAGCAAGCCACATATGTGTAGCCACCCCTGCATTGAGCACTATGTGACTTCTGAAAATAGCTGAACGCTGGCAGTAAACGGAGGGGATGCAGTGCATGCACAGTGTGCTATTTAAAGGGAGTCTTTAAGCTGTTTTTCACCTCTATAACTAACAGCACTGCCCCACAGAAGATTGCAGACACATACCTGTGTGTACTGTGTGCCTTTATTCCATGTTCGGAAAAAGGACTTTTATTCTGTTTAAAAACAGCTCCCAAGTGCCCAGCTGAAAGCGAAACTAAAACAGCTTTCTCTCCCGACTCAATTTCTAACAACTATATCTTCTGATATACTGGATATAATGATGTGCTTCTAATGATGTGCTTCTATGTGCAGGGGTGCACCTAGCCTTTCTGCTGCCTGAGGTGAAAACTGAAATGGCGCCACCAATGCCAATTTCTTGGCCAAACCACTTTGCCACAATGAAAGCGCTCCTTGCCCATGGCCCTTCTGCTGCCCCCCTCTTGCCCCCCTTCCTGGTGCTGCCTAAGCCTCACCTGGCCTCATTGGTGGTGCACCCCTGTCTATGTGCTACCAATCCCAAAATATGAGCAACTAAAGCAGTCTGGTTTGCTTTGGTCACTTGCAGCAGCAGAGCTGGGCACTTGGGAGCTGCTTTCCTGCAGAATAAAAGTGTTTTTCCTGGACATGTCATACAGACACAAAGTGCACACAGGTATGTCTGGGATGTGTATGCAGTCTTCTATGGGGCAGTGCTATATTGGTGAAAAACAGATGAAAGACTCCCTTTAAAGCAATTCTGTTACATAATTTTCACCAAAATAACTAACAGCATTACCCACAGAAGATTGAAAATGCATTCCAAACATACCTGTGTGTATGTGTCTTTATTCCATGTCTAGG